>JABBOT010000029.1:3161600-3761600 GCA_016165875.1 Acanthopleura granulata
AGTTTCTGTTGATCTTGCTACAGGGACTTAAGCTTCTTCAGAAAGCCCGGAAAGAAAATGTGGAAATCGTAAGTCGCAGAGAAACTGGACGACCAATCAACATGAGGAGGGTGTTCAGGAAACTGTCCAATCAGGATTTAGAAGAGGAAGTAGAAGAGGAGCAGGATGATAACCTTGACCTGGAACAGAAACTCAAGTAAGGTCATTGACCTGATTATCATTCATGGTATATAATGAAGAGTTAATGGCTTTATTCTCTGCATATACACTGTGATAACAGCAGTGAAATTGGAAGCGTCCATTGTTTTTGGACAAAGTTGTGTGTCATATTTGTTATACATACAGGCAGACAATATGTGCTGTACTAACCTATCGCCCCTGTCAAAGTGTTTGGATGGAACAATCCCACTGAACGCTATGACATGCAAAAATTCACTGCATGTATGCTGTGGTATATTCAGTTGACATCTCTGCTCATTGTTTAGATTTTTCAGACGTGTTAGAATGAGTGTTTAAAACCATAGGTCCGATATCAAACCCAAGAGTACAAGTGGGTTGTTGTGCAGACGTGTATATTTACAGGTACCATTCACGGTAGATGCATGTGTATTCTCATGTACCAGTTTGTAACGTCAACATCTTTACTTGGTAGTTACAACCAACTTATAACTGCGTTGTGGAGCAGGAGCATGCCCCTGTACTAAGACTACACTGTAACAGCTGTTACCAGAACCTCGAAGTGTTGTATCAAGTTTAAAGGGAAAGACGTCATAAAAGTGAAAATATGGTGAGTGAAACGACCTTTAAAAACTGTATGTGAAAAGACTCACTGAATTTTTCAGATTTTTTTTTTGACCAAAGTAGCCACCATCACATGCTGTGATTGTAAGGTGGATAATGTGGTTCATGAGTGACAACACACAGCTTTTTGTGCACCTTTGTATTCAACTTCACAGACGTGTGCTGAGGGGTAATCCTGTAATGTTTGTTGATGTATGAAAACCCTAATATGACATTTCTGCTTTAAGGTCATAGAAATGGTGGTGTGATGTCACTGTTGAACCACATTGTCAGTATGGTCCATAAAACCCCACCATACAATCAAAACATCTGACTGCATCTGTAATGGTTAAAAAAAATCTGAAAAATTCAGTGAAGGTATTTTCAGATATAGTTTTTAATTGTCTTTTCACTCACCATAAGTTCATTTTTACAAGGCCTCTCACATTAAATAAAAATGTTCTCCAATGACAACTGGTGTACATGTCCACCAGACGCTTGTGTTTATGTTCTGTTTCGTACGTTACAGAGCAGCACAGCTACCTGAGCATGCTCACAAGCATGCCATGAAGGACTTGAAACGGCTGAAGCAGATGGGCTCTCACATGCCAGAGCATGCTATGTTAAGGTAGGTCACCATAGCAGCTGAAGTAGATGGATTGAACATAGTAAAATATTTTTGTTTATACAAAACCCGACAGATCTTCCAAAAAGGACTCTACTTTAAAGTTTTTATTTAAGTTGGGATTTTCCTAAAAAATTATTTTTGATTTGTTGTAGTTGAATAAAATTTGAGCAATTTATTCACATACCACCCAGCACCTAAACTGATTAGAATTCTTATTGACTGTGACTTAAATCAGTAATCTACTGTCTTTTCTGAGCAGGAATTACCTGGAGTTGATGGCAGAGTTACCTTGGTCCAAGAGCTCCAATGACACGCTGGACATCGTCCAGGCTAGGTGAGCAACCATAGACATAGACATACACAGGTAGTGGTATGTGTTACCCCACTTCTGAGATGGCTCAGGATTAAAACAGTTCATCCACCAAATCACCAAATGCTAAATATCGGGATTACCATTTTGTCTCTACATGTATCCATTATAATAAGACTGTTGGGAGATTCTGATGGGCTACACAAACGGGTTCAAATCGCAGTGAAACACATCATTTTCTGCTTTGACGCTGCATTGTTTGTGTACTACTTAAGCCCTTTCTGGGAACACATGCACCTAGAAGTGTGACATAATCCAAGAAAGAAGAAAGGAGCACATGGCTTTGGACCCCTTTGTTAAAGGTGGGAAGGAGTTTTACGAGTTTCCCATTAACCATGAATATAAAAATATTAGTACGTACATTCTAAAATCAAGGAAGATAACTCATGCTGGTTTGCAGTGCTACATGTACTTTCCCTCCTACCTCCCAACTTCAAAACTGTGCAGTGGATTTACTCAGTTTAAAATATTTATACCCCCACCATAGATTGTCTTCCACCAGTTTGGTGTGAGTACCTGTACATCACATATGGGGGGAAATTTCTCCAGTAACTTGCAAAAGGTTTCTTGGTGGTTTATGCCAGGCATGCAGGTTTCCTCCCCGAAAACTGGCTAGACTGTAACTGGAAAACTTTCCTGAGTACTGATGTTAAACAACACTCAAGTAAGTACATGGGCTTAATTTCTTTTGCCCTCTTACAACCACACCTTAATATCCATAGAAATGAAGATTGTATTTTCACATGACAATCAAATGTTGTCGAGGGAGGGGGGGGGTTCTTCAGGAGACTCCCACCAAAGCGGTGGCTGTGAGTTCAAATGCGTCTCATACTGGCTTCCTTTCTGGCCGTATGTGTGAAAATGTGCCAGCAAGCTACGGATATTCATGGGTTTGCCCCAGGCTCTGCCCGGTTTCCTCCCACCATAATGCTGGCCACCGACATATAAGTCAAATATTCTTGAGTACAGCACATAACACCAATCAAATAAATAAATAAATAAATTAAATGTTGTCTATCAGAAAAGACCTGGACGAGGATCATTATGGGCTGGACAAGCTGAAAAAAAGAGTGATTGAATACCTGGCTGTTAGACAGTTGAAGAACACCCTGAAGGGCCCCATCCTCTGCTTTGTTGGACCTCCAGGGGTAGGGAAAACCAGTGTTGGAAAGTCCATCGCCAGGACCCTGGGCAGGGAGTTTCACAGGTAATAAATGCCAGAATAAATACAGCATGGTATCAGTTAGTTGTTTGAACTGTTATAGGTGTTTAGTTTATTGGAGCATTGAGAAACAGAAAATACATCTATATTAGCAGTGTATCTTCTTGTTAGTGTTGAGGATAATGTGGTAAAAACTATTTGAGAGCGAACTTCAGGCTTTGACACTTACATTTGCCGCACTGTGTACTTGACTTGGTTAAGTTTTGGGAAAGGGAGGCATTAGTTTTTCGGCTTTGGATATTTGGAATTTTTTAGATTTTGGACATAGTCGTTTTTCATTTTATAGGAAATGGGTTATCTGTTGGAAGACATTTTCAAAAATGTATTTCACCTTCTCTCCGCTGAAATTTGGGGCTCTCACTTTTCCATTTTTTCTTCATTTAACAGCGCTTTTTTTTCTTATCCGCTTTTTTTTCCATTCAGAAATCTTGTATCTCTATGTAATTTGCATAGGTTGTAAGTTTTTTAGTTCTTTTTGTAAGGCTTCATGTATTTTGTAAGGCTTCATGTATTTTGTAATACTTCATGTATTTTAATAATAGGGCTTTGTGAAAAATGTGATTTTTTTTTTTTCATGTCTAATTGTGTACTTGCTAGATCCTTGTATTTCCAGTTTCATCACTCTACAACAGTGAATGTTTGTCTCATTTTGCTGATTGTCAGAATAGCCCTGGGTGGGTGCTGTGACCAGTCAGACATCCGAGGGCACAGAAGAACGTATATTGGGGCTCTCCCGGGGCGTATCGTCCAGGGACTGAAGATCGTTGGTGTCAACAACCCTGTGTTCCTGCTAGATGAAGTGGATAAGCTGGTAGTAGATCTGAAACTCTGCAGTTATCTCCCTTTAATACTTGCAGATGTACATGTTCTGTGTGGTGTTACAGATGTGTCCTATGTTTTTATATAACCTTGATTTATCTTTTTATTTTGGCCATCCTTTAAAAATTCTTTTTTCATTATGAGTAAAAGAAGTCAGAGAGCATTTTTTACTAATATGGCTAATGGAAAAGACAGGACTTGGAGAGAAAAAGTATTAAAAGATTTTATAAAATACCCTATTAAAATTTTAAGCGAAGGCCCTCTTTGGAATGATGACTTGGGTATGCCCAACAAACATATTTTAATGATGGTATTATGGGGAAGGAGGGAGATTCTAGACTCTGTCAGGTCTGACCACTGACCGCTGTCTAGCAAGTACTTGTGCTCGGCTCTGACTGGTTTCATTGTGGACTTTAATACTTCGGGAAGGTTATCAAATACCTGACATGGTGTGGTGGTTTGAGTGAAGTTAATTAAAAGTTTTGTTAATAAATCTGATATTATTCAGTAAGCTAAAACACATTATTTGTTGCACTGTGCATGTAATTTTTCATCTGCTATTTATTTCTGTGTGTAATTCCTCAGGACAAAGTCTACAGTATTAACAGACTACATAATGTTTCCTTGACAACAGGGGAAGAGTTTCCATGGTGACCCAGCAGCGGCCCTTTTGGAGGTCCTGGATCCAGAGCAGAATAACTCCTTCACAGATCAGTATCCTTTACAAGCTTGATGATAAGTGTGTACAGTGCTGTAGATGGGCTATTGAACTGTTTGTGATCTTTCTCAGTGGAGAATTCTGCATGTAGGTATTGGTGTGTTTGTCATGGCATTACTTGTTTCCATGTTACATGTAATGACACTGTTGTTTTAAACAAACACATGTAGATGTGACCGATAGATTCCTGATCATGAATTGCTCATAAAGGCTTAGTGTGATGACATCAGTGTACATATGTATTTTAGAGTGTCTTCCTTAACCTTGATGTCAGTTACCTGAACACGCCCTTTGACCTCTCTCAGGTGATGTTCATCGCCACAGCTAACGACGTGGCCACGATTCCAGCCGCTCTCTTGGACAGGATGGAGATGATTTACATCCCAGGCTACACCCAGGAGGAGAAGGTCCACATCGCGTCGAAGTACCTGGTACCCAAACAGCTCAGGGAGCACGGCCTGACGGAGGAACAACTCCAGATCCCAGACGATACCATCAAATCCATCGGTACTAACTACATCGGCATTCAGTTCTGTTTTTTTTTTTCACAGCAAAGTAGTCCTGATGTGCATTGAATGTTTAGGACCAAAACATATTCCTTGTCCATCGATGCTGACAGGGGTTTTGTTTTCGTTAATAGCAAAGTTTTTTAAAGCAATGAAAATTCATTTACATGTAGTTCTTTAAACTACGCTCAGAGTATTTTTGATCTACACTGAATGTTAATGAATGAAACAAATTCTGTGGTTAAAAACTGAAGTGTATATTTGATATGATTGGTGTTTTATGCTGTACTCAAGAATATTTGACTTATACAACTGTGACCAGCATTTTGGTTGGAGGAAAACATGCAGTGCCCAGAGGAAACCCACAGCCACCCGTAGGTTGCTGGCAGACCTTCCCACAAATGACCCGAGGGGAAGCCAGCTTGAGTTGGTGAAAACTTTTTTGTATTTTCTAATGGTCATCTCATTGCAGGCATGGTGAACTGTATGCATTCATGTCTTTATTTTTATGTTGAGGAGCATTCAGAGCCCAGGCAATGAAATCTGATGTACCATTAGAAGAATTTTTGTGAAATGAAATGAGCTTTACATTTAATGGTAGAAATATTCATGTTCAGTTTTTGTCTTGCATTGTTTATAAATAAAAACTTATTTTGGTTTTTGCATTCTTTTGAAACTAAATGTTTAAAAACTACTGGAAAGAAGCTGGCATTTCTAAAACAAGAGGAGAAGTGTAGGTACAGATGCATACTTTCAGGTACACTTTCAGCTACAGCTGCGTATGTTGTCACTGTTGTCGTTGTTATCCCCTGTAGTGGTGCGGTACACCCGTGAGGCAGGGGTGAGAACCTTGGAGAGGCGGATTGCCGCTGTCAGCAGGGCTGTGGCCGTCAAAGTGGCCGAGTCCAGAACCAAACCCGACCACGAGAGGCCAGCGACGCAGTCCAGTCTGGAGAAGAAGACGTTAGTGGAAGATAGCAGTCACAATACCCACAACGTGTCAGAGCTAGCCCACCCCCCTGAAATGCCCATAGTCATTGATGAGGCCGCCTTAGAGGATATACTAGGGGTGAGCTGCAGCAGCCATGTATACATGTACTTATTTAAGACATAAAACATATCACGCCCTGTTCAGATCACTTGTGGCTCCTTGTTCTCCAACAGTGGACAGCTGTACGTTATCTAGGTTATTTGAACAAGGCAAGCAGCGTTTTGTATACATATACATGTAGAACAGCCTTACAGTATCTTTAGGTGAAAAATTCTTTCTCTTGTCATAGTAGTTTCTTTTTAAATCACATCTGGCACTATGAAACTAATGCAATCAGTAAAAGTGAAATGAAGTCATGCCTTTGTGATATTGCAGGCCCCTCAGTTTGACAGCGAGACGTCTGAGCGACTAGGCCAGCCTGGGGTGGCTGTGGGACTCGCCTGGACGACCATGGGTGGGGAGATCATGTTTGTGGAGGCAACCAGAATGGAGGGAGAGGGCAAGTTGATACTGACTGGTCAGCTGGGAGATGTCATGAAGGAGTCAGCCAATCTGGCCCTCAACTGGGTGCGCAGCAACGCCCAGCGGGTACGTGTGGTTGTAACCTCCGGGACATAAAATCCCGTCCTGCAATCTTCAAGAGAGTTCATTGCATAAATCATTAATGAAGTAAAAAACTGCTATTCCTTGGGGTCAGTATCATTACCATGTTCTTTAAGAACTAATGCATAGCTGTTCGTGAGGTATGTTAGAATTGATTTTACAGTGCATTTGAAGTATTCAAAGGGACAAAATATCTGCCTGATTTGATCTGATGCTGGTGTTTCTTTGAGCTGTAAATGCAGTCTTGAGTTTGATACAGCAAAATATTCAGTAGAATGACAGCTACAGCACTTTTTGCATTTTCTTAAAAAAAAAAAAACATGATGATCATTTTAGGATTGTTGAAGTTTCAAGTGTTTGCCACCTGTCTCAAATGTTATCCCTTCTCTCCCCGGACCTTTTCAGCTGGGCATAGGCCCCACCAGTCACATGCTTGACGGGACAGATATACATATCCACTTTCCTGCGGGCGCTGTCGGGAAGGACGGACCCTCAGCTGGTGTAACCATAGTAACCGTGCTGGTGTCCCTGTTCACACAGCGCTGTGTTCGCTCCGACACAGCAATGACAGGGGAGGTAACTCTCAGAGGCCTTGTTTTGCCGGTATGTAAACTTGCACCAAATTTCTAGTCTAGTGTCTGTGGTTGAGTGTTTTTAGAGTATAAATGTCCTCAAAACTTTTGCTCTGACTCAAATACTGTACTGTATTCTAGGGATTTCTATTCTTTCCCTTTCCAAATCAAAGCAAGATTTTGACCATTAATTTGTGATCACACTATTGGTTACATGAGTACTTTGACTTTCCTGACTGTCTATGTAGTAAATTTGTCAAAATTTGAACACCAAAAATATATATCCCCAAACTTTCGTGTGGTGGTATGCCATACTTTTGTAGCTGTGTCTCCTGGAAATGAAGTAATAGTATTTTTTCACCTTGGTAACTGTCATTGGAGGGTGGGTAGTATTCCTGGCAAAAAGTTTTCAGTTGTATCCAAATCAGACAAACTTCTGATATATTTTAACAAGATGTAAAATGACAGTGTAAAAATTTATAGTGTATCAGCAACCTAGACTGTCTGTGTGGCAGTGCTCCACCAAATCTTGGACCCAGTTGGCCGCATGTGTAACCTCTAGGATGACAGTATGAAAACCTAAATGACTTAGAAGTAATTCAGTGTGTCATCTCTGACACATGTAAATGTTCAGAAGTTATGGAAGTTTTGGACATTTAAGCATTGCTAGAACCTGCAACACTATTTTAATGTTTCTTATGTGATTTTATTTATTTATTTATGTGATTGGTGTTTTAAGCTATACTCAAGAATATTTCACTTATGATGGCCAGCATTATGGTGGTAGGAGACCGGGCAGAACCCCGGGGGAAACCCACGACCATCCACGGGTTGCTCACGGACCTTCCCACGCAGGGCCGGAGAGGAAGCCAGCATGAACTGGTTGTTGTGTGATTTGAAGACGCAGCTGTAGAATGTATGAGATAATAGTAATTGATGATTTGAGATCAACAAATGATTAAAATCAATCAGAACAGTCCTTTGAGATTTGTTAATTTTGTAGGCTGAAATTGACATTCAGATTTGATTTCTATGTGTCAAGTCTGCCTATTACTTCAAGAGAAAAGTTTGCCCCAAATAATGGTGATCACTTAGATCAAAAAGATTTGATTACATTTGAGACTGATGGTCGTGGGTTTCCACTGGGCTCTGCCTGGTTTCCTCCCACTGTAATGCTGGCCGCCGTTGTGTAAGTGAAATATTCTTGAGTACTACGTAAAACACCAATCAGATAAATGAATAAATAAATAAATAAGAGTGAGTTGTCAGTGTCACTTCCCATTTACTGAGTTACTTTACAATCCTACAGGTTGGAGGAATCAAAGAGAAAGTGTTAGCGGCACACCGAGCAGGCATCAGAAGAGTTCTGTTGCCGAAGAGAAATGCCAAGGACTTGAATGAAATACCCAACAATGTCAAGGTATGGCCAGAGATTTTATCCACATCCGTATAAAACAAAGGCAGCCTGGAATACAAGTATGCAGTGTATTAAAAAGGATGTACATGGAGTGTTTTTGTGCTTGTCTGTGGTCTTAGCAATACAATTTTACAGTTGAAAGCAACCAATGACAATGAAACCTTCATAGAATGAAAATTTTAAGTATTTTTATTTTGTGTTGATGTGTTAATAGTTCCCTGACAGTTTTTATCCATGGATTCATGCTGTTGCAAAACTTCATTCATGTGTGTATGTGGCAAAAAAGACATTTAATTTTGCTGTTTTCTGGTTGACAGAATGACGTCGCCTTTATTCTGGTGGCCAGGCTGGAGGATGTCCTTAAGGCAGCCTTTGATGGAGGCTTCCCGTCCTTGGTGGATAAGGTCTCTGCCCCCAGCAAATTATGAGTCCTCACCTGAAGATCAAGGCCCTTGTCTTCAAGTTGATTTTCTGCTCTACAACGTTGGTGACGATTCTACAACTTCTTATTGACTTTGCAGTATTAAGGTACAGGAAACTCAACTAAAAATGAGCTCTTGAATGGCTGGATGTTATAGGGATGAAGCCTGATTGACAGTAAGACTTTGTAATACTCCAGACCTGGCGCTATCAGATCATACAAGTACAAATCACACTTAGATTTGTCGTCAACAGTCTGTGATTCAGAGCTGCGTTTAACAGAAAATGATGGACAGTATGTGATATTGATATTCTTCAGAGTGTACTTCGCACATTGTTCATGTGGGATATCAACAGCGTATTCATACTCAGTGCTTGTTTTATGAGAAAAATTTTCTGGTACTCACAAAAATAATGTAACCTAACCAGGATACCAGTTTGCAGAGGGTGTGATTCTGAAACATCGTAAAATTATGATGTCTAGGGATGTGTGGGGTGGAGACGTAATGGGTTTGGTGGGTAGGGTCGAGGGGATAGTGGAGGGTGAGGGGTGGGTTTGGGGTGAGGGTTGTCAGGTTGAAGAGATCTCTTTTTGAAGGGAGAATAGTTATTTCTGTTATCAGGAGATAGACCAATTGCATTTAAAGCCACCTCAGACCCAAGTTAGATCTTATATACACACCAAGAGCCTGTGAATTTCATTGGGATATGATGAAGTATTAGCTAGACTGGCTTCAAGTACTGCATGTACACGTAGCTTACATAACAGGAGTCATCAGATATTATACACAGGGAGGTTGATCATGAACAGCTGATCAGCAGAATAGACAATTGTTCTTGTACGGTGGGAGTGATCATTGCGATATGCAGATATCCTATTACTACAGATATGTGGGATGATTTTGTGTTATGCATTATTATGTATAACGATTTTGTGTTATGCCTTATTATGTGTAATGCTTTTGTGTTATGCATTATTATGTGTAATGATTTTGTGTTATGCATTATTATGTGTAATGATTTTGTGTTACGCATAAATACATGTACTGTGTGAACATGTAGTGTAGCTTTGTTGCATTTTGTTGATTCACTGCTGAAAATTTCTTGATCACAATAAAATGTGAGATGATTATGAAAAAACATGTTAAATGATGAACTTTTCAGTTTACTTGCATACAGGAGGATGTATTCTTAATAAGAGACCCCTGGGTTGTCCATGGCAGGTTGTGGTGTTAAAATTTTTCTTATTTTCCCTACCTTTCCTTTCATTATTTCATAGGAGTTTCACAGATTCTTACTGTTTCGATTTGAAAGCCTCATAACATGTTCTTCCACATAATTCCATGTTGAGTGGCAATAATCTTATTGTGAGATTTGATAGTCAGACATAAGATTGTAGAATGTCTTGATGAGTGAACACAACTTTAAGTGAAGTGAAGGACTGGTGACATTCGGATCATTGGATGTCACGCCCTGCATCTTTGAAAGGTGATCTTTGAAAATATGTATCTTTGAAATATATATATATATATATATATACACCAAATAAATCTCAAAATATCTTTCCAAAATTAGAACAATTCTCAGAATCAGAAACTGAGTCATGGACAAAATGTTAGGTTATTTACATATGTCGGGCATTAGCGGTTGTGGAAATGGGCTTTGTCATTATCAACTGGTAGAGGCCCTTCATGGTTCACGAATGGCATACAGATGTCGGATTTGACGCTCAGATTATACGACATTAGCCCTCTCCTGCAATCATCTGAGACTTCTCATGTTTAACAGAACTCACGCCAGGATATTATTACTTGTGTGTGCGTGTATAAGTGTTGCTTAAACGACTGTCCTCCCTCTCATATAAGGCGATAATGGTTTTGCTAGGCAAATTCTTTTTAGAAACTCAATTTGAACATGTGAGAAAACATTTTCTCGTCACCAGTGTATCAAAAACTTAATTTATTTCGTGAAAACTCAATTCAAAATTCGTCTAAACCTCAATTTACAGACATTTCTCGTGATGACCATAGCGAGAAAGTGACTAGAAAAACCTTTGGGTGAGTTGGTGTCTATACTTTCCTCAGAACACTTTTCCTCAGCTCTAGTTTTAATGAACAGCAGTTGATTGTGGCACGCTTGTTGACTGACTCGAAGTATGACGCCGTGTGAAGGCCCGCCAGCAACCTGTTGATGTTCGTGGGTTTTCCCCGGGCTCTTCTCGGTTGCCTCCCACCCTAATGCTGACTGCCGTCGTAAAAGTGAAATAGTGAGCTCAAGTCTAATCTCAAGGCTATTCTAGCTCATGGCCTTACGTTGGAAGGTCTTCCGGCAATCTAAGTATGGTCGTAAGCCCCCCTTGGCTCTGTCGGATTCTTCCCACCAGAATTCTGGCCGCCGTCGTAAACATCAATCAAATGAATACATAAGTAAATAAATGTACGGCACTGCGGTCGCAACACCTTCGTTTTTAGTACACACAGATTGAAGCTCATGGTGGATAATGTTATTCTCCACAAACATCTAAGTTTACAATCTACATTGTTCCCCAAGCTCTGGTCGAGGCCATTCGTACAGATATTTATGCGTTTGTAACTTGTTACCTACTTTCTTGCGCTTTATCATTTGTCCACATTCACAAACGAATATCCTGACTTTGCCTAATAATGTAGGCCGATTCAGAATTAAACTCCTAAGTATATATATATATATATCAACTCGATAAAAGTTTTGGTCCTTGATTTTGTGACGTCGTAGCAAAATTTCGTGTTCCACCTGTAAGTATTTTCTTTGTAAAGTGTTGGTTTTCAGCTCAGGATGTCTTAGTGAAACAGATCCCTGGCCACGAAGCGCACTTAGCTGAGTATTCCCTCAACTGCCATGACAACGTAATTTGTAGAAACAGAACGTGTACTTAGCTAACGGCTACTTAGCACTAAGTACACTTCATGAAACCGGGCCCTGCGGATAAAGTCAAGCCGACCCTCTAAGCCTACCTGTATATGTGTGACCAGTGTGGGCGTGGTGTTTAGTGTTTTCAGCATTTTTTGACCAAAAGGAAATGAATTTTAGCTGGCAGAAGTTCCTGTGACAGGAAAGTAGATGTGTGGGATTGTGTTGCACGCTCAAGAGGGATACAGGAGTTCGTTGTGTGTAAGTAATATTTGGAATTTTGGACGATGATCGAGGTCTTGGCTTAGGTCCAACCTCGGACAGGAAATATTTAAAATTCCCAAATATATGTTGGTGGACTAGTAAGGCAATTCACTTATTTATCCTTCGACAACAAGTGCGTTGGAGATCACCAGGCAACAGTTTTACAAAGGAAGCGTAGATTACGTCAAGCGTAATTGCCATGACGACGTACGTCGCCATGGTAGTTACGTTTGACGTAACGTTACACTCTTTTCGTAAAACATACTCCCAACAATGCCGTATGACATACACTATGGGCTGTCAGCGCCAGCGGAGCTTTAATAAGGGTTGTAGTGTCTCGATTTAAATCGACCTCAAGACAAACTTAGAAAGTATCGCTCTAACCCACCGGGGCAGATTCGGGGTCCGATTTCCGTTAATCTCCTGAAAATCATTTGTCAATTAGTAAAAAGGCGGTTTCATGTTTGCATTGTATAATTGTGAGGTGTCTCGTTTGGTGATTTCAGCATATCTGAAGAAAGAGATTCTCAGATACAAATCCTCTCAGCTTTTCCACATTGATATACTTGTACCATATATACATCTTAACGAATCTCATCAGTTAAATCGTTAAAAATACTTTGCTCTAGTTCGGTAACATTATTGTTTCATTTCTCCCGCACAATAAGACCTAGTGATGGCGGATATACAGGGCTCTGCGTAAACGCGCATTACACGTACGTGTCTGGGACGCATGCCTATATGGTGTTTACATCCTGCAACCTGATTAAACGTGTAAATATCACCACGAGATTGTTGCCCGTATTCTCTTTCAGATGACCTAAGAAACGAACTCAAGATAGGCTAATTCTACCGCCAAAACGTTGGTGTATACGATAGAGACTTTATCTTCAGCGTTAGAGAAGTTGTGCTTACTGTATCAAAGTCGCTAAGGTTATCCGTAAGGTACATGTGGGATCTTTGAGTCAGCCCAGCGGGAGAGAATCCGTGTGTCTATTGTGGGATATTTCTTCCTGTAAGACTGGCAGGCTCCGTAGAAGTGAGAAATTCTCGAGTGCATGTGACCGGCCATTATGACCAGTTACTTCTGTACAGGGTCACCATTTTGATGAGGCCTGTTTGCAGAAAACTGAGAGCTGTACAGACAGGTACAATTTTTAATAATTACAGCAAATGAATTTTTAAAGACGACTTGGCTCTAAAGTAATTGGGAATTTTATCAATGCCGTTTATTCACATTTAAAAGCATATTTATGCCAGTATGATCCATTACTTTTCATAATAACTTCTCTTATTTCCATGTACTACATGAAAGACACTACACCCATGCAGTGAACTCCAAAACGTGTACTACAGGTATACACAGAGCAGTAATTACAAACAGCAGGCGCTGTATATATAGTGTAAAATACAGTTAACTGGGTGCCTCCTTGGCTCAGTCGGTTAGCGCGCTAGCGAAAAGCAATGACCCAAAGGCCTCAAATCGATGCGGTCGCTGTGAGTTCAAGTCCAGCTCATGCTGGCTTCCTCTCCGGCAGTACGTGGGAAGGTCTACCAGCAACCTGCGGTTGGTCGTGGGTTTCTGCCGGGCTGTGCCCAGTTTCCTCCCACCATAATGCTGGCCTTTGTCGTATAAGTGAAATATTCTTAAGTACGGCGTAAAACATCAATCAAATAAATAAATAAATATATAAACACAGTTAACTGCGTACAGGGCGCGGTATTCAGATACTGTTGGTTGATTGTGTAAGACAACGCATCATTTACTTGTGGAAACTGGGGGAGGTCGGATTTTTTTCTCACTATCCCGATTTCCTCCAGTCATTAACCTGCCCGTGGCCATATACGCCAGTTAAAAGCCAACCAACTAAATAAACATCACTCCAGTGAAGAGCATTTATTTCAGAAAATAATTCAGCCTGCTTAATAAGTTTCAATTCTGAACCCAGTTGCAGTATGGCAGAAAAGAAGAACACAGACAAAAACGTTACATTCATCTCAACACCACAAATTTGAAAATTTCATATTTCTCCAGAGAAACTGTCTTCGTACAAAAACACTTATGGTGGTTACGTGATTTAACCAAACTACACGTCGGAACAGATATTCGTATACCAGTCATCAACATACAAATGGGCGTTCCACCGGTAACCACAGGACCAGTTTCGAAAACAGCCTCTAACACAAATCACCAAGGAAGTGGGAAAGTATATATAAAGGCAGAAATGAGGACGGATTCATGCAAAGAGTAGCCGTCGACAGCTTTCATTGATGACGTAAAGATGCAAGGAATGTTCTAGGCGGACGAATTAAATCAATGTCCAAATCCTGTGCTATGCTGGTTAATTAAGATATGTGTGTCAGTTTTTGGCTGCTGGTCTTTGATGATGAATCCGTCCTAATTTTGTTATATATTGTATACTTTCTTAGCTCTTTTTGTGGTTTCTGTTATTTGTCGATTTTGCAAACTGGTCTTGCCATTATTGACCCGGAACGCCCATTTGACGGCTGGTAAACGAATTTCGGTTTCGACCCCTGTTCATATATCCAACTTGGTGATCTCATACAACAAGTCATGCCATGGATAGTTCAAAGAGTTCCTTGTTGGGAACTGATCAGTCGGGGATCTTGTGACTTGTCTTATTCAAAAAGCTTATAAAGTACTCGAAGCGTCTTTACACTGCACCGAGCATCCAGCTACTGAAGTGGCAATACATTCTATACACCTTTTACGTGTAGCTTCATGCTAGAAACAAGTTTACTTTCCAAGGGTGTTTTCTGTCGCGTGTGTTACACATATAGTGATCCTATAATACCCATGGAAGTGGAGAGAAGTGCTCTTAAAGCGGGGCTGATTAACGACTTGTGAGTTCTGCTGCATTCAGTGCCCGGCTTGAACTCCCGTTTATTTTTGTTCTCCAGGCAAAGAGGCGGGCTTAAACATATCGCGTGTCTTAGCTTATTTTCCTAGCCTAAGACAGAGGAAGATCTGTCTGTATACCAACATTAAGGAATGGCAAAACACAGCTTGGAGAATGTAAAAAAGTTGCATGCCAGAGGCACTGTTTCTATGGAAACTGCATTAACGCAAAGTAGGTTATTTTAAAAGTTATAATGATGGTAGTGCAGCCATGAGAAACTGTCTTGTGCAACAGACTAATATTTACTTATCATTTCTTTGATCTGGGATAATCATTCGCCTTACATGACGGTAGGCAGCTTTTATATAAATGGAAAGAAACTACATAAACCACCGACCTGAGGCAAGTAACTGAGGACATTTCTCACGACGAACTCGGCGTGTATGTTACACTGGACGAAGACCATCAATTTCCAATAAACCTCATGCCAGACCCTCCAAACATAAGGCTTTACAATCAAGCGTTGTAGACCGCTGATTGCCACCAATGCTATGAGACAAAAAGAGGATGAGGATATTATATTATCATCCACCTTATAAACTATACAAATGCTTGCACGTCTAGCAATATGACTGAACGTTAGAAAAATTCGCTCAAATACTGACTTTTGGGCCACTGTACGAGTCGGACATTCCTACACTGCTTGTGGATATGGTTTACTCACCGCACCCTGAGCTTCCGTGACTCAGTCGGTTAGCACGCTAGAGCAGCGCAATGGCCCAAAAGCCTCCCACCAATGCGGTCGATGTGAGTTCATGTCCAGCTCATGCTGGCTGCCTCTCCGCTTGTACGTGAGAAGGTCTGTCAGCAAAATGCGGATGGTCGTGGGTTTCCGCCGGGCTGTGCCCGGTTTCCTCCCACCATAGTGCTGGCCTTTGTCGTATAAGTGAAATATTCTTGAGTACGGCGTAAAACACCAATCAAATAAATAAATAAATAAATAAATACTCATCTCATCCCAACTATACAAATGATCATCGTAATTTTGGAGCAAAATTCTTGAGTGCGCCATTGAGCCATAAGCCAGTAAATTAAAAAAAAAATAACCACCATTCTGAGCACACAAATAATCATTATACGTGTTTTACAAGTGTGCCCATAATTTAGGGAGGAGAAAGACTACAACATGAAGAGTAAAACCAGACCAGAGAAGACTGCGTCACTGATGGCAAATGGCCACATGCAACCGCTGTAACCCTCCCGCCTGTCAGTTTTCTCCGGTTAGTGCATTATTCTAAGGTTATTCCGATGCTTAGAAAGCAGCAGCTTACACCTGGAACTATTTCATGCCTTACACCAATTACAGAATTAGGCGAAATGAAAATGCTGTGAACTAAATAGCAATGCACCAGACTTCAGCGCTATAGAATAATTCACAAGTGCTATTTTGACAATGTGTAATACACGATAATATGAAAACATTGCATGGGTGACACTTTGTCTGTGAAGAGAACCCTGGTCTCTGTGGGCATCTGTTACATATAGCTTTCCGTTGTAACCCCAACATGCATGGCTTATAATTTGACCCTTCATTACTTGGCCAAATATATTTATAGCAAGTTTGTGGTAAAGGCTACTTTTCCACACTGCTGCAGACAAACGGGAAATACAGAGGTTTTCATGAAAGCTGAACCCCCTCGAGCTAGATTGGTTACATAGCTCGCATCCGGGCAACCTTTGGCCTATTACGCCATGATAATATTTGCCTTAAGCTACCGCTATGTGCGTTTCTCCTGCGACCATTCCTCTAAGACTGCTTTGATTATGAAATGTTTAGGCACCGGATGTACATTCACAGACATTATTAATGTAACCAAACAATGATGTAAAGAAACTGATGTTTGTGGAGCTGCTACATTGCGTTATTTATATTTTTAATAATTAATCTGGTCGATTCCACATAACCTGTTTTAATTTACGTCAAAATCTGACATAAACCCTCAGTTATGGATCATGTGAGGTAAAATTGGGAACAAGTGTCATGCCAGGATAATTCTGAGCTTCTTATGCCGTGAATGTGTAATGTACCGTATTTTTACATTCGTACTTACGTCACATATCTCTTTGTGGAAACAGCTTCCACTACATAAAGCCAATGTGGGCTCCAATTGACTGTAAATGCAATGAAAACACAGGGAGACGTGTAAAAGATATACGTTGCCAAGGTGTGCGTAGTTGAATTCGATTTAGTTCACAAGTGCTCGTGGCACCGGGGCAGGGCCTTGACACTTAACGTCCTTGACCCCTTGGCTGTCGATTGAAGTCATCCAATTATTGTCAGGGTGGATGGAGGCGTATTCGTCTATTAAAATCAATACTTGTTATATTGCATCATTGTTACCATTGCTTTCATCTTCAGAACATCCATCTCGGGTAATATAGGCTATTCCGCTGGATCCATACGGGTTAACAAGATTATTCGGTTGAAAGCTTAAAGTGGCCATGAAGTTATTCAGCTGACGTCACATTTGTTTTGGGGTTATTCGTTTTCTTTTTGGTTGTCTGTTTGGTTAGGATATATTTCAACATGTGCATGTCGGCAGGTTACACAGCCTTGCATTATGGGTTTATTCAGTCGACGTCTTTTGGTTCACTTTCGCTGTGGGGTTATTCAGTTGAGACTGTATACTGCTTATGGGGATATTTATGAAAGGCCAGTTTTCGTACAAAGCCAGTGGAGTTTGAAATCATTCACTGATATTGGGGTAGAAACCTGAAGCAATATTCAGTTGGATCACTTGGTAACTGAATGTCGAAGTATTCATTTGAACAGGTATTTGGTAACTGAATGTAGAATTGTGGATTTGAACACGATCTGTGAATGTTCCAAAGAAAAACTCTAGGATACCATTCCAGAAACATAAGTTTCATAGACCATCCAACTGATGAATTACGTAAGGTTGATGCCTGTTTGCAAGTAGATAAAAAGACCAGCATAGACTGTTATAGCTCGGAGCACAGCTGGTTTAAGGGGAGTGGTGCCTGCATGATAGACAACTGTTGGTAAGAGATACGGTGCACCTTTTGCTGGTTGTTGGCATGTGGCGCATGTATTAGCCACGGCACATATATATACCCGCGCAGCCCAAGTCCCGGGCGGAGAAGGACCAACAAAGCCCCTGAAGTAAGGACCTCGGTGTAGCCGGGCAGCGCTCCCAAACTTTCTCCCCAGTCTTTGGTATATACACCTGTATGAATTTACCACAGGCTTCTAATCTCATGGAGTAGGAAGCTTAAGAGAACGGTGGAGGACGAGTTATTCCGAAGACGAGCGACAAAGTGAAGGAGACATTTATCAGGTAGTCCTAACCGTTTATTTTTTTCTCTTCTTGTTATTTGCTCGGAACATGTGTTTGTAGTTCTGGAGACTGTTAGGGATGGGGAAGATCAATTAGCATACCTGCGATGGGTGGGGGACGACATCTGAAGAACACTGGACCTTGCCCAGCAATAAGCAGCGAGGAAATCTGAAACCGTCCTTAAATTTATCTCTTACGTATGTACAGGGCTGTCAGAGAGAAAGGCTAAAAGGCGTCCAATCTGTGTTACATCACGGGGATAAGTGATCATTTTAAGAGACTCATAAGCAGCCCGTATATAATATATATATGATATGATATATCCCTGTACCATTAATCCCTGATAGGTTATCAATATGCATTAGCACGTTGTGCACGCGTGGTTAGTACATTATAGGTTCTCGTTTGCACTTTAGTGCTCCGGCCAGTATAAGGGAACTAAATTTTTGACTAAAGATTGCATACATTTGCAACTATAATATTAAGCGTTTATCGATTAGGCCTATGCTCGTCTGCTGTCTTTTGTGTCAAAATAGTTAAAACAACTCTCTTACATTTTAATTTTTTTTATAAATTTGCTAATGCATCAGTTAAATAACTTCATATGTTTGCTTAGAATTTTGCTGTACACAGTATGTCTTTAAGTTGAAACAATGGTTCCAAATGCGTGTTCATCTCGCGAGGAGTCATGATCCAAACGCAGACTTTTCACTTTCCATGCCTTTTATCTCACTATATCATTGAAAACTGTTTGTTCTATGCGTTCACCGGTGCAGTAGGTAAATAATTCAACAAGTAAACAAGCATTCAGACTGTTCTGGACTTTAACTTTCACGGTTTGCTCCTGAATCGACTTCAAATGACCAATTCGGACCGTTGCTATTCGAAACAGTACAGAGAGCTTTGACTGAAGACACTCTTGGCTCGGTTAAAGTACATGACGCAAAAGTATCCAAAATCAGAATATATAGAACTAAGAATGAAGACAATGCCAAACACCCCCACACACTTCTTACCCCCACCCCAATCCCAACCTCATTCCGATATCACCTCTATACGATCTGTTGTCGTGCTTATTTATCCATGACCATGACAGCAGGAGTCAAAGTGCCCGGTCGATTTGGTGTTTGTTATGATGGGTAATATTGCAGCCCCGGGGTTTTTGTTTGCGTCCGTAACAACCTGGTTAAGAAGGAGGTGTCGCTATATGGGAGCTTCCACCCCTCCCACATGTCATACGGTCAGAGGTAAGACGATAGCCAAGCCTCCCATCTCCTACCTACTACATGTATTTGGAGTGCTGCTAACGGCGATGCAGTTCCGAGAAAAGGAGCTATAAATAGCTCTGCCTTCACCTTGGCAGCAGTGAAGTCTGATACTCAAAGCCGCGTGCCAGGCCACTGACTTGTTTTCGCTCACCCCTCAGGTACATGTATATGGTAGTCTACACTTATACCAAGTTAAAGTACTTAGAGGAGACTTAGCTGGCATGCCATCTCAAGGCACATAACTCGTCCACGAGCATCCTTGCAATGGTGAACCACAATGCCGCTGATTCTCATAGGGCAAATAGTTTTGGACCATTTTGATTTTTGGAAATACTCTCTTCATGCGATTAAACAAGACTAACTCGGTACGAAACCACGGATATCAAGATCATATAAGCCCTTTAGTCCGAAAAACGTTTGTATGTTGCGGATCATTAAAGGTCATTCTCGGTCACGAAGCGCCAAGATCTTTTTCAAATAGTATAATCGCCACCACATTGATGCGGGCTTTTAATCAGAGCAATTACATACATTCGTCATGCAGTTAGCACGATAAAAAAATAAGTTATCAGTGGATCACGTAAACTATGACGTGTGGCAAATTTTGCTTCTACAGTGAATCATGCTCATAAATATGTATGTGTATGAATGACTGATTATGGCTTAACGCCGCATCGGCAATATCTCAGCCATATCGTGGTGATGTATGTGTATGAATGACTGATTATGGCTTAACGCCGCATCGGCAATATCTCAGCCATATCGTGGTGATGTATGTGTATGAATGACTGATTATGGCTTAACGCCGCATCGGCAATATCTCAGCCATATCGTGGTGATGTATGTGTATGAATGAATGATTATGGTTTAACGCCGCATCGGCAATATCTCATCTATACCTTGGTGATGTATGTGTATGATGGACACCATCAACAATAGGTGAACCATATTGCTGATATGTCAACAGCTGTAAAGCTGTCACAGTCGGAAATAGTAACGACCGGGAATTAAAAAAAAATCACCTCCCGATTAGCTTTACACACATAAATGAAAATTTGTAATTACCATTACTCAAGTTTGAAGGTAATTTGTCAAAGTGTCAAGGGAATATGTCGGATCAATGTTAAGCAACCAGAAAACAAAGATGGAGGCCATATGATCTGAAATCCAACCTCTCATGTGATACAATAGTCTAAAATTGAAGGCTTCTTGGTCAAACAGTTCAAACAGTTATTTTCTAGACAATTTTGACTTTCCTAACTAGAAAAGAAAGATGGCTGCTGAAAACCAATCCCAGACGTCGTCTCAGGGATGCCATTCCAATTTCCAAGTTTGAAAGTATTCCGTCGCGTTGTATTTAAACTTGGAAGCCGTCCGTGTCGAGTTTTTAAGGTGTTTTTCTTAAATCACCCCATTACGCGATGCGTGGGTTTAGTAGGCTTACCTTACTTGGGCACGGGATTTTATACATTCCACCGTTTGGACTGTTCTTTTGGGGCCTTGGTGGCAATATAACCATCTTTGCTGCTCTCTTGTGTGACCATGAGTTGGAATCCACTGGCCTTCCTCCAGTTGGTCATGAGGGAAAGTTCGCCAAAAAACCCCACTAATTTACTCCGAATACTTCGGTTTACTCCACCGATAAAATTGGCGGTTTTCGTGCATGAAGTATGTTGTTAAATAACAGTCAAAATGAAACAAACAGACAAACAAACAATAAATATATAAATGATACATATGTTTAAAGGTATAGCAAGAGATAAGGCTAAGTTATGTCAGAACTGTAAATCACACAGTACTTTTAAATACAGCGTTTTCGGGACTGGCGCGGTGCATGATAAAGGAAACGTTGTACTCAGAGCTACATACGACAGTACCGAATATCGATCAAATAAATATATATGAAGTATATTTCTATATGAACTTTACGCCTTTGGTTTATTTATTTATTTATTTGATTGGTATTTTACGTCGTACTCAAGATTATTTCACTTATACGAAGGCCACCAGCAATATGGTGTTAGGAAACTGGGCAAAACCCGTGACCATCCGCAGGTTGCTGTAAAGCGCCTTTGATTTTACGCCTTAAAATTGTTAATTGTGTATTTCTCTTGTGAGATGGAGATAAAACTTATGCTCCAAATACTTATGCAGTGGCTTAATATGGACTAATTCAATGTTTCATGATGATTTATGTACCATTCTCGGGCAGGGGATATTCCGGTTCGGCTACTTTAACTTGAGAGACAATAAGTTGCCAACGCTGATGCTCCCTTGCGCCGTCTTGCATGAAGTTTGCTGGCGGCCATATACTTGTCTTTCACCATGGAAGGCATGCTTGTCACACATGGGAGGATCTTCGTCCAGTGATAAAACTGGTCGTCCTTGCATAAGAAAAAAAACCCACATGTCAAATAAATAAATCAATAAATACGGTTTCGAGAGCAAATTTTATCGTTCAATGACAACCCCAAGCGTAAGCGTCTTCTTTATACTGCCAAAACCATTCTGCCAGGACAATTTTTCCAGGCCTCTTGTTTTCACTTTATTCACTATACGGGTTTAAGCTAGTGCTATTATCAGTGGTAGGCGTTGTATGTGGTCATTTGGTAGCTTTGATATTAAGACACTGTGTATAGCTCTATTCAAACATCAGTCTGAAGGTCAGAGATCAGTAACATCGGGTTTTTAGATCCGATATTTACCTAAGAGTAACATACAATTTTATCAGTGTATGTGGTGTTCGTCAGTGCAGAAAGTACAGGCCTACGGTTTAGCTTCACGCCAGCCCAAGGTGTTTTTTCGCATTTCCCATTAGGTCGTGTCTTCAGCTACACATATTTGTGCCTGTTCTTAGTGCGCTCGCCCCATACTGATATCTTGTCAGTGTGCCCAAATCGATTCTGCTTAAACTGTCTTGTAGTCATGCTATACAGTGTAAGTGCTTAACAATCTACCCTGCCAAATGATTCAAGCATACTAACAAGATATGACAACAAACGATGACGAAACTATTCCATCTAGTGCCGGGGATAACTGGTGAGGGTGTATAAGGTGTATAAGGGAATATTATCGAAGTGAAAAAAAATCATAATTATTTCGAGTTAGCCCTAAAGGAAAGATCGCTTGCACGTGCAGGTTTTATAAAGTATAAGCCGAAAAAATGGCCATTTTCCCAAAACCAATATACCCACAGCGCGCTGCATATACTAGACTCCGTCTAGTTCAGAGTGGCTATACGCATGTATCTGGCCGTTCTAAAACACACTATTATATTCAGACCTAGTTCTGTGTGGAACGATTTCTTCCGGTCACATTATCACTACTTTACATGTTTTCGCGTATTCAAACGTTAGCGTCGTGCTAAATAGGTGAGAGTTATATTTTGAACAAAAATGAACCGATAACTAAAATGGGTTGAGAAGTTATTACTGCGGTATTATTTCACGGACAATTTACAGCGGTCGGTGACACTATCATAAAGATGAATTTAAACATTCATTTTCCGATGATTACTGATAGAATTCTATCAGCCATTTATATAGGTCTAATAAAACGCGCAAGGTGCAACTCTATAACCGTATCATGTAATATGTAACATTTGTCACACCTCGTATGCAGGATGTAATTCTAGCCGCATCTTAATTGTGTGTAGGCTGCAATTTTACAGGCATCTTGTATGTAGGATGTAACTCTGCCCATATCTTCCTCGTGGGATGTCACTCTAGCCGTATCTTGTTTGTATAATTTAAATATAGCCATATCTTGAACAGGATGGAAAGCTAGCCTTGCTTGTATGTAGGATGTAACTCTAATCATATTTTACGTGTAGGAACAAATTCTTGCCATATCTTTAATGCAGGATTTAATTCCAATCATATCTTGTCAGTGGGATGTAAATTTAGCTTTGCCTTGTAAATGTTTGCCGTGTCTTATATGTAGGATGTAATTGTGGTCTTATAGCGTCAGTAGGATGTTAAGTTAGCAGTATCGTGTATTTAGGATATAATTCTAGTCCTATCTTGTATTTTGGATGTAACTCTAGCCATATCTTGTGTGTAGGGTGTAATTCTAATCGTATCTTGTATGTAGGATGTAATTCTAGTCGTATCTTTTGTGTAGGATGGAATCGTCGCTGTATCCTGTGTATACTATGCAGTTTCAATCGTATCTTGTATGTAGGATGTCATTCTAGCCGTGTCTTTTGTGTAACATGTAATTTTAGCCCTGTCTTGTGTGTATCAGATATACCTTTGACTGTATCTTAAATTTATGTATCGATGTCCTTTAAAACGTATCTCATACATGTATATATATGATCTCTAATCTTGCCATATGAACTTTTTTTTTGTTAATGTAGGCGACATTTGTGTACTACTCGTAATGCATGAAGGGACCTTCCACTAGATAAGAGGTCCCGATGGACGATCGAGGAGGTTATCGCGCAATCGCTACGTAATGATCCAATGCGTTGACTGTGAGTTCATGCTTATGCTGGCTTCCACTTGGGCCGTACGTGAGAAGGTCTGCCAGCAACCTGCGAATGGTCGTTGGTTTCCCCAGGCGATACCCGGCTTCCTCCTATCACAAACCTGGCCGCCGTTATATAAGTGAAATATTCTTAAATACGACGTGAAACCCCTATCAATAAATAAATATATAAATCCAATGGATAATTACAAGACCTATTCCCAAAACAAAATATAATGCCAGTACCAAAAGGAAGATGCAAGAAATCATAAATTTGAAAAAAGACCCTTTTAATATTATAAGAGAAAAGTAAACAGTTTTCATTGATGCAGTCGAATCCATGAAATCAACACTCAGCTCATTGCATTAATTGTTGAATAATTTTCAGGACAAACGCAGATACAGGCATCTCCATACAGTGCACTCTGATTGCAGCATTTTCGCAAAACACCATCTAATAAACATGCATGCTTATACCCGCCCCTAGCCACGAGGAATACGCGGCACTACATGACCCAAAGTGATATGTAAGAAATAATACATATTAACAGTAAATAAAACTGGAAACATGTAAAGGAGAAGGAATCAACAGTTTCAAGTTCAGCGATGCATGGGAGACAGTCTGTCGAGTTTCGTCTACTCATGAAATCCAATTCAAAATTCAACCAGTACTTTTTTTTAATTTCCAGGTCCGGTACATGTGAAAATATCTCTGTGGCGCGCATGAGTGTTTACACTACAACTAACCCCGGGTAGGCAGAATTGGATAAACTTTGTTCGATCGCCAGAGATCCTGAGCGCTCTGTCCATATTTGTCAACTAGAGAGCTAGAAAGAAACTCAGAGTGAGGGGTTTCATAGTTAAAACACATGTACCAAATGTTGTTTTCGTATACTGAAAAAGCACTATCGGAAGTCGCTCAGATCACACGGACTGGCTGCCACATATTATAGCTCCATGTGGGCTGGAGCGTTGATTATTTTTATGTCTATAACTAATATCCGATTGTACACCTCAGGCATTTCTCCATATCCAGTGTTCTTCAGATTTATACCAAACACATCCACCTACCGGGTTGGGAATTACGGGAGCGAGTGTGATGAGTGGGGGGAGAATATTTTCTGCATGACTGAGTACGGTACAAAATTATATTAGCTGAAGTAAAAGCGTGTAAACTGCGCTTATAAATATTGAAATGGACATTAATGAGAAAATATTCATTGCTTGTTATTAATATTATGATTGACATGATAATTGACAATGATTTAGGTATATCATGAGCATGTCATAGGCTATAATAACGGTATGTTATTTTTATATGTGGCAGAAGGGGTGGTCTTGAGTCTAGTGCTGTCAGTTTCCATTTAGATTTAAAAACAAACTTCACAGACATGCTAGAGGCATGCCGGCCCAAACCAGCATGCGAATACATATAGACTTAGCCGACTGAAAGCAAGGCGCTATGTAGGTATTACTTTGCTTACCCAAAGGGTATACCACAGAAATGAATGCAGCTATCCTTCAGATTCAGGCAGCTACCCGAGTTGCTTAGCTCTTCTTACCCTCCTCCAAAATAACCCCAGTGCCTCTGCTGCTCATGCTATCGCCATTTATAGTCACAACAGTGCAGACGACAGCTGAAGAATCTCGCGCGGGCCGTCTTATGCACGCGACCAGGCTAGCTGTAGGGGTCGAAGGTTGTTAGGATGGTAAGCGCTGGCTCCAGCTCGTTGGGGTGAGATCAGCCGCGCCCGAAATAGATAAAGATATCACATTACCTGCCTATGTTGAGAACTGCTGAGAGTGCATCTCCCCGCGCGCGATAATGGATACAGTCCTGTAAATGTATACCTACCCCCAGTCTGCCGAAAGTTTACCTGGCCTGAAAGCTCTCGTCCATTCCCTCCATGGTGGATTAACTTTTGGAAATTTTCGATATTTCGATAGGCAACTTCACCCGTAAGTCATGGGCTTTTCTTTTTCATCTTTATGTTTTTATGCGCGACTCTGGATTTGATTACTGCGGTGGACGTACAGTTTATTCGGTTTTATTGTGAAAACGTTTTAAGGGGCATCTGGTTAAGAATGGCAGAAACTAAGGGTCCCCGTGGATGCAGCAAATAGCCCCAGGGGTCAGGTGGTCGGGGTGAAGGCGAGGGTACCACTGCTTCCAGGGCATACCTCATTGTGCTTCTGATATTTTGATACATCCCCGTAACATTTGCCGACGCAGATGTTGGCTGATTCTCGGCAATCCTTAGAGCCGTGAACCCATAGTTTAGGCCCATAACGTCCGTGGCGTTTCTGTAGAGCCCCGTACTTCACGGTTTGGTGTCGTTGTACGCCTGAAGCTTTTCTCAGGTAAAGGGCATATCGATTGAGACCAGGTGCTCAAAGGTAATGTCAACAATGCCCACGCGTTAGGATTTCCTTGGCAAGTGCCGAGCATCTACTTCGTATAAATGTACCGATTATTCCCGCTTAATCGCTCTCCACCAGCCCTCTTCGTGTAGTAGACTAGCCAGTGTAGTTAACATCCCAGATTTTAGATAAGTGTAAGCCGGTGTGGATTACCTATAAGGGTGAATTTTCACCATGGTTTATTACATCCATTATATCCCGTATCGGTACGAAGAGCAAAACGACTTCACGGCTTACGAAAATTACTATTTCAAAACCGTTCGCCGATTCACTAAGGTAAGCAATTCCCACGGTTCCCTCTGTTGCTTTCTGTTTGGCCCACATGATTCTTGGGAGGCGTGGATGCACGAAAGACACAGGTTAGGTATAGGCTAACATTAGGCACGGTACATACGGAGGAAGGGTAAAATATTTAGCCCGCACGTCAGAGTGAAAACTGTGCTGGATAAGGAAACTGACAGCTATAGCTCTGACTCACCAGTGAATACTGCTGCTTGCCAGGTCTTGGGTCGAGTTCAGGAGAGGGGCTAGAGGTGTGTGGGACTTAAGTAAAGGAAGGTATTTACGCTTCTACCTACAGGTGAAAGTTCTACGGGAACAGACATGGCACGAGGAAGAAACCGTCTGACTTATTTTGGGGTAATATTTTGGTGTTTTTGTCTCATTCTAACACATTTAGAATGCACACATACTCACATGCTCGCTCGTCTGTTCAGTGGTTGTTTGATTTCCTGATGGTGCAGAAATACAAGAACATCCGTATTTCACACCCCGTTATTTTAAGTGGTAGTCCTTTCCAGCAGTTCCATGGTTGAGATTAATCTTATATGAGAGTTTACCATCGTATTCAGCGTTTTTGGTATATAGTCCTACAAATTTTAGAACAGACAACTGTCATTCTGAAATAACAGTTATGTGGTCATTTGCAAATTGCTAAGATCTTTTTTCAGTTGCAAGAAAGGTTATCAACGAATAGTTACTTAAAATAACTGTATTATGAATTGCATTTTTACAACTGTATGCTCATGATTTACTAATGTTGTCCAGTTCTTCTTAACTATGATTGTTCAGCTCTTCGGCAGTTCTATATATATATGTGCGTGTCTGGTAATATATGTCCGTTTATGTATTTAATATGCCCATTTGTCTGTTGTATCAAGTTACATTGTAAATGTCTATACCTGTCCATAAACATCGGGTTGCTGTTCAGTTTGTTTTGCTTATACCGCAATGTGAGAAACCACGATCGGCTAGTGTTTAGGTTCTGCCTGTGTCACCATTTTCCAAAACATTATAGCTGAGACGGCAAGACGGGCAAAGCTGTGTTATATTCAGTGAGCTTGCCTTGAACTTTGACGTGCCAAAATTAGCGCCACGTAAATTGTTTCCATGACTACCAGAGAAGCAGTTAAGCTCAGCTGAGTTAGCCGCGACGCGCCAAATATAGCGGTTCGGCCCTTGAACTCAGCCTGTAAGGGGAAACTTAAAACCTGGAATCCATAAAAGTAGCTTCTGTCTTGTTGAGCAGGTTCGTACCTACGTGAACGTAACTCACTGAAGAAGGTGCTCACGGCGTGATAAATTGCTTCTAAATATACGGTCAATATTTATGTTCGATTTTCATTGGTAATATGCCATACAGTTTTTAAGATGAACTTAAAACAAATATCTGATTGCGAAACATGAACACATTACTGATATTCTGCGGCTTACTAACACCCATGCAGGCTACATCACATACATTACTGTGATGTTTCGGTTTAATGTTATGAATTATTGCAAACTTATCGCTTCATTTATAGAACATCGGCCAAAAGAAAGCATTGTTAATACAAACGTTAGAAAGGTTTAACTGCAATGTTGCTCTGTCTTTTTTTAAGTTATACTGTACAACTGAAGACAAAATGATCTCAGAAATATGTCTCGAGCTCTATAGTAATTCATGGAGCATAAGCAGTTGATGAACATCTCTGTTGTAATATATCTTGTGTCTAATGCTATAAGTGCCCACAGGTTTTGGTGTTGTCATGGTATTGAATGTATGTTTTACTTTCATACCCACCTTGTCCGTTGCTGTTTCGTCCAATCCGCTTTCCGCGGTGGCCTTGTCCGTGTTTTGTCCTCACTTGACCTCACTGACCCGATGTATGTACAACCCGATAACAACATGACATCAGCCTCGATCTGGTTATTACGGATTGCAGACAAAGGGGCATTCGATTTTACCACAGAGGAATTATGGGCTCTTGGCTGGTCGTAGCAAGTACTATGTCGATGAGGACTACCCCCCTCCAGGGACCTTCAGACCTTCCAGAACCTTTTTCCGTAAGTTCCTCAATGATGTACAGGAAATGTGCGCGGTTTTGTGAAATTCTTTTCAGACCTAAGAGTCATACGTCATACTTTAATTGTGTTACTTCCCAACTTCTTAGGTCGGCCTGTTCAGACGACCAAAAAGTTGCTAAGAACCGTGAATTGTACGTCTTACACTGAAATCCTGCGGTATATTGTCCCTGTGGCATTAATAAAACAAATTCCAGATTTTACCCCTACTTTAAAAACTTTAATACTTGTGAAATGAACTTGTGACAGTGAAATGTCCAAGTATGCAAAAAAGGGACATTTAACTTTACTTAGTTGCTTTCGTTGATAAACTATGTTTATTTTCACCGTCTTCATAAACACTTCAGTCAATTGGTGCTTTGTTCAACACTTGAGTACATAACTAAGTTGATCCCCGCTGTGCCGATTTGAGTCTAATTCGCTCATTTCTGTTGCAGCTGGGGCAGACTATTACATGGCCGATGCGATGTCAAGTCACGCCACTAACCTGTCCACAGACACGGTTTACGACAACATGGATTTGGCTGCAAAGTCTCGCGGAAAAGACCAGCGTCTGATGTCGCAAGTCAACGCCGCATTGGTAAGATAGAGCCACCCACTCATTATTGGGAAGATCTTGGGACGTAGACACATTTTACAACCATTTGTCTTTGACCAGACAGCTGGTGGCAACCAACAATATCATATTTTTATCTTGACTTGTCGGAGTCCACACCTTTTATCGGTAAACTTCCATCTATCACGGAAATTCACGGAACGTGTATGTTTGAACACGATGGATGCCATTAGAATACCCAAATTTTAATTATTGTATGAACCAGATGCTGGTTTAGAACACTGATAAGTGTATGATTAATGATTAATATTTATCTTGTTGGAAAACACATCTTGAGAACTGGTCCAATGGAACACTGCCACAGCTGTTTTTGTAGAGGTCATCCTAGAATCACCGAATGAGTGATGGAAGTAGTTTTTTTTTAACCCATGGTCGGAGCTGGATGGAACAGAATATCCAAAGTTTTACCCCAGTAGAATTCCTTCCCAAGTACACGTCCTGATCTGCAGTGATATCTTTATGCATTTTACCAGAATTTAATCTTTAGAAATTTCAAGACTTGGCATAGGTCAGTTTTGCCAACAGAAAATATTTCATTTGCAAGGTTTGTTTTTGTTTTGTTTTGTTTAAATATCCGCAAGTTGCTTTTGGAAATGACTCAAAATCCGGACGTGAATGTGTCTTTATCCTGTTGTCCCTATGTACCCTCCATCATACTGTACAACTCAGATAAGGACCCATGCTTCATACAACGTTCCTTGATTGTTCATAAGAAGTAGAAGTATATCTAATCAACTCGCATTTTGTGCAGAATCCAGAAAGTGTTCCACAGGGGTCCAAAGGAAATCACAGGGTTAAACGGGCTGCAAACCAACGACTTCTCCAGCGCTATTTCCCTGAGTCGGCTCACGATTATCACCCTATTCTGACTTTAAGAGAAACAGACACGCAGTCCCCTCTGAGTAGCCTACCGGAATACCGAAAACATCCAATCCCACCTGTATATAGACCCCCTAAATTATCTTTTGACGAACCGTCCAGAAAAGTAGGTGGCGGCGGTTCCATGCGCCAATGGTTAGCTGACGGTTTGTCTAAAACTCGTACAATGTTTCGTAAAGGTGGCAACGAACCTTCCGAGTTTCGCTGGCTTGACGCTCCTTCCATGGGGGAGCTGGATTCCCCCGAAGAATCATTGTATTCAGACCCAAATGATGTATCCTTTTCCGGCCCATATTCCTCCTACGACTTGCCCAGCCCTTCAGGCACTGGCAGAGAATCTCCAGTCTCATACATGTACGAAGATGTGGAACCGGATGACGTAGACAGTAGTAGTTATTACAAGCCAGCTGCCCCATTCGGACGACGCAAACTCCGCGCTAACACGCCAAAACGCTATTTGCACTCGGTACAACAACTTAGACGTAGGAGACGAAGACGAGAAAGAAATCGGACGCCCTCTTACTTTAGGCAGTTCCCTCTCCCGGACGACGTTTCTGACGCCTCTAGTGACATCGGATCCGATGTCCTTGACGACTATCCTCTCAGTCTAGATTCCATAAAAAGACAAACTGAGTTTCTCCCATACGAGCCAGCACCTCCGTACCCAACCACTAGAATTTTCTCTGACTATGGACGATCCTTACCGTCACTCCCACGGGTAGACTTGACTCCGACTCCCCGCTTGCCAGAACTCAGCACCAGTAGTATCACGCCTTCAGCCATTTGGCTGAATGACCTGGTGTCCTCTACCAGGCGCAGAGCTTTGGCCAGCATCCCAGGTCCATCGGACTTGGACACCTCAAATATTATATTTAGCATAGACACACCATTATCATATCGCCCTAGGACGTCGAGGCCACGTCGCCTAGAATTCGAGATCCCAGTTGCGTTTCCTTCTCCACTGAGATCTTCTGCAAGTGTTACCTCTGCACGTAACGACGTTGCGTCATTTCGACCAATCAAACCCCTTGTAATAGAGACCAATCGCAATGCCTTAGACCTGTCTAAGCCACTTGTTGTGACTGTAGATGGCCATGACGACTTCTTCAGTAAATTCCTCTCTCAGAGAAAGCAGTTTCGTGATAGCATATTAAAGCGTCTTGACGATGAAACCGACAGGTGTAGGTCAGTGGTGCCAGTGAGGTCTTCTAGCAGTTATTACACGGCGCCCTATAGAGCTATAGTGACGTCTAGGCGTAGTCCAGAACCCCAAACTTTGCATCGTGACAGAGGAAAGCGGACTGTAGACACACACGACGAACTGCCTACTTTACCGCGAGTAAGTCGGTCGACATATCCGGTACGGGCTGTTGTAAGTGTTTCTAGCAACCGCGACCCCCTTCCAAGGTACTCCTCCTATGAAAGGGTCAGACCAACAGAAAATGACGACGATTCCATGTCATTGGTACCTGTGAGTAGGTCCTACCCATCCAGGACGTATTCCTGCGAGAGGGACAGCGAAGAGCCGACTGGGACACTAACCACTCTTGACAGAATTCGTATGAAGGTAAATACGCTTTTCGACATTGTTACCTGTCCACAAACACACCTACGTGTCCCAGTGCTTGTAACCCTTGGGTTGATGGGTTAATACCTGCACGCTTACTCAGTCCAAAAACAATATATTTTGCTTGCTATTTTATCTGGTCTCTTATTTTCTTTTCTCCAACCTGTTTTAGGATCAGAGATTTGTCTAGGCGAAGACACTAGGTCGACTAACATACCCACCTGATAATAGGTTTGAAGTGCAAGGTTGAAGCTTCCCGAAAACAGATTTGTGTTTGAGTCGACACACTCCCCTCAGTTTGCGTCGTCTGTGGTGATGGTCGTGTCGTGGTCCAATATCTCTGTCCGCGCCAGCGTTCCAGTCTCAACTGGCTCCTCAGACTAAGTTGGTCCATGAGTCTTGTATTTCCAAAAAAATCGTTGTATCAAGAATGGGTCTAGAAAAAGTATGTGTATGTATGATGGATTGTCATAGATAGTTGAACCTACGTCTCGTTCGTCTCAAATTCCTCTTTACCTTTACCCTGTAGATTTCCATGTAACCACTTAAAACCGTGCCTCTCCACAGGCCTATGCTACGCCATCCACCCCAGCAAGAGCAAGGGCAAACCGAAGGGCGAACAGACAACAACAGCAACAACCCGTCTCATCTACGGTGTATAGCTCTGCTTATCGTGTTCCATACCAGGTACCCGTCATATATGTCAGTCCAGAAAGGTATTATCGCGAGAGAAGTTTGTCTCCGAACTATCTTTACCGGCGTCCAGTAGCGGGGAGGGCGCGAGCTAGAACATCCAGGCGTGCCTTGAGTGAGGCACGTGACCCAGAGTCATACATTGAACCCACCAGGGGTAGAGCACCCATAAGGGCTTCACCTGTTAGGTATTTGCCGTGGTACGTTTCGCCCCAGAGGGAGGCTGAGCTGGCATTGTCTCCCACTAGGCTTGATTCTACTCGCTGTAGTGAACCCTCGTTTGAGGATTATCCTTATATCAGGGGCTACAGGTTTGCGTACCCGTACAGAGCTGCACTTTGGGGAAAGACCGGTCGATATCCGATTTTCAGGGGAAGAATGTGGGGATATCCGTATGTCGGAACTAAGCTGAGTGGTTATCCGTTTGGAAATACGAAATGGATCGTATCCCCCAGCACAGCTGCCTCTTTAGGTGTTGCTCCCGTGAGGGCGGGTAGGGAGGGGTTTGAGCCGGTCTACCCAAGTAGATGGTTTTGGGGTCCTTACGATGCGTTTGATTATGACTTCCCGAGACGCGGGAGAAGTTGGCCGTGGGCACTTTATGACTCGCGCTTTGACATAACTCCTGCTGAAGCAGCAAGATTTGGAATCGACGCGACAACGGCGGCTAAATGGAACGCCGCGTCCCCTATTAGAACGGGTAGGTGGGATATGACTCCTACGGAGGGTATGACCTGGGATGCCCCCGAGGAACCAGTTAGGTGGAATGTGTATCCTCTTAGGGCAGGTTCCCCAAGAGGGAGAAGGTCAGTTTCTCCACAAAGGAGCTTGTCGAGAGCACTAAGTAGGGATGAGGCCATTCGCTGGGGAATAACCCCTTCCGAGGCAGTCTATTGGGATATGTATCCTTCAAGCAGGGGGGTGGCTCTAGACAGATATGAGAGAGCTAGAAGTCTGTCTCCTTTGAGATATGACTGGGAACTGACTCCGGCCGAAAGGACGAGACTTTTCCCCAGAAGCAGAAGTCTTTCGCCTTATTGCCGTTATGGAGTTGATCCTCCGTACTCTGTACCCAGGTGGGTGTATCCTTCAACTAGGGCGCGTTCAGTATCACCTGTTGCCAGGTTTTCGCCACTGCCATTAAGAACGGCCCGGCACTTCTCCACTCCTCCTAGATATGCCAAGAAAGCAATCGTCCCCACGAAAGCTGCTCGGCGGGCTGCCGCTCGTAGGTATGGATATGTTCCAAGGCCACCGGTGGTCTTCATTTACTTGTCGGACAAAGAGAAACAACAGAGGGAAGACGGAAACCGGAGAGGCAGACTGAGCCCCGGAACCGTAGCAGAAATGCTTAAGAGGTTTGAGCCAAGAAAACCTTACGAAGGAGAGATCTCTGGGAAGGTGGCAGCGGCTAGAGCTATTGCCCGGGCAATGACGATAATCCCCCAAGGGCCCATCAACCAGGTTCAGTTCACAATGTGTTCATTTGTTGGCGCCAAAGCTTGCAGTTACCCTGTGACGTGAAGGCTGAAGCTGAATGACACTGAGTTTCACTCTATGTAATTTATTAATTGGTTACAATAGCTGTGATTGACATTGGTATTTATCGTGTTTGTCCACGTCATGGTCTTTCAAAATACTCTCGCTTCTCGTTCAGTCGCTTTGATAGGAACTCATGTCTGAACCCTGATTCTGTCTCTTAAATTTGTGCTTTGTAAATCAATGTCCACTTACGGGTCTGATTTGATGACATGATTTCTTATCAGGGGATGACTCCTAGCGCTTACAAGTGTTGTTGCAAGTTTGCATTGTTCTCATGGGCCAATAAAGCGCGCGACTCTTGTTATTCCCCGTTTCAGATATTCGGACGTTTTAAAGCATGAGTATATATGGACTCACGGCATGCACCATGTTACCACAGACGCCCTGCAACCCTTGAAAAATCAAAAAATCATTAAAGAAAGGTATACGGCAATTCCCGTCCGTTTGGTTATTGGATTTGTTGTTGGGTTTGTTTTTTTTTTTTTCGTTTTTTTTTTTCTTCTTTTTCTGGAAGAGAGAGTTTTCCCCGTCAAAAGTGGCCGCACTTTTGGCATTCCGTAGTCCCTGTGAAGAAACTTTCCTGTCCTAGCTAGACCTGTAGAAAACCCTCAGAACAGGTGCAATCGTGGCAGAAACCTTACGATTGCGCAAAGGGTTTCACAAACGCCATAGTCGGGGAAAGCTGTTATCCCAGAAACACTTGTGGCTTCTAATACCTCCACCTTCTCCTCAATTACTCCTGGCTTGCAAAATAGCTCTCTCACCCTCAAAAGAGGAAGGCACCCACGCTGTTGAAAGCCATGACACGAACTGGGATGGCTTCAACCGACCTTCAGCAGATGTGCGTCCCGTTGCCTGTTTACTACTTGCATGAGGATAAGCAAGTGGCATGGCGCTTTCCTTTTCTGATCCCAGAGAAGCATTAATGGACAATTTATTATTCTTGAGCAAAAACAGTTATTCTATTAAAAGAAAGTGATTATAAAGTTAAATATCTGGAAAAACATGTTAATAGTTCGAAGTATATCATTTATACTTTTCTACTACTTTTCTGTAACTTCTATCCAAATAGAGAATTTTTTGAGGCATTTTAAATTTATATTTTCTATTTTTCAAAATGTGGGTGAGAAGCTATTGCAATGACCTTGCATTGACCTTGAGTGACCCGCTGGTGACATTCCTGCCTTGTTTCTTTTCCATATACAGGCTGCCATCATTTCACCTAACGTGGAGATAGAGACTAAACGGAAGAAAGGGCCGAAATCTAAATACGCTGCCGCAGTAATGCGGGAGTTGAGACTAAACCCCAAGGTAATGCCGTTTTATAGCAGACTTGCTTTTAGCTAGAGCGCGATGGCAACTAACTCAAGCTTGCACTAACACGCTGGAGAAGCGGGTACATTTTGAGAGACACATGGCAGAACTTGGGAATGGGGACTAGTGGGGGGTTCATGTTTTCTTCGTTGTAGGCGGACATCGATTACACTCCGGCCTACAACCCCGACAGGTACGATCGTTTCAATCTGCGCACACGACAACGTGCTGCCAGAGTTTACACACCTGGATCGCTGGCTTCCAAAGCCTCAGTAAGTAGACGCTATTCTACCCTAACCAGTACGCTTTCTATTGGCATGCGGAAATCTGTGAACGGTAATGCATGGTAATACATTGTGACCGTCTGAAGAGTGAACGACACGGCGTCACTGCGTTGTGGCAACACCAACGCGCCGTACTTTTGTACCGTCCAGACGTGTTCCACCTGGTGTGAAAACAGCCTTTTCTGTTGTCGTGTGACTTTCGCGCTTATATACTCTTCTACGGCCACATACGCAACCTTGGCCATATCCTTTGTCATTTTTTCTTGTATTCTGGACGTCAAATTTTGCCGATGTTTCCCGTAACCTAGCATGTCGCGAATACTCGCCTGTATGCCCCATTTTTGATGTACAACACTACCCGGTCATCGGATTACGAGGGGCATATCACGGGCTCGTAACATTGAAACTGCAATTACCTGTGTACGTTATGTTTCTAACTGGCTACAAGCATCACCAGCTTTGTCATGTTTAATCTGTGCCTAGCGTTTTGATCCTCGCTACCGTTGCAGCCAAAGCCAAGCGGGGCTAAAGCCATTCGAGAACCGGAAGGTTATTCGAAACCAAAGAACTTACTCTCCTGGCAGGTTAGTTTGCATCTGTTTGTAATTTTCTTTTAGTTGTTAACAAGGTGTCACTACATCGAAATTCCATTCTAGCAGGTATACAGTAGAACCTACCCCATACACTTACACTACTGCCAGCTAAGTCAAACATAAAGGTGAGATCTTGCGGACGAGTACCTTACACCAGGATGTTAAGCCATTTCATGTAAAGCGTGATGAGTGAGATAAGCTTTAACAATCATCTTTTTTCATAAGGAAATTGGGCAAATTCTTCCATAAATTACTGATTCCTCGAAAATTAAATGTTATTTCATTCTTCGTAGAAATAAATACTGTGCGTCTCACGAATTCGTGGTCAAGCCCACAATAATTGACATCACAGTATCTCTGAATATGGAACCTGTTTCAGCAAATATAAAGAGATGAAGTTTGCTTTGTCCTTTTCTCGCAGTTAAGACTCCAAAATCAACTGAAGTTCTGCCAGCATTCATTAAATTGAAAACAGATTGCGATTAAAAACCACAAGGGGCAACATGTTCACGTTTTGTTCTACAAATTCTTTTCAACTACAAATGAAATCATCTCTATAATGATGTAGATCACTCATCTTCCCTCTCATCAATGCTTAACCATGAGCTGTGGTTCAGCTTAAGTGACGCAAAATGATCAGTGCTGTAAAGATTGTACACAGTCTTGGCTTGTAAACAGCTTTGTCCCAAACTGTGGTGTATAAGTTGCATGCGCCATATGTGTGAAGTGACAATTAGAGTTGTCTCCAGTACGTTCCAGTGTCTACTTATTCGGACGTTCCAAAAGTTTTCAGGATAAGGTTACTAGGAAATTGATCGTTTTCTTAACGGTTTAGGCTGATTCATATCATAAGGATCAACTATCTCGCTTGTCCACATTTGATCAGGTATCACCTGTGCCTTGACTAAGTGACTATTGATAAAAATTTTCACAAAAAAAGGCAGAATGTTCCTAAGATATGTACAAATTTTAAAGCGGAAAAAAACATTGACGGCGTCAATGACTTCCAGGCGTTCAGAGATGTTCAGCTACTCTATTTTGTCTGGTAACCTATTTGGAGACCATTTAAACCTATGGCTTGCTAAATGTTCTGTAACCATCTATGTACGGCTGTCGTTGTTGTTAGTATTGTGCGGCTTGTTGCAGGCTAATACAGCATTTCTACTGACACGCTGTCCTGTCTTAGTTTAACCGTTAGAGTCACAAGGTTGAGCATGCCGTTCGTTTCAGAACTAAAACATCACTTTGCAATGCAATTTTCTAACTTTAGACCGCTAAACTTGCATTTTAGATCCCATCACTGGGGGGAGGGGAGCAGTTCAGTCTTTAGCTCCTTCAGATAGGATTCTTTTCAACAGGAATTCTATTGATGATTCCTTTGTTTTCCTTGGTGATCAAAACAGTATCGTCTAGACAGCTACGTGGACCCTATCGACGTGTTTTACACACCCTCCACAGTCTACAAGATGAGAGAAAGAGTAAGAGACGCTCAGGAAAAACTTGACCTTCACCGTCAGATGCTCGACCGTTACTTAGAGGTGGACCTAGGGCCGGGAGACGATGTGGCTGCTCGCATCGCCAGAAAACAAAAAGATCTGGAATCAAGGCAACCCGAGTAAGTGGAGTTATCTCCCTAGGTAACCACTCTCTATTCTTCTGGAATTGCTCATACGGTGGAAGCTGTGCAGCATACGGTATATATTTCGCGAACTTCTTCATAAAGCGCTATCATTGCCATTGAGGCTAGTAGCGTTTCATTGTAGCAATCCATTGTAAACTCACATAATATACCAAGCACCCTGAATGGTGAATTATGTTTTCCTGGCAAGAACAGAGCAACTTTCAAAAAGAACCAATGAAGGAAATGTAATATACCAACCAAGTTTTGTTTACTTTTTACAACGATTTTATAAAGCGAACAGTTATTGAAATGACACGTTTTTCGTTGATGCTAATTTTAAAGCCCATCTCTGAGAAGTTTAAGAGATAAGCCTCCAGTGTGCTTAAGAAAATGTTTTCGAGACAATAGATTGCCTCAATGAATACTGGAAACACCGTTTTTGAATAATTATAATACGATGCGCCTTTAGCTTAGTGTCATTATAGTTTTATGGCGTTTCATGAACTGCTTTTTAAGGTAATATGGAAATCTACGTTCCAGGAAGCTTTGTATCTGCTGCTTATATATATATTTGTGGAGAAAACAATTGACAGACAAGCTCAAGGCGCGACATCTTCGTATTATATAACTGTTTTCAAACGTTTGAATAAAGCAACGAAGAGTTTGACTTCCCTCCTGTGTTCTCGCCCATTTCTTTCTTTCCGAAACCATGATAGCAGTATCTTTCTTGAACTTCCTTAGACTTCTCATTTTTACAAACCGCCTTTGAAATTGTGTAGATGTGAACCTACTTAGCCTCACAACCTACAGTCAAAATGTAATATAGTGGTTAAGCTAAGCTGTTTACAAGGTAACGCAGTGGTGCGTCTTAACTTGACGTGCTCTAAATTGCAAGACGTGTTTTTTAATCAGGATAGAGAAGTACGTATGTGACATCCAACCGGTGAAATTACTTTTACCAAAAGAACCACCCTTTCGTATTTATATACCAGTAAGTGAGTGAGCTGCATGTAATGACTCCGTAGCCCCAAATTGTTTACATTTTACCGTAGTGCAATGTGAACAGTAGTTTCCACCAGAGTTCTCTCCCATGTGTGGGCAGGGTTGCAGCACTTAAAAGCAATGGGAGTGTGGATTTGATAGTTTCCCTTTTAGATTTCCCTCATTCCCTGGAAATGATTTGGTTCATTCAGTGGATTTTGCATTGTCTTCCTTTATCCAAGTAGCTTCGTAGTTTCCTGTAGCTGTTGCAAAGTTAGATGTCTGGGGTGATCATACAGGCGCGCTTTCCCTCAGCGTTGTTCAGCAAATTCGTAGTGTTTGGTATATAGATATTTACTGTATAGTCTAGGCCTACTTGTTACACATTCTTAGAACGAACTTTAGATTCTAGCCTTGTATAGTGTCAGGTACAGAGTAGTATAGGTCATGGAGTGGGTCGTCAGAAATATGGTACACCCAAGAAAAGGTACACATTACACAGTGTGCAACGAAGGTCCGATGGACCATAAAACAACAACAACAACGACAAATGGATAGACTTTTGCTCTAATCAAACCCCCGGATGAGCAAACATCAACTCCAACAATCGTCAGAAAGTGAATAACCAAGGTATGGTACTGCGTTGATGAACAGCATGTTGCATACCTTAGTGTTGATTATATATTATAAATATTCAAATTTACACATTGACCAGAAAGCAACCTGTAAGGTTGACGCTGAGCATGGATATTAATTTGTGGGCGCCTATAGATGTTGAATGCCTCATAGTCGTATGGATTCACGTATGAGCTGTAGTACATACTGTTATAATGTGTTTGTGGATATGTTCTATTCCGTAAATGGGCGTCTCTGTTGGTGTATTACATGTATTTACAATGACACGTGTATTTGTATTGTTGAGGGCCGAGCTTCAAGACTTGTAATACACTAAAAAAAAAAACAAACAAAAAAAACGTTCGCCAGCGCATGGGGATGCACGCTAAACTCCTGGGTACTCAGTCACAGAGCTGGGGCTAGCCAGTGCCTCTGTGGGGAGCGGACTTTATGTTTTGTTCTGGAATTAACAATGCATTTTACTGTACTGTTGTTTCATGAAATGGTGTGCCAGTTTTGTTCATTGTGATAACGAGTTTCTTACTTGCAGAAAGTGGCTGGGTGTATCTCTGAAATGGGGGTGTATGAAGGCTGGTAGTGTGGGGGACGGGAAATAGGGTGGAGGGCGTGGAGTTAAGGAGAAGGGGGGGGGAGTCCATTATCTCTCTGAGATTTTGTACCCATTTCTCCAGCGAGGTTATCGAACGCTTATAACATCGCTTCTTTATACGCTATTAATGCCAATGTTATCCATGGAAATGCATGTTAGACAGACAGGCCTTTGATTTCATTGTGCAAGAAAGACTTCATCATTGAAACATTTCGTATCTTGGATAAAAAGTTTTAAATAAAATTTTGTGTCAGAAAGGAACCAAACCAAAATGGCGTCTATTACATTCTGTGAAGCACTGGCTTCTACGTTTCAAATGATCTCTCCAGAAGAGTATGTGGCTCTTTGTGCTCTACCACCACGTCTTGTTGACCAAGGATGGCTGATATTGTCCTTCTCATAACCACAAGACTTGCAGCGATTTCATGGCCTAGTCTGAGTTGCGCTGTATAATGCTGGAATAATATAAGCGTAATGCATGATAGATATTTATATATACCAAACTGTTTGGTAAAGTAATCTGTTCTGACAAATATCTTTGATATCTTCTGAAAGCTCTTTATAATGCTTGGAGTAAATGATGGAGTGCGTTGTTGTTCTCTTTTAAATCGTTAACGCTTCTGCTTCATTGTAAATATTTGAAGCAATTTTCACATAACAACGTATTAATCCAAGTTTTTATCGTAGCATATTGAAAACTGAAATGTGTTGTTGTTGTTGTTTATTTTTTCAATTTCGCTAACATTTAAATATAATTGACGTACTTTGTTTGTGAATCAAAACAGATACTATATAGATAATAACGTGTCATTTTTAATATGTTTCAAAGAACGCTCGACAATACCGTCACGTGAGCAGGGTGTAAGATTCCATTTGGTCATGTCCAGAGTGTTGTCCGTTTCAGAAAGACACGGGGGGTAAAGGAGGCCCCGCGGGAGGCTCTGGCGGCCAAACCTCACCCCTGAGGCAGCGATTGAGAAAGGTCTTATGTAAATCACATAACGACCCAACCTATTTCAAAGACTAGTTTCCAAGGACGGTACGACAAGGAGGGAAGGTAATGCTAGAATGGGGGTGATTTTCTCTGCCAATCTTCTCAACGGTTCTTTATATCACAGATCTGAACGAACTGTGCGATTTGTTAAATGCTGTGTTAGTGGGACATGGGGTGTATACATAATGGGCCAGCACGGGTACGGTATAATACGTGTACACTGATAAGCGAGCCAATAAATCTCGTCTCTCAAAATACCTTGCTTTGTGCGCTTATTAAATGGTTAACTTAACCCACTGTATATTGTTTGTCTGGTATACACGGTGGATGCTGACAGCGACGTTCGTGAATGGGTATTTGACTAACCCCAGGGGTGGGCAGCCAGCATGATTTACCAAAGACACGTGGGTGGGTTATTTTAATGTTTATGATAACTTTTCGTTCTACTGCTTCTGGTAATGTGCGGCTTTGCATGGCACTATTATTACTAATCAAAATCATTTTGTCATTTTCGAATTCCCATTCACTGTTACTATCAGCAAAACAATTTTGCAAAATATATATGTAAACGAAGGAAAATGAAAATAGCTCAACATGAAGTTTACATGATCCAGTTTTTACTGTGGCATTCCGTAGGTAAATTATTTCGTATCTTTCGGTTTTCAATCACAAACTTTTCATCGCAAAAAATTATATTTTAGCCCTGAGTTTATCTTCTGATTTCAGCAAAGGCAAATCGTCTACACCTAAGAGGGAGGGACGGCAATTCCCCGCTACGGCATAGAGATCCCCAGCGGGAGGCGAGAACAGTTTCATTGAGCAATGAATATTATATCTGTTAATGTTCGAATTTCTTTGGATCATCATATTGTGGGTAAAAACAATTAAAAGAACTGAAGTTATTGTGTTCCGGCCAATGTATCTGTGTAAGCTGGGGAGGTTACATTGCTGTGGTATGAAGTTTTGCTTTTGTATACATGTCAGCGTTGGTATATAACTGTCACACGTAGCAGCCGTGGTTTATCATTTTATAATATTTTATTACAAGTGAGTAAAGGAGCGAGGCTTGAGCGAGATTTTCGTCCTACCTCTTGGCAAGGATTAAGATGCCTGGCGCATTGAATTGCCCTGTCAAGTTGTACAGCATAAGATTTCCCTCCCTTTGTTCGAAATTTGCCGTGGATGCTCCCACTTCCAACTCTGCACTTTGTCTAAGGAAACTTGACTTTTTTAACATTTGTACATCTCTTGAAATCTCTTAAAAAACCAACATGAGATGGGTCTCGGCCAGGACTGGTTGTTCGCGTTACACTTTGCTTCCATCATCCCTTCGCCGATCGACGCCGCCAAGAAGGAATGACGTCATAACACGAGAGCCACGTATCGGAGGCAGTGACGTCACGTGAACACAGTCCGTTTGGATTGGTTATTTGAAGACACTTGACGCTGATAGTACAGTGCTGATGTAAATGTGATTTTATTATGCTTGCTCTGTGTATATTAAGTTACAAGTTTTAAAATTACCCCAAAGGAATAATATAAGATTATTTGCCTGTTGTTATCTATAGTAAACATTGAAAATAACGAATCCGTTTTCTTTTTAACTAGTACTGGAATGACAATTTGACATTTGCAGGCTGGTATATTCTACCAATGTTCTGATATATTACATAAAAATCAGTAAAACGAAATGTAAATGTACATCTAGATTGGTTATTTTCATGTTAAGTGAGGCATTTTGGGAGCGCCATCCGCCATTTTGTGTTTTCTCTACATCGCCCTGGCGTACTAAGTGTTGTACTGTTTCAATATATGATGCTTCTCTTGTTAAGAAACGGCGTGTTGGGCTTTCGAATTTCAAACAATCTAGCACATGCAATAACGTCAAGAGGAAGGTGCTACAATAAAGGAATCGAATCATGTGATATGTTCGTTGCGTTCCATCAGTTAATCAATCAATCAATCATTCAGTGATAGATGACCCTTCTCTTCAAAGTGTGTTTTGGAGAGTGGGTGTTTTGGCTTGTAAGCGTTGATTACTCAACTCGTCAGCTTGGGTCACCGTTTAACTTCTATGAAAGCAGGCCCTGGCTGAGCGGTTAAGGTGCTTACCTTTTTTTTAATCTCTAGGACACAAGAATCAATGTTTCAACCCCGGCCATGGGCAAGGAATTTGTTGATTCCACAACTCTCACTTTTCGCTGGTTCTTTGTGATATTAAGTGACCGCTGATGCTCGTGTGACCGTTTGTGGGGTCTTATTATCGTAGAAAATCCATTATCGACGAATAAGGCACGGAAGTCAGTACGTCAATCGTCGGGAAGTTCGTCAATAACTCGCCCAAGGGTCGTGGTTTATCCCAGGCAATTCTGTTTCCACAACCCTTGAAAAGAGACCCTCATCGCCGAAGTACAAAAGTTCTTGAGTATTGTGTTGAACAACAGTTAGTCCAACCTATCAATCCATTAGCCTGCTAGTCAATCATTCAACGGTTCAATGCATTTACTACTGTCTTAATATAGTGTCCGAGAGAACAGGGGTATTGCATGGACCGTTTGTATTGATGACTGAACTTGCCTGCTTCGATCAAACTTCGGTTGACTTTAAAAATGGTAGTTTATTGCTGCTTTGATTGGTGCTCATCACTGAGAGGTTAGAACAAGGAAACAGGACTGGATGGCCCAAGCACACATACATGGACAATATGAGGTACATGTATAAGCAAGATAGTCCAAAGCTCAAAAAGGTTTGAGAGCCGCATTTCATAGGCCTTCGAGTCGTGTTCAAGCTGTGATTTTAAAACAAATGACACTAAGCGCGGGTTTTTAAAGCTTCATGCCGGACGAGATTTTACCTGGCTTTCAGTTTCTGGTCACATGACCAAGATATTGCAGCCCGACGCGGACAGGCCCCCATACTGAAATGTTTATATTGACACCTCACTAGGAAACCTTACCGAACATATCTGACATAAAATCAACAAGTTTTTGGAGTTCTGGGATTGAGCGACGGTAGGAGTACCATGCAGGATCCAGAAATTTAAAGTGTGATGTGTGTCAATACCCGGGACTAAACGAGAAAGGCAGGCCTTTTAATCTCAGATTCGTGTTATATATCTCGTCACGACACCAATACACAAGCTTTTTCTCAGGTGCAAAATTTTAATATCTCTAGTACACAAAAGTTGCATATGTTCAATTTTGTGACAGCTTGTGTGCATGTGGTATACTGTCGTTTTTATAGGCTTACGGCTGAAATATTGCTGAGGTGGCCATAATCATTCATTCAGTTGTGTTTAACACCATGTTTTCACTTTACCAGAACAGTTAGGCTCAACGGTGGAGGAAACAGACACGTACAGTATACATATATATGCGCGACCGCCCTCCGACCGGTACCTGTCAAACCTCCTGACTGAACTCACACCAGCCAAAGCTGGATTTGAGACATGGAACCTCAGTGGTCGAGGGTTGATCAGATAATCACCAACGTTTTGGTCCATTGGATCAGTTAAACAGGTGTTTCTTAGGTGCCTGGTGATAGACGATGCCAACGTTTTTACGCCTACTAATATGGATGCATCCATATATAAAAATGGAATAATCTTACTTCAAGCAGATACGACCTAACAAATACACAACAAATACATGTAGACACCTTCTCGACGGCAAACAGGGTGATCAAAAAGCAATTATGACGGTCGAATTTATATGCATGGTAGAGGCAGACCTGGGAAAGACACCGCCATTTGCCAGGCGACAGATATACCTCCTGCCGTGTACATGCCACATCGGTGGAAGTCAAGTGGTCTCCAGAGAACGCCATGCAAGTCTTTTGTGACCTAGCAACCGAAAGGCCAACAATTTTACCAATGAATTACTGCTCGCGCCCTGATCAAATTCAACTGAATATCTATCATCTCGTCTAAGCTTACTTGTGATTTGCTCATTTTCCAATAACCACAGTAATCCAACATTTACTTGATTGACATGATTGATTGTGATCTAGCACCCAATTGCGAATAGTTTTATAGACGGAGAAAACGTGAATATCTTGGATAAACAACCGACTTTGGCAAGCTACCTATCGACCAACGCACATCGTCTTAGCCCCGTTGTACATGTATGCATTCCACACTCGTGAAAGACAAGTAGACTTCCACAAACGCCCACACAGCCCTCTTCGACTAGTTCATGTCAATAAGGCCTCGTGGACAGGGCGAGGGGAAGAGTCCACAAATTCCCTATCCGAGGCCGGGAGTAAACCTGCAACTTTTGACTGAAATATTAGTGTCTTTACCACTCGGCCACGAAACTGCTCTCATGCCACATATTGTACAGTGGCATTGGCAAAAGCAATGTAATCCATGTGCGTTAACCTTAGTTTAAATGAAAACCGCAAGAGACGTTGTTATAAATAATAATTTATTAACTGTAGATAAATATAAAAATAGAAGACAAGTAATAAAAATTTTCAATGGCTCAGCAATGGGAACTTATTAAATTAGTGGAAATGTAAAACCTGCTGTTCTATGCCTGGGTGAATTTGCATTGAAGATTTAACATGTAAAAACAATCAATTATGTGTCGTTGAAGAAAGGAATATCATGGGCGTACAAGAGGATGGTAGGTATAAGAAAATCTGGATATTAATGTGTGAATAAATAATCGAGCTACAATGGAACTGCGCGAAGCAAGTACGTTTTGAATAAGTTATACTAGGCTTATCAGTTATCTTGTCTTACTCATAAACTTTACCGTAATGATGCAACTTTGACCTTGAAACCGGTACCTGCAGATCGACTGAAAAATAACTAAAAAATAACAAAAAGAGTATCAGATGATTCATGCGATATCACACGTATATGTACTCAGATCAGGTTAACGGTATTTCATGTGGGACTCTAATAACCATAATCTAATCATGTATAAAATGTGTACAGTAATCAGAATAGCGATAATTGAAATGATGAAATTTTTGCCAACAGGTTATGTTACACAGTTCTACATGTACACAGCCAAAAAAGTATCATGAAGTTTACATATACAAACACATTCAAGTTATATAGTAACTTACATGTATTCTGGAACACCGAGTGTCTGATACATTGCTAAGTGAGTCGTATAACGGAAATCTTATTCTGTGGGATATGAATTGATTAGGTGAGACGTGAATTGGAGATATTGGCAATGGAATTAAATTCTCGTCATTGTTTGCGAGCCTTCCCTAACTCATTGAACTAAAGCAATGACTTATAGTCAGAAGATTCGGTGTGTACCAGTACTCCCGCCAATTTGCTTACTTCAACCATAAATCTGACCACTTTGATATAAGTAAAAAATTCTTCGGTACATCCTTAACTTTCAATGAAATAAATACACTATCAATAAAAGTCAAATGTGTATATGAGCTGTAAAGACAGTATTATAACATTGAAATCAGAGTTAACATAGTCAGAAAAAAATGATGAGCTTCCCGAACACAATCGGGGTTGAGGATGTTGGCGAAACTTACTGACGATGCCTCCTGTATAACAGTCGTCAAATACCTGAGCTCTCTGTTTAAACTTCCCAATGCACTCTCTGACACTGGACACCTCACTCAGAGATGTTTCCACGCACATAACTGTCAAACCATATCTTCATTTATAACGCAGTGCCTTCAAAGGCCTTATTGTCAAAGCTGGAATCTGGCTCTTTCACATTATGGACTCCATTTGTCTTGGGTTCGTTTGGTGCTTCCACTTCTATCTCCTGTTCTACGTTTGGTGTACCCCAGCCTCGTCTACATCTGTTCGGCAGTTTCCGGAAGAGACGATCGTAAGGCTCCAGGGAGTGAAGCCATAACGGAAGGAAGTCCCAGTTGCGGAGCTTCTTGGGGAGTTTATGTGGAACTTTGTTTTGAAGTATGTTCAGAACTGCGATAATTAGCAAGAGTATGATACAAGGGATACCAACTCCGGCTAGCACATACCAGCCGGCTAGAGACAGCGCGAATACGAGCAGCGGCACTAATATGAAGGTCATGAGGACAAAGACTACAGCGAACCAGCGGTACACGGCCGTAGTGTCCCCCAAAATCATCGCAATTTTTATGGGAATTTTTCTCATCGGCGGCACGATATAAAACACCATGATGCCTGAAAAGTTAAAGAACAAATGGCAAAGAGCGACTTGAAAAGATGGTTTGAAACCGTCGGCGTCTGAAGCCAAGGCCGCTAGCATGCTTGTGAAGGTCGTTCCTATCTTAGAGCCGAAGGCCATCGGCAACATCCGCTCAATGGAGACCACTCCTATTCCGGCGAGGGGGGTAAGGGTGGAGATAAAGATTGAACTGCTCTGGAGTAAGGTCGTCAACCCGGCGGCAAACACAATTACGGCATATCCCGTAAGGTGGCGGAGGCAACCAGGAAAATCAGAATTGACCACTTTTTTCAGCATTTTGGCGAGTTTTCCTTTGAGCAAAGAATGCAGGATTTTGACAATGAAAATGAGGCAGCCACAAAGCAGGACGAGCGACACGATGAGCAGGATGATGCCGGCGATGACGTCACTGAGAGGCGTGTCCGTGAAGAGATGGGTACCTGGGGATGGGCAAAACTATCACGTTATAACATACTACATTGTATAGAGAATAGGGTGAGCATAGCTGAAGAGGAACTACGTGGACACATATCACTCCATTGTTAGGTAACACTCATTGATATGCAGCAGGCTAACAGATGTAATATTTCCGGAAATACGTCTTCCCTGATCTGTGTCAGCCACGTGTTTACATACAGCTACACCGCATCCTGACCCACTGACCTCCATTTATCCTCATCCATTTACTTCATTAAAATTTACTAATGGATAGGATTCAAAATGGGGCTAATAAATAAAAGGCAAACAGGAAAAGAAATGACAGGTCAACATCGTTATAAAATGAACAATTGCATAACGACCGTTGGAAAACTTTCGTTACACATAGGCACATTTTCTTTGTGAGCTGTTTCAGTTCGCCTGTTGTCTCTTCTTACGATCAGGTATGATGCACCATTTTTACACCTCAGACATTATAACAGAAATATATAACTCGTAATAAACGGGGAACAGAAGCTCACATTTGGTCAAACATTATGTAAAGAGAACAGAACCTCACACTTGATGAAACGTTACATTGGGCATATTTGGTGGCACATTCCACTGAGAACAGAATAGTTACACGATAAATCGCGAAGCATACAAGCGCACATCTGGCGACACGTAATACTGAGAACAGAATAGTGGCACAATAAGCCGAGAGGAGAAAAACAGAACCTCACATTTGGTGACAGGCACCGTGATGTATCCTGGCCCAGTCTGATTCCATTCTATGATGAAGTCACCTCCCTCTTGCGTACAGGTTAAAGGCAGTGCTACTTCCGAGCAAGACGATATATCTGGATAAAGGACAAAAATATTTTGAACAAAAATTGTATCAGACGTTAACATGATCTTATACTGACCATTTAAAACTTATATTACCCTTCGCATTTTCACGATTAATTTAACATCGTGTTAACCATCACGAAAAGGTAAAAAAAATGTATGACACGATTATTAATGATCTTACTCGTCCATTTCTGTCTGTAAGCCTCTGTCACATTGGCCTCCATTTTGTACGTCTCACACCAGTGTTTGATCAGACTTTTACCCTCGGCCTTATTGGTGCCGTCAGCAGCGTCTTCGGCTATTTCTTTGATGACGTCAGAGTCTATCTGCACACAACACATCAGTTAGATGTCAGGGTTTCCATATTAAGGGGTCATGTCATGGAGAATCACTGGCATTTCTGCCATAGAACTGTGTTTTGGATGGCATATAACATTTGCAAAGACTTTGGTTTTATTGTAACAGACTTTGTCACGTGTATGTAATTTTAGCTTGAAAAACATGATAAACAAAATACACTTGATGTATGACTGAACTTAAAATACATCTGGCATTTGTCAAACATGTGACAGCTATAGGCCTAATTTCAGGACTTCATCTTTATTATGGCCATGATATGGTTAAAATATAGTAGAAGAAACTTGAAGCCTTTATCATTCATGCGACCATTTTTGCTTCATCTTGGTTGGTTCACGTACCAATTTATATACAGCAAATAATCTCTCCTCATTATATGCTGCTGGAGATGGATTAAAAAAGTGAACTCTGTAGCTATCACCAGAATCATCATATAAGCCTGTTAACGGCAGAGCTTTTGAATGAGGACAGATGTTTTTCATTTCCCGTTTACCTTGATGATGAGTTCCGTGAACGGTTTAGTGATGACCTTCAGGAACTCCACATTATCCGCCTCTCCGCCTAAATCAATGGTGGACACGATGGCCGTGGACAAGTGGTACAGGTAGTCCGTAGCGACCTCTAACGGGAGGATAACCAGGACGGTCAGCCAGGCTGCCATGTTGTGGACCGAGGCAGCGCCGAACGCCCGCCGGAACTGGTTCCGGTCCCCAGACTGCGCCATGGCGACGATGATTCCCGTGATGGCCGTGCCCACATTAGCCCCCATTACGATCGGAATTGCCAGTTTTACCGGCAGGACTGAGAAACAAGCATGAGTAGTGTTTTATTAGAAAACCAGTACTAAAAAATGTCGTATACCGGTAGTGCAGCATGGACCGACAACTTAAAACAATGCATAATACTGGGTTACAAATTCGATCTCACGCCAAAAAGCACAAACAAAAAAATATAACGCGTAGCTAAAGTATAATGTGTACCAGTGGATTGGACACCAAATACTGTAAGTATAGCTTAGTGCTGTAAACAACCATATTTGTTAATCGGCCACATAAACAAAAAATTAGATGATAAATGAAATATAGCGTTCTATAACATACAGGGCAGGGTTATAGAAACCGAACATAACTTGTATAAGAAATTAATCTTAATGTACAGCACGATAATACAGTCCAAATATAACGTTCTACTCTGAGCGAGACACGAAGTAGATTACGGCTGAGTTTACAATAAAGATGCCTGCACGCACCATACTTGACTAGTAAGACGAGCAGTACTGAGCATACGTAAAGTGCATGTAACTTTAACCACACTTCATACTTCTCCCAGAAAATGACTGGTTCCTATTACAATAACCCCAAAATTCTGAACTCCGTATTCTTGTTTTACTGGCCGGACATAGCAAGGGAGGATAAGATTCATGTCAAATTACACTATCAGGGAGTTATCTACCTTGCTAATATGGAAGGTGTACATAGACGTATATTAGCGCGCAAAATTCTTTGTATCGCTGCGTTAAATAAGCGTTTTTCGGCTTTGTGTATGTGGCAGATTCACAAATAAATACAACAGTTGAACCAAGGGTTGGATTGGCTATAACACGTAATTTGGGTACACGCTGCACACTGTAATAACAAATGGTATAGCTTTACAGTAGCCTTTTGCTGACAGTTGCTGTTTTGACACAAACACGAATCACACATTTGCCAACATTATGTACATTTAAAGTTGCAGCTATGTTATTACTGTAATCAGTAATGTAAATACAGCAGGTATATGTACAGGAATGCTTGCACATCTAACCCACTTGGCTTTGGAATGTATGCACAGCACTTCGTCATAAAATACAGTAAGGGACATAACAATGTGTAGGTTTAGCTTACTTCCGGACGCCACCATGGATACGGTGATGGAAGTGGAGGTAGAGGAACTTTGGACCAGGACTGTGGCTAGGATTCCGATCATGAGCCCGGCGATAGGGTTCTGCATCAGCTCGCTCTGTCCCAGGGCCTCTCCCGCCAGTCTCCCTGTCAGAGCAAGCCCAATATTCAAGCAACCACTTATCATCTACCTCTTTATGACACGCTCAATAGTATTACATTGATACAAAATGCATCTGATTTAAGCGTCAAAGCTAACATTCCTATACCGTCACCTATTACATTTATCCCATTTACGTCTTATGGGCGGAAGAAACCGAAATAACCGATTGGAAGATAAAAGGCTTCCTGTCGCCAAGTGCACTTACAGGACAAACCCTATAAATCAGAGAGAAGTCAAACTATAGCACCTCACTTCAGATCCGGGTGCGCGAAATTTGTGTTCCGCTGGCTGAACCAACATAGACACACTTTGAACAAAAATGTCCGTATGGGCGTTGGCCAGAGTAAAACACAAAAAACAACTAACATAAAGCAGTTATTTGGTAGTTATCTGATAGTGAATTGATGAATGCATCAATTATTTAAAATAACTGATTTGAGGACGAGTAACCGAGTTGTAACTGAGTAGGCCAGGGGCCCGGTTTAGGAAGAGGTGTAATGCTACGCACGATTTAACTACCATGAAGACATATCTATACAGTATGTGTCGTCATGACAATGAACGTCAGACGTAACTGCACCCTGTTTGTAAAACGGGCCCCTGGGGACAGATAAACAGTTTGAGGAAGACGAAAACGATCTAGAGTTATCTTCCCCATAAGGATCAACACCTGATTTAGGGCATATCTCCGACCAGAAGAAATAAGGAAATGTATGAGGGAATCCAGGGAGCAGATGGACAGATAGAGGAAGGTGACGAACAGGATTATCGTCCCACTGACATATTTTATGGCATACCTCCGACTAAACGAAAAGACGAACTGAGAAAATCCAGCGAACAGATGAACAGGTAGAGGAAGGCGACTAGCAGGATTATCTTCCCAATCAGGATCAACACGTACTTTATCTTTCCATTGCGATCCAGATCTAAATAAGAAAAAACAACTCAGATGTACCCAGTGATCCATTATCAATCTACTTAAAACATCGAACTCAAGAATATTTCACATATATGACGTTGCCAGCATTATGGTGGGAGGAAACCGGACAGAGCCCGGGGGAAACCCACGACCATCCGCAGGTTGCTAGCAGATGACTAATAATTGATGAAGTAAAGGAGATATTTAAAGTTCAATTACACTGACAATGTGAATTAAAATATGAACCCAAGTTGAATTTTATAAACGATTTATTGAAGTAAAATAGTGTAGGTATTGACTGCAGAAAAAAATAGTGTAGATATTGACTGAAGAAAAAAAAAACGCAATCATCAAATGCAAGATATTTTAAAGTGATGTACTGAAACAAAAAGGATAATGTATTATTGTATACCAAAATTTAAGAGGTATTTTTTCTCGCGTATCTGAAAGAGCAAGACAAAACACACGCTGATACGTAAAGGCTAACCGCGCAACACGACGACTCACGCCTATGACAGGATACGAGGCACTGGAGACTCTTTCTCCCTCCCCCCTCCAGTTTACCTTACCTGAAAATTTTTGCCCGTTGTCTTCGAGTTCCGGAAGTGCCCAGGGATCCTCGTCTTCAAGCGTCGGCTTTTCCTCGATGGTAACAGGCGTCTCATCATCAGACAACGAACTTTCCGTTTTCGACGGTTTGTCTGGATGGACCTAAAACCGAAACGTTGAAGCTTTGTCCTCCACATTTTATCCACATCAACTAAACACACGATGATATTGCACTACTATATCGTCGATGATGAACAGAAAACATGACTGACATGCAGTACAAGTTACTGTCTACAAAGAGAATTAAACCTTTCATGCTAATTGCGATAAATCGTCGCTTTCATCCTAACAACACAGCTTATACTTAACACCAGCATAACAAAGCGTTGTATTTGAACACTAAGATTGTTTACCACATTGTTTTTAAGCACAACAGTGTGGTCGTCGTTATTCCCAGTGTACAGGCCCTTAGCCATGACTTTTCCGTCTCCCATTGCGTCGTATCTCGGAGCAGAGCTGGAGGCGAAAACACTTCTACAATATTGGCCACGGGTCCCTTATATACACGCTGTTTTTCAACTGAATTGTGTATATGACGAAATCCTGTAAAGGTCGGGCCAGGCGGCAGATATGTGACATTCGGTGACCACGTCTTTTTGCTGACATTTACGGCCCAATAAACGATTAGCATAGAAAAACTTTCTTTAGTTTTGAGGGTACAGGCATGTGCGCAAAACAAATACTCCACGCGGTTAACAGGTAGTAAATTACCATGTGTATGGTATGAGTTATGTCGAATGTAAGGCAGGTGTACGAGTGACTATATGTACCGATGTGCCGTAATTGTGCATGGGTCACTGTGTAGCATCAACTCATGTTATAAACATTACACAAAAAATATTCCCCCACCCCAAATAAAAAAAAAACAACAAAAAACAAAAACAAAAAAAACAAAAACACAAAAGAAGAACCAAAGAAGCCTCTTATTATAGACGATGTTGGCTTTACTAGAAGCTTTCAGAAGGTACTTCTTTAATCTTGAGGTATGAAAACTCGTGACCATGGTACTATAGACCTCTAAATAAATTGGCGAATATATTTGGGATGGCTTGGCCAAGCTGTACAAAGTGGGCATAAATACAACTGGCACATAGGTACAAAAACATAACCTGAGCTGACCTTATGAGAATGACGAGGACTATGATGTGGGCTGACAGATTCGCGCATATATTCGCCCAATTACTGAACACCGAGAAGGTATTCATGCTGTCGTATTTTCCAGGAAATGTACCACTTAATGAAACAACAAACATAATTTTAGAGATATTGACGCCCAACAATAACTCCGTGGTGGCTCTTTCAGCAGGCACCAACTCAAATGAGCGTAATAATTGTCAGTTTGAAATTTGCCATTTAAGTTCGGTGAACACTTCTTTAAGCGGTCACTGCTCGTTTCCATCATGGCTGATTATTTCTTGAATCATTTCTATCATCAATTTGTCTTCGATATAATGTAATATAAATCAGCTTACAGGAGAGGGTTCTCAGCGGCGCGCCAGTATCTCGCCATAGGCACGTTTCTGACAGGCTAACCTGTAATCAGGCGTTAGGAAGTGTTTCAGGCCCCTGGTTTCGTGCACCAATTAAAACGCCATCAAAATCCATTCTGTAACGCATGAAACACAAATCAAACAGATGAATAAATAAATAAATGAATTACGGGATAAAAGACCAAATCGTGATGTTTATGGAAGTGACATGTTATTTGGCACAGTGGGACCCGGTTAAGAAACCTGCTGAAAGTACAAAACATAGTTTACAAATATCATTCAATCGACAACTTTGCCTCTACTATTTCAGCTAACACAGTCTACAGTGGCAAGTAAATAATCCAATCCTATTAATTTAACAGGTCATGTTGCAGTGTAATGGACTCGATCTGAAAGCCGAACGTCAGTTTCCTGTCTGGGTCAAGTTGGGGACATATTAAGCATTTCCACAGGAGGGCTTGGGATGCTTTCACCGCGTAATGGCGATTCCGGTCGAAGAGGAAAATGACCAATGCTCTCTTACAGTGTAATGGAAAATACGTTACTAGTTTACCCACAAATCGCCCTCGAAAAGGCTGGAATGAACAACAGACTAAAAAGCTTGGACACAGATTACTCTAGGTAGAAAAGTCTCTCCCGAAATCGAGCCACCCAGGTTAATAGAATTCTTGTGCATGTGACATCTGCTTTTTAAAATTTGCTTTCTGTCTCGTCTCGATGTTTTACAGTGTTCTGATATCTGCTATTGTAGCTTTCTTCTTTAAAAGAGAAGACAACACTAGACGAAATGAATACATGCACCGATAAAGTATTCCACATTAAGTTTAAAAGGCATAAATTTTCTTTTCTGTGATGTTGTATAAACGAGATATCGCAGTTCAAAATTGAGCCTATAAAGAAAGTAAAAAAGCGCTGCCATGTCATCAGCTTGATCTAATCAATCTGATCGATTTATTTCTTCAACCCGAGATTGTGACTGTTTCCGCTGACGTCACACGACCTATTTTTACCTATAAGCCACATGTGCGAGGCATACGGATCGCGCGACACCGTGTTCCGGTTGCTCAAACATCCCATGACCTTGTATAAATTCCAGATTAAAAGCTGATTTAAAGAGTTATCCAGCATGCGCGTCCGGAAAAGTGTCAGGCTGTTAAGTTTTGTTTTCACTCCTCTTCCAGCAAAAGTAAGGCTGTACTTTTTGTTGTCCTGTCTGTTAAATCCACTGTTAATAACTAGTTCTGTCTCTCATAACATTGTAATAAGTGCTTTATATATGCGTTGTATAGTGTTTGTTAATAATGTATTATTTGCATCTTGAGATCAGACACCAATAAATAAATATCTGTGAATCTTTGTGGGTACTGTGATCACAAGAGGGTCAGATGCATGCATATTTTACCTTCAGGGCTCTGTCTTTTTCTGCGGATCTCGGTTCCCGTGTTGGCCCCAGCTAGCCACATCATACTCATGCAGGGCAGGCGTCCAGAAATCATTGTCGACCTTTTATCTACTGAGGAAAAGAAATGATGTGGGATATGGACTAGGTGCTGAGGTTGCGTAGTGAATTAAGACATAATGATTCTTTATCTAGTGATTGTTACCCGTTTTACCACAGTGAATATGGCAAAGTTGAAATTTTAGAATTCGGCGACCTGGGGCTATGGTAAGCCGCGGTACATGTAAGAAACTTCCATCTGAACGTTATCTTGACTACGATTCCCACATTCCCACATCCGTGCTGGTGTGGCCGCCCACAGTCGCTCTGAGGGGCATGTTGGCTGTCTAAGCCTTGACTAAAGGTTGAATTTTATATCTACACAATTTCAAATAAACATAAAACTGTGTAAATATCATAAAGCAACGTTTCAAATGACTAAGTTAACCCAGAGTTAAATGGCAGCCTATGACGTATTGGTACATTAGTTATGCGTATTGCTGCTAATCGTTCATTGGTTACCGGCTGAAGCACCTCCAGGATATATTGGACATGGACGCTCTCACTCACTTGGTAAATTAAAGAGACATGGTCCCTCAAAATTTGGATTTTTAAACAAAATCTGATTGCGATGCCTTAACTAAGTTTTGTAGTTCGTTCAAAAACTAAATCAGTCAGTTGAAATTAAAAATATTCTTTGAGTGTGTAGCTTGTGGGAACCCGGAGAAAAGCTGCGGTTATTCGAATTCAACACAAAGCGGGGGTTCATTTTGCATCATTAATATTTAAACGAAACGACCCGAGGCATAGGTCTATCTGCAATGGAGTCGTTCCGGACACAGGCACTTGGAACCGACAAGTAGAGCAAAATAAAATATTACAATATAAAATAACCTAGGATCGCATAATAACCTAGAGGTCTCTCACTCGCCATCATGAATGTCTTGAAAGCGGCATACCCGCTTCTCGTTCATCGGTGATATATCACCGAGTTTGTCAAATCGACTAGCGAGAAATGTTTATTTTTAATTCGTGACTGTCCTTGGCGTCAAACTCGTCTTGGGTAGGCATTAATCAGCCCTGGACAAACTGGACACTGGTCACACTAATTCCTCGAACCTTACTTTACAACGTTCTCCAACAAATCCCGGCAACACTCGGTTTCGCCAATAAGACCTAGCTACTTGTAAGCCTTTTCATTGGTGATAAATACAGAGTACAATTTCTGTTCACTTTCTGTTTCACTGAATGTGTGTCAACATGGTGTTGTTAATGGACAGACAGCAGACAGCGTATGACTTCCTATCGGTAGGTCACAATATTGTCATATTAGGTCAGCCTGGGACAGGGACAAGTGTGCAAGTGACACAGTGCTTACACCGGCACTGCTGTCAGGATGTACGACAGATGCACTCATCATAGCTGAATCGATTAGTATGGTGAGCCTGAGGACATCTGAGCAGACATATAGGCCTCATAGCCAAAGAAAGTTTTATTTTTATGAATAAGGTCACATTTTCACATAACAGCATGTTGGTTTTAGTATTTTAGTTTGCTCCACTACTCGGTTCCAAGTGCCCGTATCAGTCGGTATTAGCTACATGAACTAATTTCGAATTTTGACACAAATATATACATGCAAAGTATAGTAGCTTGAACAGCATGGAGAAAAGGTTACCAATAATCTTCTCATTAAATAATGAGTCAGAAACGTGTGCCTAGTCACACCGCCACAACAACAACTTTTGCGCTGACCTATCAAGCAGTAGTTTTGCGACATCTGGTCAGTAATTACTACACTAGACTTGCTTGTCAACCTGCAAAGCTATCTTTTACGCCTCTTTTTGGCTGATCCTGTTACGAGAGAGTCGTGAGTCCTTCTTTTACGCGTGTCATCAGCCACGTTTGTTTACAAATGAAGTTAACCGAGAGCTGTGCGCACGCTCCATTTCCACTGCAGTGTCAGCCCCTCATTTAAATATTCTGGCGGAGCTTTCATTTTGTTGTTGTTGTTATTTTCAAACATTCACTTAACGTACAGTGCTAGTGGTGGGATTAACGAAAATCTTGTAACTTTTATTTCTTGAAAAAATACCAAATACTGCTGTCATTCTGTAATAACACAAAAATACCTACTATTTGGGCGACAATGTCCTTTTAATATTGCAAAAATAAAACAATTTAAAAAAAATAAAATGAAATAGGCAAGTCCTATATGCGTACGAAGTGGATTACGTCCATTACATTTGTGAGATATCTGATATTTTGTGCATGACTGTATCTTTGTTGTAGGCTAAAACATGCAGAGCGTATTACATTCCTCCCTATACTGACTCAGAGAAGGCCTACATCTAAAAGCAGGACCTCCAGAGTACCGAACAGTATAGGCAAGTTTTATAGTTCTCTGTTTCGTCTAACTTGGGGGCATCAGATAGGCCCTTTTTAGCCACTATTGGAGTACATTTAACAAGCTACTAATGAGCTCTAAGGAGATGCCTGTGTGATATTACTCTATGTTCATAATTTACACAGCACAACAACCAACCTATCAAATTAATAACAGACAGAATACATCAAATGTATATATAAAGCCAAGTAAATCATTTCGAATACTGTCTTATTATCAAGTAAGCAGCCACAATTACATCGTCAAGAACAGACAGGACGTTTGTAATCTTACACTTATCATCCCAAACTAAGAAACAAGTCTTGTTTATCCCTCTATGGTACACTTGGGCTGCCCACATTTGTGGGACTACCTGACCGTAGGTGAATCAGATGTCATGAATCGCATGAAAATATTGTTTATGTCAGTTCCTTGGCTTGAGCTGTTCAATGGTAGATGCCTTAGATGGAAACATGAAGATTATTGCAGATGATAAGTTATACATGTTTTAAAAACGCCCTGCATGCTTTTTTCCCAGGTCATACAGGTAATTGTCATAGGATATCATTAGGTCAATGTCAGTTATTAATAATGTTATTTGTATTGTATATATTTGGTATTTGATAAGAATTAATTTTAGTCTTTCATTGCTGTGCTATGTGTAGTATAAATATAGGTATGGTAAAATACAAATTTGCAAATATTGGACATCAGGAGACCCTAAGTTGATTCCCATGGGTGATTTGTACAGATATGCACACAATATTGGTGTAAGACGTGGTCTTCAACAAACTTTAGACTGTTTTGATCACTTTAATGTTTTCATCAAGGTCCACCTAGAAACTGAAGCCATTCAGCCATAACACACCCTCAGCCCACCTACTGGTTTGCTGATAGAGATTCCAAACAAAGCTGTATATCAGTGGGAGACTTGTCATCTAAAGAATGTGCAGCAGGAGTGAATTAATTGTCAAATAAATCAGTTTTCTGGGTTATTCAAATCTGTGCTAAATTTTAATTACCAAGATTGCGTTGACTTTTGATTAAGCTAATGGTTAGGAAACTAAGATCGTATCTCACTGACATTTCTGTTCTCAAATATCTTGCTATTTCTTAAATTTATTAGGACGGAGGAAGTTTGTTGATGGAATATAACTGATAGGTATACACACGGAAAATCTGACTTCTCTTGCATTCATGTGTTCATAATTGTTTCCATTCGTAGACAAAATATTTTTCGTAGCATGCATTTGTTTCTCCCTTAAATTTCTTCATCCTGAAAATACATTTTCCTTCAGCCGAGAAGAAGTTAAATCAAAGTAGTATATACTCATAAAAAGTCCAAAGTTTGGGGTTTCCTTTTTGTACAACTTAACATCATATTGGCTGTGACTTTTGTGAATTTCAAAAAAGAAATTCTCTCTGAAATAAGAAAGTCAGAAATTATTCATTTACCCATCGACTGATCCAACATGAATTTCTTTGTTTTCTTTGATTCTAGACCAGTTTCATTAAATGAAATCAACATAGTATTTATGATCCATGTATGATATTATGTAGCTCTATGCAGATAAAACTTCAAACCTTTTTGGTCTGCAAACATATCAGTGATTTTTCTCAATTTTAAACCTTCTGACTTGTTTTGTTTGCTCAGATGTGATCGATTTTGGGGTCAAATAGCAGCAAACCCAAAGCATTTGTTCAAAGTTTGTAGATAGCAGTCCTTCTGTTTTTGATTTCGGGGGACTCTTGACAGGCGTGTAGACTGCCGTCTTTCTCATTTACTTTATAGTGGACTTCCGAGTTCGAAGTCTTTTGTCGCTAAAGGTAAGAAAAGTTCTCCAACACGTGACTTCACAAAAATGTTAAACAACTACTTCTGATCACATTTACCAGAACATGAGGGTCTAAAAAAGTGTCTCCAAAAGTTATTTAGACTTGACGAACTATGGTGAAAATTGATGAGCCGGAGGCTTGTGAACTCAAGAAGTTCTTGAAGGAAGGAAATGCCATTTGTACCTTCTGAACACGCGAGACAGGTGATCAGTAAAGTCAAGTCAACAAAGGTTGCCTAAGATTTTGACAAGTCACATGATACAGTAGGACTCTTTTTACTTTTTGTGACAAAAGATTTCGAACTCGAAACTAACCTATTGATTTAGAATGTGAATCCATCTCGATAGATATATCTTCTACATTACGAAACGCAAATTTCGGTGAGTGATATTACTGTGTTGACACAAAAACAAGTAGCGTAGGGACAGAATTATATTTGTTGTTGTTGCATCTACATTTTGGGTTAATTAGGCACCCGACTCAATCAAGGTGAGCAAACCATATGTAATTAAATAAAATACGCACCCTGTGCATACGTGAAAAGTATCAGAAGGAAAGATTACAATTCACCACTGCCAACACACATATGACTCAAGAGAAGTTGTCATGAATTGGTTTGAAACTGTTTAAACCCTATTTTAATACCGTAGGCGTAGCCTAGCAATGTGGCGTACGGAGGCACGTACATATGACGGAGTGGCTGGGAATTTTGTTTGTGATACGTGATTAGCTGGGGAAGGATCCTGATAGTATGTGGTGTTACGAGACTACATATCCAAACTGCCCACACTTAATGGTGGTTCGAGAGAACATCTAGAGACTAACGAACGCTTTCGTTTTAAAACTTTGGGAGATGCTTTCTCCGCGCACATGGACAACCGAGCTGTAGATACGCGGTTGAACATTTTTAGAAGGAAAGAATATTTGCTTGGAAAGTTTTCGAAGTTCAGAGAGGCAAATCCCATTCTGAACTCCTCGGGTGCGTCTGGTCGGCTGTCATCGCCAACAAAGCTAGAGGCAAACAAGGATACCTGATTCAAGGCTGTAAATTGTTGGAAATGTTGCTTGACTTGTATAACTGTGCAAGTGTAGTGGGATGCAGTATGTTTTTGTGAGCACACCTTAGGCATTCTTATGGCGCGGAATGAATTAACTTTGTAGATAAAATCTCCTACACAAGCTGACCATGGAGGCTGGAAGTCCTATGCCGGAAGGAGGCAAATGGAATGTTTGGCACGAGACGTTCAAAACTTTCCCACATCCCAAAGATGTAAAAAAGGGCAGATAACTATGTATCGTCTACTTTCTCACGTGTAGACGCGGGTTGTCTAAAATGCTGACTTCGTTCGCTACAATTTTTAGAGAGAACAAGTTACGCTCTTTCCATTAATACTGTTTAATCCTTTTCTTTTCTTCTCCTTTAAAATAATGCAATAGACCTGACACTGACCTGGCCAAAAAAGAGACTTATAAGGAAAGTTACAATAATAATGATAATAATATAAACCAGAACTTGAAGGTTTAAAAGGGATCTGGTCATTCCGTATAGTGTATTTGCAAGATCATACGCTATACAGTAGCCTCAGGAGCGGTAGAGGTGGTTTTCTGTTTAGCCTTTTCAAAGCATTTTGAAAGCAATACATGTTTCGTGTTGATTTGAGCAATAAGAAAATAGCTGGCTTAATATCTACACCAGAACAGACATAATTTCGTTGAAAATGATCACACCAGTGATACCAAAAATCAGAACTTGACCTGTAAGTCATCATGGTAAAGTTATGTGATAAGATTCAATTCAATGTACTACAGCGTTTTGAAAAAAAGTCTGAGAAGTGTTTGAGTCTAGATCTGGACAAAGACAGACATAATTTTGTCTAAATTAAATACACGGGTCCGAAACTCGAGCTTATCTGTAATTACACAAGCTTAGAGTCGGGCTCGAAGTCGCAGTGGTTAATGAAATCTGCACTTACTATTAGCAATAGTATTACAATTACTTACTATACAGGGAAACCGGACTCGTCTTATTGTTGATGTTAAATTTACGGTACCGTAACCCACTTTTGAAAAGAAGTAAGGAAACATGGCCGACTTCAAAATGGCAAAGAAAACGGTCACAATATTTGGAAATTGACAAAGCGGCCCAAAGTACGATCTTGATTTATGAGTCACCATGGTAAAGTAAATCTTAGCCTGCACAAAAGTGGGGAGTAGGCCTAAGATCTGCAGCCAAATCATGCCTTGCAGACCAACTTCCATTAATTGACACATACGTGTGCTATGAGATAATGTAGTTTGAGCTAAACTGATTTGTAGGCTTGTTTTATCTTTTCTTTTCTAGTCGTTCTTGTTTTTTTAACTACCGTTTCAGTAAAGCCATCACAACACAGCACTTCCTCTTTCTGGTGGCGGTTGTAATATTTTCCGTTCTCCGAGTGACCGATTTAAGACATGATTGCATGAACAATAATTTCCTTCCCATTACTGACACCGTGGGGGAAAATTCAAAACAAATACCAAAACACCAGGTGGTCGGGTGGGTCTCCACTGAAGGGACTGAAAACGAGAAATAATGAATCCTTCATAAGTAGACTGTAGAGAAAGGGAATGCAGTCCACAGCGGATACCGGTACCCTATGCAGTCTCACCAGAGAATTAAATTGGCAATAAAACCCAAGTTTTACCAGAGAAAAACACTTAAATGAGCAGATTCGAAAGACTTCCACACACATGTCCTAATGTCAAACACAACATAGATACCTCAACTACCTGGTCTTGTGCTAAAATAATGCGACAAATCGACGAGGTTACTCTACACAGCCAGTTCGGAGACTCAATTTAAATAACTAAAGATACAGTCATAGTCGCGACTGTTCAGCCACTCCTTAAGCTACTCAGATTATTTGTGAAAAACATACATGGAGAAAGAGCCCTGTGGGAAGAAAATCATGCATGAGCCGAGTTGTGTTTTGTTCAGACTTATTTTCACATTAATATGATTCAAGGGTTAACAATAGTGTATGTCGATACGGTCAGTCTAGGGTGGTTTTCACTGTCATAGTTTTTAAACCTTTCATGCTTCCAAATTTAATACAATTATGATATACCTTTGGTTCAGTTCAAATATATATGACCAGCATCTTACAATAATAATAGCTTGGAACACATAAGATACTGTGAGTCACAGGCTTGACAGCACAGACCACAGTTAATGCTACCGGGTGGAGAAGAACGAAGCTAGTTCCTTTCCATTTATAGAGATATTTTCTTTTGCTCCGCTGGGCTGTCCTTTTTCACTTTCTCTGCTTGTCGGGTGCTATCAAGTTTCATTCCAGGTATAAATTTGTGTGTTCTTCGCAAAATGGAGATGGATGCACACTAGGCAAAAGTAGTGATCAAGCAGGGTTCATTGACCTCTCATTGATTGCGATTGACCTCTGTCAGTTGTTCGTCAAATTTGAGAAAAATTTCATCAGTTATGCCCCATCAGGCATTCGACTGAGTTTTCTTAGGGGACAAGGACTATCAGGCCCCCAACAAACTCTGTTGGAACACCAAAAGCCGCCCAGAGCTGCGAGGAAGTCTGCGATTTGCATACCAATACATCTCGGCTTTTGTTTATGTTTCAACACGGCAGCCCCATGATCTCTCTTCACCAAAACTACACATCATGAATGCTATTTTAAGTTCATTAAGGCCAACACTGACACGGTGATAAGAATACGTCGAGTGTGTTTATTGCATGACAAAGGCTTTTCTTCTTGCTCCAACGAGAGTAAACCTGCTAAGCTGAGCCTAATTTCGACAAATCGGAGCAGTGCATGCAGTTGGTTGTGTTCCGGAATGTTTAATTCATGGAAAAAGGGGAAAAAATCGCCAGAGACTTACCGAATTTAGCGAGTGGATCGGGTTATCCGCAACAAACATTCTTTTTAATGTTCGTCTGACCGAGTTACTGGAAATGCCGACATATTGTATCACGGAGCAAAAGAGTGCCAGCAGAAATGACACAAATGTTATTGTCAAAATGTGATTTGAGTTGTATTGCATCACTTAGTTACGTTGTGGTACACAATAACAATGCTCTTAAGAAAACATTTTAGAGATGCTATAACAAGCCGAGGCAGTACACAGTAAAACTTCGCTAAATCGGTAAATTTTCCCATCTCCGAAATACCTTCATAAGACTCTGTCCGCTTCGCTACCAGACCTCAAAATGCACTTTTATTAATGATATTATTTGCACCATTTGAACCAGTCAGTCTACGGGCAGATCAAAATTAGGTTGACCTCGAGGGTTTAGGGTGCCATTTGTTTTTTCTGTGGCGAATGCAAATAAAGTGTATGACTTTTTTACTCTATACTTTTTATGTGAAAAAAATGGGCTAATAACGCTATGCTCGTTAACTGATTGCCCTTCAGTTTAAAGTATGTGTAGTTGTCGATTGTTTTACCCATTACAAACATAAAAATCAGGGTACATTTTCCCAAATATCAATTGCCAAAGAGTCAAGTAGTACATTACGTTGGTGCTTAAATGCAACACAATATAAAAACAGCAGCATTGTCCATTATGTTAATTGTCTATAGATATATGCATATTTATGTATTTCATCTGTATATATGCATGGGGGTGTGAAATTCTAAGCTGAACCCGTTTGTTGAAACCAGCTACTGTGACATGCAGAGGATCATACATGTAGTACGTGCAATTTTCTTTCGGTTGCGCATGGAGAAAAGTAGTGCCTATTAAGCTGATTGTGTCAAAATGTATTCAAAGAAATTTGTCAAGCAATAGCAAATATCTGTAAATATGTAATATGTCAGAGCATACCACTTTCCCCTTTCTTTTTACACGCAAAAACCGAAAAGACGACTTGAATGATTGACCGATTGGCATCATAGCACTATCCTTCAAGAACATTTCACTCATACTTACTGGGCAAAAAGCCACGAGACTCTGGCAAACAACTGGTGAACGTTTCCGCTTCTGACGCTCAGATTTCCTCCCGCGGAGTTGCTTCAATGAAAGTAAATCGTTTCGAACTAACTTCATATACGATCACATAAAAAGCAATACGAGCACTGTGAACCGCTTACTGTCATGAAATGCCCTAGAAGAGTTGCGGGAAGTAATTATTGAAAATTCTCCATGCCAGGCTCATTAGGTTGCACCACACCAGAGAATGTGTCCTTAAGATTGAAGGACAACGTGTTAATATGTTGTGTGTGACCATGTGTGATACACAGATCCACCATGAGTGATACCATGAGGTGTGGTATTTGTCTTATCAGTTTTTGAGATCTACACGTAAACTGAAATGTCACACCATGGCTGTTTATTTTTCAAAACCTCTTTCCACCATCGAGTCGATATTGCCTCTCAGACGAATGCCACAGGTCCGCATTTAAGGTTACTTAATGGTCATTGATTACATTTTTGATCATATTGGAATAACAATATTTTTTCGTGCATGAACAATCTGAAGTTATTCTCTACATAACGGGATTTGAGAATAAGCAGCATCAGCTTTCTTTCTTCATTAAATTTTCTTTTCCTGTTACTGAACGGCATTGGACCTTTTGCTCGGCTTATGGAAGTCATTTTCTCGAAAATTGTTATCTGTGGACATCAGTTTTCTGATGCTGTTCTACATATTTCATCCATCCCTACTTAGGAGAAGGCCGTAACAGCACAGGTAAATAACATTTCTATAACTATACTATAATTCTTCACTATGAGTTTGACTGCATCGCAGCCAATGGCGGCCACATCGTTCAGTTGGTGCTGATGCATGACGGGTATAATTTAGCATTCTGAGCAGAAACAAAAATTTTGGATCACCCTTTATTCACTCTTTTTCAGGAAGACATGCAAACAGTGTCATTCTTTCCTTGAAGGGGCTATACACATAAGAAGACGAACTAATTTCACTTGTCTGTTAGAATCTGGCTTGCTGTTCTTATTTCGCCATAGGTAACCTCAGCTTATCCACATAAAACTTACATTACAGTGTTTATTCAATGGAATCTGGAGATGTGAAGTGATTTTTCTTATCCGAACACACTAGACATAAGGTTGATCAAATTTAATGATGTAGGGTTAAATTATTGGAACTACATAAAATTCGTTTGGATTGCACCTACATATTTTAGTTGATTCAAAGGTCCGATTATTATAAGACATTTACAAGCAACTATGCTTTTCGCTCCAGGACTTACAAAATGACACGTTTTGAAATTCACCAACCTCACTCTGGAGGAATATCTCTGTACAAGGCTTGCAGAAAGTGAACTCCTGCAGGGCGTTATACTATCCTCTCAGGGGGTCTAATTTACGACCCCTGTCCTAAGAGTGAATCATGAGTGAACGCAAGATCTTCCACAATCTCTCCTCAAGTGTACGCCTTTTATGTCTTTGAATAGTTTGAATTATTTATGATGACTTCTACATGCCTTTGTAGATCACAGCCGAAAGTAGGCCTGCTCCCTGACGGTTCATTTAGGCTTAATGCCAGTAATGCAGAAAGAGGGAAATCAAACATGGCTGGTAAACAATGGTGTTTTGTCAAGATTATCCCTTGTAAAGTCTTCTCCAAGTGTTCAGTTTAGTTTCATGTAAATAACATTGAAATCTTTTGTACAGGTGTGTACAATGGGGATCAGTCTGTTTGTCCTGCTCAAGAGGGCATTAGGGGGCATTTGCAAACCTCCTTTCCTTCCTTTAACAAAGTGGTCCAAAGTTGTGTACTCTTTGTTCTATCCTGTATTACGTCACACTTCTCGGTACAAATGTGCCTGTAAAACACGTAATACACTACACTGCAGCGTCACACCATGGAACTATGTGTTTTACTGTAGTTTGGACCCTTTTGTGTAGCCCGTCAAAGTGTCCCATTATAGCGTTGATACTGTAAGACCCAATCAACACAGCCATTTCTGAATTAGGTCTAAATCAAAGTACGAGTTTAGAGATTATTTCTGAACAGCAAAATATCTGGATCCACTACCAAAAAGTAATCATTGTGACGGCATTTCAACTTTTGGCTCGAGTCAGAACTATATTCGGCCTTTATAATACCGGGTTCACATTGTCCGTTTTGGATTGAATCACTGAAAATTTTAATATCTTGAGTTCAAATTGTGAATACCCTAAAGCACTGTGTTAAGACACTGTAATCATAATATGATGGCTCAGGATTTAAAAAAAAATAATTATAATAAAACTTTAGGCATAATTTTAAAAACCCCTTCTGGAATTAACCCTAATGGATCCACAGAATGATTTTCTGAAACATTCCACAACCAAAAACACTATGGAGAATACGGTTGATCCCACGAACAGTTTCTTGTTCGAAACTGTGGTCATCTGATCTAATCCGACATCGTATTCCATTCATACACAAATAGGAGAAATCCATAGTCGACCAATATCAAAAACAACCCATAGCACCACTTCCCGAGGAAAATATATCTGTTAGCATATAAGAGAGAACAGTTTTCACTGATGCAAGGAAAACAGTCACCTCCCTAGGAAATGAAACCCAATTCAAAATTCAAACTAGGACCGTGAATAATTCTTAGCTGAAAGGCAGGTGTAGGTATCTCCTTCGCGTTCAATTGTCACTGTTTATAAAAGCATCATGTGGATGTTATATACATGGATTCGCTCTCAGACCCTAGTTCCGGGTTGAGCGGAATTATGATAAAGATCGTCAGAGATCCTGCAAGCTCTGTTTACATTTGCAAGCTCTGTTTACAGAAAGAGTTACACAAACCAGCTGGACAAACTAGTGTTTTGAATGAATAACCTGTGACGTAGGTTGTAATTACGTACGGTATGTATACGCCATACGTAGGACCCTTTGAAGTATGATGAAATAACTATACAACGACTCATGATCGGAAACCGACAAACTTCCAAGTTACAGTTTTAATACAAATACATAGTCGGTATGACGCAACAAGCTGTGGCTGACTAAAGGCAGGGATATAAACCTGGGCCCCCTTGTACGAAGCACTGTTAACGTTAAGACCATGTAACTACCATGGCGACGCAATGCCTACAGTGCTAGTCGCCGTTGCATTTACGTGCCCCTGACCATGAGAGGGATTCGTGCAAGCTAGTGGGCCATTATTTTTTTCCATTATCTCCTGTATCAGCCTTCTCCGTTTTCCACTTTTCCAGGCTCTATGGCCACTGTATACACGTCTTGTTAATTTCTGATTCAAGATCATTTTAAGGATGCATTCCGAAGGCATCGGGCAAATATTTCTGAAGTATGAAGATCTGCTTCGAGGTTTGAATTCATTTGGCAGAAATCATTTCAACTGCACCAAGTATCCCAGCATCCAGTAGATCAGTGCGTCACAATTATCTCCCCTTCCTTCCATTCGTGATTGGCGTCCAATTAGCGAGTGCCCCTCACAAGTACCAGTAGTGAACCATGGTGGGGCCTCCATGTCCACAGATAAAACACTGAAGATCTTTATGGCTGTATTTGTAAGCATATGAATTCACCAGATTAATCCTAGGTTGACTTACGACATTGCAACTGAGAAGCAAAATTTTACAAAGAGGTTTGTTGGGGCGGGTGGTATAGTGGTAATGCAACACATGTCCGTCGCTGTGAAAAAGTTTTTAGAAAAATACCCTAAATGAATTAATCTGCCACGAGCAGCTCTTTGGGAAGACGGTGTTGTTGTTGTTTTGGGGAATAATGCTCTTCTTCACTTGTTTTTCATCGTTCATAGTGGGCACCTTTGAATTACCTCACAGGGTTCGATGGCAAATGAGTAATTTTTTTCCTGTTAGGCCATGGTTCTTAAGAGCAAAATTCTTGCCGAATATGACATTAAATAATAACTAAACCAGTCAATAAATATACATGGATCCCATTATGATGATTTCACTTAATTTGCATCGACCACCATACACATCCAATCACATACAATCAAATGTCTTGCACTGGACTGTGTATGTTTCTACTCAATAAGATTATTCAATATATAGTGTCTATGATTTGACTTGCTCTTAGGGATTTATAAGTTTATAATACTACTTATGTCCAGACAGAGCTGTATGGACAATGTAGGTGTTTTATTGTCTTTTATTGCTTATGGTAAACGAAAAGTGTGGTTGATGTCGATATCACGCATGCACCCAAATTGCAATATCCATAAATCTAAAACAGGCGAAAAAATAGGACTGTCTAATGAATGTTATAGACACCGAGGAAATATGTCGGAAAATTAATAAGCAACATGTTTATATTGGCGTGGGTCAGGATAAGATTTTTGTGGACGTGTTTTAGTTCTTTTGGAGACTGTTTTAGCATTTAGATAAGTGTTTGGAACGTCCCTTCATGGTACACCAATGTCGGACTGGATGTTTAGACTCGGATCATTGTTAGTTTCACTGTTTTCGTGCTTTAAGAAGTTGGAATGACCGATATCGTGCATTCCCTGCTGGGAAGCGCATGTAACAACATATCCACCTCCTAAGTATAACAAAGACATTAAAGTCCCTAATAAAAGTACTCATACTAAATGATTAAACAATGTATTGTTTCTACGCTCTAAATGGTAGGCGTGAACGAACGTGTTTTATTGGTGGTTCAGGGAGACATAGCTGGTAGAATGGGTGTAAACCGCCCCTTGTACCCTTAAGACGGCGTAAACATGCTAAAAGCTATGTCGTATACAATACATGACTGCTGACCCGACATACACGTAACGTGATGCCGTAACATGCCCCCATACAGGTCGTGACTTACGTAACAATACCAGGCAAAACGTCTCAGTTACCTGTGATACCTACGTGTACGATACTGTTTGTGTAGTGTATGTACTAACAAAGACAAGTTTGTTCGAGTTTCTTCAGCCGAATAACGTGACGGGCGTGGAGCTTTTGATTGTTTTAGCAGCTTACTGGCATTACACTCAAAAATGTACAGGTAAACACTTTGTTGCAGTTATAACCAAAAAATGCGCACAAGTCTCATGATTCAGAAATACAGCGTGACAAGAATTCCTAAATATACGCGACTCTGTGACTGGGCGCTCTCGACATGCAAGCCATCTTGCGGTTTACCGCTACCCATGCATGCGCTTTTCGTAATGGGCTAAAAATAGTCTATAATCATCGATCAGCTTTGCGTCAATAATACGTAAAGAAATTCTCAAAACTAACATGTTATGTAGCACGTTCATCTGCCTGCCATATGTAAGCGCTTGATACCTTACATAAATTCGTTACATTTTCATATTAACTCTTATGACGCATTATTCCAGTTAATGAATGTTTCCATATCAACACTGACTTGTAATCTGGACTTGAAACATGGCTTTACATATTCGTAGTTACTTTATATATTTCAAACCTAGCTATGTAAGGTCTGTTCGTCCATACATGTACCCTCAGCTGGTTAGCGCGCTGGCGTAGCCTAATGACCCAGAAGCTTGATACCAATGCGATCGCTGTGAGTTCAAGTTCAGCTCATGCTGGCTACCTCTCTGGCCGTACGTGGGAAGGGCTGCCAGCAGCTTGCGGATGGTCGTGGGTCTTCCCGGGCTCTGCCCGGTTTACCTCTCACCATAATGCTGGCCTTTGTCGTATAAGTGAAATATTCTTGAGTATGGCGTGAAAAACCAATTAAATAAATAAATAAAATTCAAACGTGTATAGTATATAGTCAGTACAGATCCAGGCGTACATGTAATTTTTCTAAAGTCAAGGATGACATATGTCAAACGTTTTATTTGCATTTAAATGTTTATCCGTCTGATATCATTTTGTGGTACCCTAAAATCAGCTCTGAAAGAACTACATGTAAGCTCCTTGGTTTCTTTGGTTTTAAAGAACACTGTAATAAATTATTGATTTCTTAGACGTATGGTGCACAGATTTTGAAAGTAAATTTCGTAAGCAGTACTGGTCAAATAAGTGGGCCCATGATACCTGTGTCGCACACCTGAAGTAGCTAGATTTAACAGGTTGTCACTCATTGACATCACAATATACAAATGTCAGTCCACTTGACCTTAAATCCCTGTGTAGTACCCCGGGCCGTCCGGTCAGTGTACAGTTATGAGAGTCCACTATTGATACCCAAACTGACTAGCGTGACGGTATGTCCTTTCCCGTGTACATGACCTTATAATGATACGTAACCCGCTGAACCAGGGACATGTAAATATGTAATACAGCCGCCGGACGTTAGGGCCTACCCACAGAGGACCACCAAGTACAAGATCCACCATTACAGGTAATAAGGTGGCAGTGAAACTGTGGAATCTGTCCGCCTAGGCTGTGTAACTCTCTCTATATATATGAGATGGTGCGGCACACACAGAACTACGGAGCCGTAAATGTGACATGATGCAAAAGAAATATATTGGTAATAATAATAAAAAACAAACAGTGAAAAAAGTCGTGCGCACGAGATAATTGAGCGTTTCTATTGGCCAATTATATGGAGAGCACGACTATGTGCAGATGTCGTGCACACGACTTATTAACAGAAAACACACACACACACGTTAAAATTTAAATACTGTGTGTGTGTTTTTTCATTACCAATATCTTTCTTCTGCAGCATGTCACTCATACGGCTCGGTATTTAAATTTTCGCGTTCAGTTATCTCGAGAACACGACTTCGTGAAGATGTCGTGCAAACGACTTATTTAAAAAAAAAAAAACAAACACACACACACACACACACACACACACACACACACACACACACACACACGGGAAAACTTAAATACGGTGTTTTATTTTTGTATAATCAATATTTTTCTTTTGCATCATGTCACTTTTACGGATCCGTACAGAACACATGCAGTGAAATGTAAACAAAGCTTAGTGAATTTCAATAAACATCTTTGCTTCAAATTGATTTATACTTTTGAGTTTTTAATTTATTACATCGAATGATAATTATGTGAATATAAAATATAAATAAATAAGTAAACTAATGAAGAAAGAAATTCACAATCATAGAAGTCTATGAATATACCAAATTGCCCCACAAATTATGGGTTCAAACCCGGCTCAGTGTTAGTTATGGGACATTGGTTATAATAAGCGCTTGGTGATGCTTCAGAGTCCGTTTGTGTTGTCCAGCTTTCGTTGCCTTTCATAAATATCGCGTATATAAGTGTATACGATACACATACGATGCACACGATAACAGGACCGTTCATCAGTGCCTTGGTGAGGTGTCCTACATATATGTCGACAAAATATAGTCTACTTTTCCTGGAGCACTAACAGTGAAATGAAGCACTCGTGAGTTACAGATTACATAACATAAATGAGTAAATTACAACAAAGTATTGTTCACTCTGATTACAAATTGGGTCAAAAACATAAGTGTGACATTTATTGTAAATAATATATGTGTGAGCGCAATATCACGGCTTTTGAAGTATCTGAGTACGACGGATCGATCACTTACTTAAATTTATGAGCACCCTTGAGTCCGTCTTTTTGGAATGGGAGGTGGGAGTGGAAAGGTAGAGCAGGTGTCCATGGGTCCTTGCGGATAATCTCCGAGGACAAATGTTATGACACAAGTATGACAAGCGATAGAGGCCCCGCAAAGAATTTTAAGCTGTAAACATGTTTAGGGTACAGTTGTTAAAAAAAGTTGCAGAAATTTATCGAATTTCTCAAATTTCTGTCAATAACATGCATGTATGTTCATGAAGTTTTCAGTACAATATAAGTTTTCCTGTAAAAAAAACTAACTACAATGTAAAATGACCAACGCCCAACACAATTAATGGGTGATTAAACTTCAGACAAGCGTGTTTCATAAATATACGCATATATTTAAGTATTAAACATAAGTGTCTAAAACATGTATGTAGGCCTATACTATAATTTTATAATCTTCAAGTGTTTAATATCTGATGCATAAAAGTCTTTATAAGCTAAAAATCGAAAATTACAGTGTTCATTTAATTAAAGACGTTCTTTTTCATTTATTTACACATGAATTCTACAGAACCTTAGAAATAAAGCACAGGGGAGACTAGTAGTTTGGTACAAACGGTTCTAGCTTTGTGTGCTGGCCACGATCAGGCCCCTGACCAATGAGATCGCGTGTTTAAATCCTTCTTTCACTGTTTTGGCTGACTCTTTAAGCCATGAGGTTTGTCAGGTAACTGGAGGACAAAGAATTCTCAGGAACTCTAGTCCTGGGTTCTAAGTTTTAATCTTGCACACCGAATTAATCTATTTGGCCAATGCTTAACATCGTCAGTATGTAGGACTATTTCACTTATACGACGCCAGTTTTATGGAATTGGAAATCCCGGGGTGAACCAGCAGAATCACGGGAACAGTCGCCGAGAACAGTCTGGGTAAATCTCTGCCTAAGGCTGGTATTGAACCAGCGCCTTTTGCGTCCAATTTCTAGGTCTGAATAAGACGTGTGTACATTAAACACAGGTCTTTTTAAATTATTTCTATGAACGGATAGTTATTAAACACAAAAGACTACTGCATCGACTGTAAAACCATGCAGAGCAGCGATGATTGTACATACGTAGCGGTGAAATCTAGCCTCATTACAATTCACCTCAGCCATTGTTCAATTCTAAACATTAAAAGCACCCCAGTATCACAGCTTTAGCAGATTTAATGTTTTTATGTATGTATGCTTGATTTTAACGTTGCACTTAACAATCGCTGTAACTACCCCGTCATCGAGGCGGTCCCAAATAATTAATTTAAAAAAAAAATAATAAAACGCTCTAGAAATTAACCTGTTAAATGTAAGGTAATGGCTAGGATTTTTGAGTGTAGCTATAGATTATATTACCACCAAGATTTGACCCGTTCAACCAAGGAAAAATATTTTGTTGGATTAACGGAGTAAGTCTGTCCAATATACTATAATATTTGTAGTAATAAATGATATATTCTGCCATCACTCTGAAAACACAATTGTCAATTTTAATAACGGGGAAAATTTAGTACAATACATGATCAGAGTTTTGTAAAAGGATTTTGTTGTTTTGAAATAACGTTACAGAGGAATGAGTAATTATAGCTTAGCATCACGCCGACGTCAGCTAAATTTATTTATTTGATTGGTGTTTTACGCCGTACTCAAGAATATTTCACTTAAACGACGATGGCCAGCATTATGGTGAGAGGAAACCGAACAGAGCCCGACGTAAACACACGATCATCCGCATGTTGCTGGCAGACCTTCCCACGCACCGCCGGAGTGGAAGCCAGCATGAGCTGGACTTGAACTCACAGCGACCGCATTGGTGGGAGGCTTCTGGGCGATTACGCTACGTTAGCGAGCTAACCAACTGAGCCTCGGAGACCCCTCGACGTCATATATAATGATAATGCTGTAAATGGCTTTCTTTTCTTTGTAATATATGCTTTTCTTACCTTTAAACAGTGACATGTATCATACCACTACTTTTATCATACATGACAGCTTTCCCCCATAACCTTGTTGAAAAAAAAATGCCACACTGGAGAAAAAGTGTGAGGTTTAATTTCTCCGTTAGCTGTTTACTTAACCGCAAAAACGCAGCGACAAGCCTGTGATAAGTGATAAGTGCACAACTTCAAGGTAAGTATTGACGGTTTGAGTTATTTCCCCTACACCAGCACGCGCGTCACTCGATTTCGGGAGTGAGTTCAACGTAGCCTACTTCCGTAGGTTTGCATTGTACAGTAATGCCGATAGATACTGAACACAGAAAAACGTATTACATTTTACCGAGGTAAGGCAATTCTGTAAATTCTTGGTGCGGAATTGTTAATAATGTTAAAGGAATTGCCTCCTACAATGTAATTTACACTTTAATACAGCCATTGCAAATAGTGCCTGGTATTCTTGATGACTTCACTGTCAGCTAAACGTTTTTCACAACGTCATGATATGTTGTAGAATTGTATCAAAGCAACAAAGTATTTTAAGTACTGTCATCATCTGTTGTCTTATTTCAGTGCAGAAAATGCCTGTTGCCCTTTATCAATTTTGTATTTTATGTGATATTATTTGGAAATAACAAAAGCTTTGAGCGCCCAGTTCTCTTCTGTAATTTTATTTCCAAGCCAAGAAGCTTCTTACAGCGCTGTCATCACGTATGATATTATTTCAAACATCACAAACGTTTTCCAGTATTATTATCAAATATGGAACCATTGTACTGTTATATTTTACTGTACCACCATTTAATAATGCTGTATATGATATAAACAGTGTGGAACATATAAAACATTTAGCAAAACCTGGACAATGTGCAGTGAGTTAAAAGCAGCAAGACCGTTTTAAATACTGTCAACACAACATGGCGTTGTTTGAAGGCAGCAAAAGTGTTTTTATTAAGCACTGACATCATATACCTGGTATAATACCATATATAGACGTAACTCAACATATACAAATTACTCGGTCTACAGAACTGATATTATAAATGATATTATTTGAAAGCAACACAAACCGCATACATTATTTTCCTCCTTTACATAGTAGATGTATTAACAAAGCAACAATTTGTTGATTTCATCGGTTTTTTGCGCCGTGGTCAAGAATATTTCACTTATTTCACCTACGACGACCAGCATTATGGTGGACAGAAACCGGGCAGAACCAGGGGGAAAACCCACGATCATCCACAGGTTTCTGACAGACCCGTACCCACGTATACGACTGCAGTGGAAGCCAGAATGAGCTGAACTTGCACGCACAGCGGCCGCATTGGTGAGAGGCTCCTGGACCTTTAAACTGCGCTAAAGCGATGGCTCCTGGGACAGGCTTGGTCCCCTAAACAACTAGTACACATTACATCATTATCATTATCATTAAGCCACGAAAGTGTTCCACAGCACTGTCGTCGTTTATGATGCGAAAATTTGAAATCAACAAAAGGGAATGACGGTTGTGACATTACCGGTGGAGCTAGGATTTTCAGAATGAAAAGAACTGCTAAAAGTCAACTTTCGTCCAGTTTAAAAAAAATCGAAATCGACCTCTTGAAAAATATAAAAAAAATATTTGTTTTGCAGGAGTGAAGACCTGTTTGCCAAATGTTTCTTTTTCATGAACTGTTCCTTAAAGTGGAGTAATACGACTTAACAAGCTCATTGGCCACATACCTTGGTGTCAGTTCATATTTTATAATAATTCAAAACAATTTTAGTTTTCTGTTGAATTTATTTTGAGTTAGTAGGATCAGCTAATTTATTCACTTTGCACATATTTCACTACCGTATGTACTGATTTGGTTTTAACCGTAAGATCGATGATTTCACCCACATGTCTTCTCTGACCTGAATTGCACTGTGTCTTCTTTGCCCAGCTGAACTTAACGCAGAGGTCACGGAGTTGTTTCCCTTGAACCATTAACTGCGGTTAAATGTCAGCGCCAGGACCGACATTGTCATACCATTCGTAAACCATATAGGGGTATTCCCAGGTCGATTTTCTTCAGACCGATTCCCAGAACTAGCTATAACATCGGATCACCATAGAATGTGTACGAAATAACATATAAATTGTAAATAAAGTTGGCAACATTTAAGAGAGAAGCATTTATTTGTTTTCAATGCTCCGTGAAAGACAGTCGATATTCTCTTTAAAATAAACTCCATTTTAAACACACAACTCGTAGTCAGTAACTTCCAGGAAAAATACAAATATAGGCTTACAAATCGTACTTTGACTGTAAGTGCTCATAAAAAAATCATGTTAATATAATAAACCCAAATCGTTATAAACCCTATATCTCCTGGTCAAGAGGAATTAGATGAGCAGAGGTCATGGAGGCTGTGCTCATATTTGGCAGGAAGAGTCTCATACTCAATGTAAAATTTTAGAAACGCAGAGTAAATACGTCTCATGGAGTGCTCGTGTCTCACAAGTTTATGAATCAATAACTTTTGATGTACATGGAAAATCGTCACGTTTTACATTGGATCTAACAAATATTGCTATCTGAAGTCAGTGTCGGAACGATCCCCTTCAGAATGAGTACCGTTATCTTGTATGTCGATATGTGAGAGGTATAAGGAAGTGAACTATTATGCCATCCTTCCGTGTTCGTTATAGATTCTGTGTCGTATATTAAATGGAAGCCTCAGTCGCTGGGATGTTCGAGCTCAATTTCGGCCTTGGACAGGGAATTTGTATATACACCTTCTCTCAATGCCTCAAAGTCCTTTCCGACAACTCTAACTTGAAAAAACAAAAAAACAAAAAACAAACTCAAAACAAAAGACTTACTTGGAACAGAAACAGATTGCTTTATTTATTTATTTTATTGGTATTTAACGCCATATACTTCAGGGTTTTTTTTCACATATTCGATGGCACTCAGTTTCTTTTGGTGGTGGAAACCGCAATGTTCTGGTAATTTACCGACTTTTCTCAGACGTGACGCACAGATATGCACTCCAAGTATATTGGTGAAAGACAAGTGGTCTTCCACGAATGTTCAACTGAGCAGACAGCAAAGCGAGCGTCAAGGACCCCATAATGTCACCATAGCCTCACAAGCAGTTAATAAAGGCGTCGAGAGTGCGTGGGAAGGTCCGCCGGCAACCTGCGGATGGTCGTGGGTTTCCCTCGGGGTCTACTCGGTTTCCTCCCACCATAAGGCATCGTATAAGTGAAATATTCTTGAGTACGATGTAAAACACCAATGAAATAAATAAATTTGAAAATTACATTCATGTCAAAAACGGGATTTGAACCCACACCGCGTATGCCTTAGCCAAACACAGGTAACCTACGAAGAAAATGCACTTGGTGATATCTGGGTAGATTTTATCTTCACGTGATTGTTCTGAAGGGTTGGTTGATGACCACACTCGGGCTATTCTGATCATATTTTCTGCCTCTTTATTTGTTTTTTCGTTTTGATAGTAAAGCTGTATTTCCAGTACACATTTCATGATTTCTTGCCTCTTTTCCGGTTTACCAACGGGTTTTGAAAGGTGAAAACATAAATACAACCCCTCAGTGTGCAATTTTATAACATGTAATCAAAATCAATTAAATGAAGAATAAGAATTTAATTTTCACTCGCAAACGGTGTATAAGAGTAAACATGGAAAGAAATTTATCTGAATTTGGATGCATGTAGAACTGACAAATACATTGTCTTCTTTTTCTGCTACAGGTCTGCAAAAAATTCGTCGTCGACTGGTGCGTACGTCTGCCGTTGTCTGACAGGAAGAAGCAAACATTAAGGGGGAAAAATGATACAGCAACATGTATCTTTATAACGTCCAGTTAACGATGATTTTGTTTGCAAAAAATAAATAAATAAATAGCGAACAAAGCCCTTTAATCCATCCTTAAACACCAATCAAATAAATCAAAAAAATATGATGAAAGTGATAAACAATATCTTTTTCTTACATCATTTCCTCTACCACCACGGTATCAGTGAACAATTCTTGAGTATAACAATAAGCTTATATGAAATATGACAATCAAACATCAATCTTCTTCTAAAATGACCTCAACGATAAAATGGCGAAAGCATTCGTGTTTTGTAGAACAAGGTGATTTGATCCTGCTATGAATAGCAAGTTTGCTTGAAGTTATATTTCCCGTAAAATCCATCCCTGAACTACTCCCAGCACAAACCTGTTAAAGTTCTGCACACTTATGAAAGCATACCAGAAAAGCATAATAAAATTCAAATAGTCAATAAAATTACTTTAATAAACAGTTCGTGTCTTTCCCCCAGCATTGTGTCATCAACATTTTGCTGTTTGCTTCGTTTCTTTTTTTCTTTTTTTTTTGGTATTCTTTCTTTTGTCTTTGTTTTTTTACTTTAAGCAGACAGTTTAAGCCGACTTTCTGTTGCAACTGATGGGGGGTTTCAAATATTATAGCTGGTATGGTTATGTCCATTCATGATAACCATATTGACAGGTTGCAAGGCCTCTTCCCAGAGGTATTTAGTCATGAGCCTATAATCGCTGGCAATATAAGCAGATACGTCGTTAATAGCGCTCCCTCCCTCTCACTTAGCCACTTCTGTTAGTTCTAATCGTTAGAATACGCCATCATTTAATAGCGTAATTGAATGCTGGATTTCGGTTATTAGCTAACCACAGCTGAATGGGTTGATCTGTGTGATGATGAGGGGTAGATAGGTCCGCGGTCAGAGGCTTTCTAAGTTAATGACTGCAGGCAGCGATCACTCCTCATTAAGACGTAGTTAATGTGTGGAGATAAGGCAGTGACTATCGGCAACCCCGCGCTCCAACCGGCCCACTATCTCTATCACACGGCTAATTGAAACTGGCCGCCTTTGCTACAGGGGCCAAAGACGTGACAATCTACGCGTACAGCCAGGCGAATCGGTCACGTGTTCCTCTCATTTTCACGTCTCCGTACCGACGACCATGTGCTGTTCCCATTGGCCGTGATCCATCTCTGCATCTGTTCTTTTTCATACATAATTAAGTGGGCGATGTTACACAACTCTCCGCCTGTAAATCGGCGGTAAATCGCTATACCAGCACACTGGAGAGCTAGAACTGTCGCTGACGTGAATCCACCCATAAACCTGACTGACCACAGAAGCAAGATGGTCAATAGATTTACATTCGGTTTGAAACTGAACGCTTCTCACCACATAAAAGCGGTTTTGATTCATTTTCATACAATTCAAGCCTATAGGCTAAAATTACAAACTGGTATTTCTTACAAGTTTTAAATATAGTTTCTCATTCACTTCTTCGTCGATTATAATTGACTTTGAAGTATTTAGCCAAGTCTTTGGTATAGGGGGCTTTCCACAATATAGTCACCAAATAAATTTTTTGTTCATCTCTTTCAAAATTCGTTCATATTGTGGTGAACGCTCTCCGAAATAAAACTACACCTACCTCAAAAAGAGTGCATGGCGTTTCCCACGAGGTTCGTGTTATCATTCATTCATTTCTAATTAGTTTAATTAAGAAAATATATTAGACATGTATTTTAATGAAAGAACCCCAGGTTAATTTTTTACAAAGTGTGATCAAAAGAGTGATCTTTCGCAAATGTTCTTTGGTGTGTTTTAAACGTTCAGTTCAATTTGCACATTAATTTATTCCTCTTAAATATGATTTTTATAGTGCATACTTTATCAAAGAAGATTACCCTTAGTCCCCTTAGTACAATTAATCGCCTTTTTTCGTTCTCGAGCCAGTTTGCATAAACTTTGCAAATATTTCTTTGAAGAAAAAAATAAACTATTGACCAGTGGCAAGCGATTACGACTTTGTAGTTAATTCACACATCCTAATGCATCCATAGAACATCCATAGGAATACATAAGAGTACATGTAACTCTGTGGTTGCTTTGCGAATGAATGTATGAAAAAAATTGAAAAATTACACCGTGTGGTTTATGCTTTTTAATTGAGAAAAATACTTGTAAAGAATATTTCATTGATGGGTTCGTGCATTCAGAGTTGTTTAAATGCTGTATTTGTGCCGTGTGACTCAAGCAGCAAATGCGGCTACCAATAAAATTATATTCATTATTATATAGCTTCATTGTAAACTAAAAGTACTGAACCGATTTCACGAAAAACGCTTGGGTTGTAGTTCAGACTTTCAAGCCTTGATTTCACCACACTTAACTCTTGACGTCCAAAACTAAAATACACTTTTATATCATACTCTGTATAAGTGTTGGTGTAAGACGAAACTGGTTTCGTGCAAATTGATGTCTGAAGGACAAAGCCTCATTTCCCAGTGATATTCGATAGAAGTGTAGGAGTTTTATCCGATACAAGCTATATATCGTCACAGATCACTGAAAACATTAACGGAATATATAAACAATGTGATTTTATAATTGCTCTGCTTCATAACAAAATTGGGTGCGAAGTGAATACTGCTAGAAAAGAAAATTCAGATTTATCTGGACATAAATACCTGCCAGCAAATTGCAAAGCGTATGTACGTTCTTATCTCAAACATTAAAGCGTGTTTGACCACCAGTGCCAAAAGGGCATGCAGCGTACCGATAAGGTCAAAAAAAACCATATTTTCTTGAAGTTACGTTGTAAATTTGAGTACGTTGTAGAACTGCTTGGAAGTCAATAACACAAAAACAGTTGTAAATACATGTAGTTTCCTCAGGACACACCGCTTTCCTCAACCATAACTTGCCGTTGTCGTATAAAGAGAAAAATTGCTCACAAGTGTTGCATGACGTTAAATAAATAAATAAATAGCTGGGGTGAGATATCCGTGCATGTCGTCTTTTGAGCTATAAGATGTACCTGTATACAACACTCCACATTACCCTTGTATCATACGGGATATTTTCCACCGTGATAAAATTCTATAAAATTGTGTCGTTTATCATCCCGTCATGTCTGAAAAATTAGCCTTGCATAAATTCTTCAGCATATTCATCCTCCTGTTAGATTTTACACCTTAATGACATGTCACAAAGGCTGTACAAACTAGATAAAAACTGGGATCCTACTCCATAGGACCGCCTCTGTTTTGATAAATTGGTGTAAATCTGTGTGTTAATTCGTCTTCATAAAAGAAGCACTTCGGCGTTTAGTTTTGTATAAAATGACTGATAAAATTTACAATGGGGGAATATTACAGGTGATGCAAGTGCATGCAGGCAGAGCACGATTTTAGTGATTTTTGAAATAATCTAATTTTTACACCGTGTGGTTTATTCTTTTTCATTAGGAAAAATACATGTAAAGAATATTTCATTGATGGGTTCGTGCATTCAGAGCTTTTTAAGTGCTATATTTGTGCCGTGTGAATGAAGGAGCAAAAGCGGTCACCAATAAAAATATATCCATTATTATATAGCTTCATTGTAAACTAAAAGTACTGAACCGATTTCACGAAAAACGCTTGGGTTGTAGTTCAGACTTTTAAGCCTTGATTTCACCAACTTAACTCTTGACGTCCAAAAATCAAATACACTTTTATATCATACTCTGTATAAGTGTTGGTGTAAACTGATGTCTCTTCACCTGTGGTATTTTAGGTGTTTTAGGTGTTTAGCTTGGGTATTTCCATTCACACGTTTATAGCTGTGTAGGGCGAGATCACGGATCCCATTTCTTAATACTATTTCTAGTATAAATTTCATATTGTTCGGACGGAGATATAATGGTGGATGATATTTAAATATTTTACCACAGATACGCGTTCGTAGTTGGAAAGATTGACTCCTTCGTCTACAATGTTAATTCATTGGTTGATAAACAACCTAAATATGTTTGCTGGCGTTCACAGCATGGTGAAGGGCCACCCAAGATCAAATTCAACACATTTCTGCTCGGTAGTATAGAATTCTCAAATAAACCGAGAATAAGCTGCGTACGACACCAAAGTATGATATCGTTAAATGTTTAAACATTAACACGCCGAAATCTTAAACAAATGCCTCGCTTTTTCACCGTGTCTAAGATTAATATCAACTCCGCTGTATAGTTTCGTATTATTCATGTGCACACGTGTTGAGTGCTGGGACGTCATTAAATTTTACCACTATATTTGGACCTGTGTGTTTACATATAATTATCAACAAAAACAATCTGAGAGACACTTACTGGTATATTTTCACAAACACAAGGAATGTTGCCTGTATTTTGCTCTGTCTAAAGTGTAAATTCCCTATCAAAATATATAGTTTGTATCGAATTCGGCGTGAGCTTTAGGACTCAGGTTCAAAGTCTTTTCTGACAACAAATGTACACGATATACCAGCAATGAGGCGTTGACTTTCTTCTAAACGCGGCGTCAACTAATTCGGGAAAATACAGCTGCACTGATGCCAAATATTTGAAGTTCGCTCTCATAAAGTTTGTGTGAAAACGAGTATAAAACCGTTACGACAAGAAACCCCCGATCAGAAATAAACACGACAGGCGAAATTCTCCAGGATGGACGCTCCCCAGGACTACCGGTGAGAACCCGGCAGTAAAGCCAAACCCAAATGGCCCAGCCTTGCCTGACAAATGGCTTCACTAAAAGACATAATACATATTTTCTCGTCCGTTTGTGTTATAATGTATAGATCCGCAATCGGTTTTTTTTTTTTTAGTTTCCCATACAGGCTGACAACGTTGGTCCTATATTTTGAGACCACCGGTGTTTTATCTGCCGGGGACTGCGCGCTGGGCTCGCCAGCGCGGTAGGCTGATTTGCTCGCCACATGCTGCTGGTGTTTATACTATCATGCCATCCGTTTATAGGAAGCTCGATCTGGATAAACGGTCTGGGAGTACTTTGTTGGGGACCACCCTACGGAAGTCTCCAGATTACCGATCTTCAGTTCGTCACAAATCTCGCCACGAACCCAGCATAATGTCTTCGGACTGTTTCCCAAGTGGAAGAAATGATCTTAAACGGCTGCTCCGACGAGCTGTCCTCCAGGCGCCGCACTATTTTTTACCTGCTGTTAGCGAAAATAAACTGGAATGGTGAACATATATTTTTTACAAGATCGTTAGTGACTCGCCCTGGGAAAGTCCTGTTACCCTGCAACTAATCAGTCCGCTAAACGCTGGCCGCTAAATATCAGGTAATACTGGCACATTGTCACTGTGTAAGTGAACGAATGGTAATCTTCATAGTGCTGCAGTAAAATTTTATCTCAATAAGTCTTTCTGTGTGTGTGTGCAAGGACGATGTGGAAGACTATTTGACACACAATTCGTCTACTCCTTCGAAGCTTTCTTTTTTTTTTTTTTTTGATTTCTGATTGTTATTTGCATATACCCTAGAATTTTTAGCTTTCTCCGTGACAATGGCGGCTAAACATATCTTATTTTAATATTGGAATTTATTCATCGATAATGGTGTATATAATATACCTCTATTGATATACGTAATAACAAAGTCAAGGTAAAAGTTTGAAGGAATGCTGTATCTCATTTGTACATGTGCACAGTTGAGAAATTACCGCTAAGGGAGTCACGCCCATCATAAACAGAACGATGCTTTTACATACATGAAAAAAGAGTGGCACGATATTTCCGTTAAATAAAAAAATGACGCTGTACACCGTGTACTCCCGCATCAATGGAGAACATCCGGAAGCACGATATGATCTAAGACAGCACGATTGTACAACACTTTATTATTGACAAATTTAAAAGAATGTACCAATTTTGTTGAAATATTCATTTCGAAACATACTTCTCTTTCTATCTAGTAAAAATAAGTTTCGTCTTGTGTCACATTATATCTACTCCCATTCTTTTTGTTAATTCAAGTTTTTAATTTCATCCCGTAAAAAATTTTGGATATGCCAAGCGAGATTGTGACGCCACTTGTTTTTTTCGTTGCACCCGTTTCTTTGATAACTTCTGTGCCTGTAAATGCTTGGTGTCAAAAGAAACCCATGGTTAACAGGTTTTGGTTGTCGAGTTACGAAACAACAGTGTCTCAAAGTTCGCGTGCTAATCTTATAACGTCCTAAAGAAAGGTGGTATATAGTACAGTCACACTAAAAAAAAAAATAAATAAAATAAAAAAAATCAAGAGATTTACATAATACAGCTATATTACAATACAGAGTCGTGCGTGTGGATCAATGGACAATCTATCATTTAACCACATACAGTTTCCCAAACACATAGAATTGACCTTGTGAAATACCAGCTTCACAAGTGCTAAGCATTTCTGAGGCGGGACCTAAAATTCGATTTCAACCGATGTGTGTGTTTCTCACATTCTGAGATTTGTCACCAGGCTCTTATCGTCCATGAGAATGACTACAACCCAGACTAGTTATTTTATGACTGGTCTCCAAAGCGTAGCCCCGCCGGACAGATTATATAGTCCCCCTGACCACCATAACACCACTCGTACATGCTCATAAAACACCAGTTTACCAGGCTGCCCGACCCTAGAGTCATTACCACCGTCTTGTAAAGATTGGTTAACGGCCTGTATTAACGACCCGGTGCGGTCGGCTGGAGACCCCGGTCGGAATGACCCGAGGGATTCAGGATGACCGCTGGTCAGCTGTACTTATGAATTGTCAAACCTTTACGAATCCACGTCATAAAGTACATTGTTAAGTAAACACTTCCCAGCCTGTAATCCCACAGCGCACTATAAATTAGAATTTGTCCTACTTGTAAAGAATGGCGGTAAGGAATGTGGTCTTTCTCAACCACCACATAGGCCTGCATTTTATGACGATTTGTTTTAAATAGTTGACGTTGTATGAGGGACACGCGTGCAAGCCCTTCAGTCAGTTCTGATTCATTTGAGTGCGTTTGAGTATATGCATAGTTATTTATTTAGGCCTATTTGATTGGTGTTTTACGTCTTGCTTTATATATATATATACATATGAAAAGGCCTCCGTGGTCGTATCAGAGCGATGTAATGATAAAGGTGCCTCTCAGTCGCTGTGAATTCAAGTTCAGCTCATGCTGACTTCCTCTCCGGCCGTACGTGGGAAGGTCCGCCAGCAAACCTGCACATGGTCGTGGGTTTCTCTACCCCGTTTCCTCCTACCATAATGCCAACCACCGTCGTATAAGTAAAATACTCTTGAGTACGGCGTAAAACACGAATGAAATAAAGAAGTATATAAATGACGGTGGCCAGCATTATTGGAGAGGAAAGCGGGCAGAGCCGCATGTTGGTGGCAGACCTTTCCACGTACCGTCATATATATATATATATTATGATAGTTTTATATGTATCATCGCGGTTTTGTGTATGTCATTATTTATTCATCAGCTTGATGCCATCTATACTATACCAGCATATCTGCCTAGATGTATAAGGGAAATGTGCCTGTGCTTGTGGGAAGTAGTCCACATTCATTGTGACTGAAGCATCTCATGGTTTGTAGAATTTTGCATAAGCTTGATGGATTCGTTTCAGAGTGGATTGGGTGTTTAACACCGCCGTAGAGGTGTTTGTTGTGTAACCAAATCACAAGAATACGCATCATTCAAGGAATTTGACGAGGTACGAAACAAGGTTTAGCGGTATCGTGTTACACAACAAATACCAAGACGAAGGTGTTAAAGCCTATTCTATCCCCAACACTGAAGAAAATGTGGAGAAAACGGCATGTTTTATGCTGCCGATGTGTTTTACTCCCACCGCAGAGGCCTTGAATTTTAGACCAATCAACGGCAAGCTTAGTCCACTGCAGCTGACCTAGATATTTCAATGACGTTGTATGTCGTGTCTTACTATTGACGTCCGAATGTAAAAGTTAACTATACATGTATTGTGACGTCATACCGCTGAATTCAGAATAGAACGTCATGGAACAAAGTGTTTCTTTCTCCGACGTCATGGCCTTTGGGTTTGAATAGTAAATATGTAATCACAAAAGCAATATGTATATAAATTATGTGAAATAACGCTTTCAGCACTGAAGGCAATTCTGATATTTAACCTCTATATAAATTATATAAACGATGAAAACAAATCTACCAAGTATACAAGCTCAAATCATTTTATTTACGGAATATTATTCGGGGAGGTAAACGTACTGGCCAGTATGTTGCGTGACAAACTCGATGTTGTTTGAAAGGTCATCTTTATTTGCACACGGCCCGCAATTGACAGAGGAGTACTAGTTTCTGTTGTTACACTTAAACGTAATGGGAGTCTCTGACGGGCTACACATAGGGTCCCATCGCAGTAAAAACGCATTGTTTCCTGTTGTGACGCTGCAGTGCTTGTGTACTACCTAAGTGTTTTGTAGGCTCACATGCACCTAAACGTGTGACCTTCTACGTGGAAAGAACAAAGGATAACAGAGCTTTGGACTCTTATTATGTTAAAAACGGGATGGAGTTTGACAAGTTCCCCATTAAGCTCTATTAATTCGGTATTTGAAAATGCAATTAAAAATATTTTTCAGTTGATACAATATATTTTAATCTGTGTATACTATGTATATCTATATACATCTGCCGTTGATAAAAAATCAGAAAGAAAATGTACCTGTACCTATGCGAGTTAACTATCCACGTTTGGTTTTCAGTGTAAAAAATTAACATAGATTTACAGATGTACTGTGGCTGAATGAATGAATGAATGATTATGGCTTAACGCCACATCGGCAATATCTCAGCCATATCGTGGCGAGAACAAGGTGGAAACACGAGACAGTAAAGGTTTTCGATAGTCACTGGAGAACATTAAAAAGAAAACAAAAAAGTTCATGGGTTAAAAACAGGTAAGAAAAACAAAACAGTTAAAACTCGAAAACCAGCATATTAAGGGAATTTTTTAACAAATATTTATTTTGAGAATAAAATTTATATTTTATGATAAAGGCCAATGGCCTTCAAATATTTTATGACAGCGTCGCCAGCGATGATTGTCAGATAAGTACCTTCTGTATAATTACAGAAGACAAATTGTATATAAACCCGTGGTATTCCACATTTGAGGTACATGATAACCAAGTTGATTTGTGCAGGGATTTTCCCAGTTATCTTGAATTAGCACTTTCTATCTCAGCAGACTGTTGATCATGTTTTCAGTTTATTTACTTCTTTTGTCCATTCATGATGTATAATAGAACACGGCTGATGAAAAAGAGATATTACTGACACCTTAGTAGAAGTATAACTTTCCTGCTTAAATTCACTTTTTTCCAGCAACGATTCAGTTTAAGTTAAAATATCATTTAAGAAAAGCCCTTAAACAAGTGGTTTCCGAGCATTTCATTTTCAAGAATTCATCATTGCCAACTACAGGATGACATGCTGCAAGTTACATTCATGTGTAGAGCAGTTACATGTGTTATGATATTTATTAAATATCAATTATGGATGATAATGATTAAAATGCAGGAGTTGAAAAAACTTTTAAAAATTGCTTTAAATCAGAATGTACATTCATATCACGTGAGTTCTTTATTTGTTCCAAAAACGGCTCATACAAAGTTCCATATATAAGTTGTCATACGGACTCTAATACCACCAAGACAAATACCCGCCAGATAAAACCACACCCTGACAACAATAAACTAAAGTATACCTCATACACGGAATTAATCATTCAAACACCAGTCAAACGAATACTGATACCCAAGAAAATCTCCCCCATTGATGAAACTCCAACATAAAACATACTTGGCAAAGAAAACCCTCTACCTGAGTGTGAAACACCCCACCATACAGACATAACATTAACGACACAAAAACATTTTCTTAAATAAGACCTACACCGCAGAAAAAAATAAAACACTGACAAAACACAGTAAAAAATCAGGGAAAATTTCTCACGGTGAAAATTTTCATTGGACAAAACACAACCAGTCAAATATCTGACAAACAAATCATCTATTCCAGAGAAACCTTCGTCGGAAAAAACACCAACAAGAGAAAAACTATCGACCGGAAGAAAAGTTTCTCCTCAGAAAATATTTCGTAAAATTTACTTAATATTTAAATAATTTTCTTTACATGCCTAAATTATGTTTTTATTTTGTCAAGGTCATATGACTGCACACGTAAACCACAGTATATTATTATATATCTGCCCTTCACCATTTATACATAATTACTTTATTGATATCAGAGGAGTAAACATTTGATGTTTACGTACAAATTATGTAGTAATTAAAACATTTTGAGGAACAATGTGCCTACGGTTAACACAATGCTTGAAGAAATTCAGCATTCATTATGCATTGTGTCACCTTTTTATATGAATATTAGGACTAGACCAATGAAAAGTGCTCACGAATACTGTCGCTGTGAGTTAAAGTCTGGCTCATTCTGCATGGCTTCCTCTTCGGCCATATGGAAAGGGCTGCCAGCAACGGGTTGTGGGTTCTTCAGGACCCTGCCCGCTTTCTTTCCACCATAATGCAGGTTGCCGTCGCATAAGTGAAATATTCTTGTGTACGGCGTAAAACACCAATCAGATAAATAAATAAACAATTAAGTGAATATAAAATTAGGACAGCGACGATATATATTGTTATATGTTTGGCTAATGATCACATGTAACCAGTGAAATACGGCCTTTTGTCTGTTTCACTCAGTGATGGTTCTATTCAAACTGTTCATAAAATGGTTAAACAGTAGTAACTGAATACATGTCCCCTATATAACAGTAGTAACTGAATACATGTCCCCTATATAACAGTAGTAACTGAATACATGTCCCCTATATAACACCATGTCATATACAGTGTCTTTCGACAAATTGGCATGTAGTAGAGAGTTCTCCTCACGACATACGGAAACAAGGGAATAGAAAACATTTTAAACACTATAAAAAATTGTTATTCTTGTTAAACTGTTATTCCCATGTACATCTTAATTTAATTGTAAGCTAAATGGTTGCATCCACCATAATGCTGACCGTCGTATCAATGAAACACTCTTGGGTGTACAGTGTAAAACACCAACCAAATAAATAAATGAATTACAAGCTTAATACTGAATTCCAGATATGTCGTATGCTATTTCAAACAGTCCAATAGATAGAAGATATTGCAGAGTGAAAGCTGAATTCCATAAATTTTGTTCGAGTGAGAGGTGGAAATGATAATCCACGAGACGCGAAACGCACAGTGGGTTATCATTTCCAACTTTCACGAGAACAATATTTATGGTATTCAACCATTACTGTGCAATATTCTATTTATTATATATACTTTAGCGATGTCATGATTTTTTCTGCTTAAAGAAATTTTAGGCAATGTTTTAGCTGCAGGCCTTCAAAGACCTGTCAGTAGCGTGACGTCGGACCGGTATACATGACGTCTAGTATGAGGTCGTGTCCTCGTCGGAATAGAGCAATCGACCAGACTTGTATCATGACGTCATCCCAGTGAGCTCAGATTGGAACGTAATAAAGACAGTGTTTTATTTTCGACGTCGCTGCGTCTGGATCATGGGTCAAAGTCAGCAGCAGCGTAATATCAAAATGTAATAACAAAAGTGATACCTAACTAGTGAAGATATGACTTTTATCAAGGAAGGAAATACAGGGATTTCATCGATGTATAAATAATAAATGTATATGTTTTATTGGTAAAACGATCTCGTACCACAATCGTAACCGAAATCTGTTCCTCAATTAATAAGGGTTTAGTTAATTGGAATTAATACCACTGCACGTTTGTTTTTACCTAATTTTGCCATTGTGCTTGGGACGTGTAAAGGTCTGTGTTGCTACGTTTAAACAGTTAGAATAATACCGTAACTGAGGAATTATAAATTGACAAAGGCCTGGGTGTCGGAACCGACAATCGTATTGGCCTAGGTGCTACCAGTCCTTAACCAAAATGGGCGTTCGGGGTCAATAAACGCACCAGAGTAAACATACCTCTTTCCTCTCCAGTTGCTACAAATAACCATTGCGTAAATATGTACACAAAACTCTCCGGTGACTTCATGTGATATGTCTGCAGACATCAGTACTGTGTACTGTATGTCGATTTTAATGGCATGTATACACATGTATAGACTGGCCGTAAAATACCAACCCGCCATGCATGAGTTTTCGCCCCTTAATGCTGCAAATTTGTACGTGTACCGTGTACTTCAAATCTTTTGGCTGAGTTGGATGTTGACAGACTTTAGTCTGTATTCAGGGCTTCTTTGTTGAAGATAATTCACCCACTCATTCGAGACGTTTCTTCAGACCCTATGTATATAGTGTGAGACTACGCACGTGTAATATATAACAGCAACAACATAAATTCATACCTCTATAGGATTGGAGAAGTGGCTAGAATCGATAGCATTAACTCTTAATTGGACAAGAAAATGAGCCTCTCTTGCATTTTTCATAGCGAATCTGCGCAACTTTCTATGTGTTTTTTAAAGGCCTATATATAGACTTAGCACATACCTTTCACTACACCAAAGTAATCAATTGCTGGCAAAATGTTGTTTTCCGGAAATGACATTTTGGTTTTTCCTTTTTGTTATTACCATGAATCCGAAATCATGAGCCCAGATAAAGCCTTCTTTGTTAGTTATTTGAACGGAGTAATTTTTCATCTTACCGTCACCAGGAATGCGTATACCGAATCACGTTATATGAGTAGTTAATAGTAGAAACACCGTTTTCCCGTTTAGGTTATGTATGACTGCATGCATCGAATTGTACATTCAAATTCCTGCGCTACTTGACGCTTCTGATTCTTCAGTACACTCCAACAAATACGTGGTATCAAAGATTGCAGCATGAAGAATAAATCCAGAGCAGCCACTACTCTGCGATGTTTGGTAAATGGTCAGACGTAATCGGTGAAATACGGCCATTTGTCAATTTCTCTCAGTTAAGGCACTATGTAAACTGTTCATGCAAATGTCTACAAAAGTAACAACTTAATCCCCCCCCCCCCAGCATACTGGCTTAAGCAGAACTAGGTAAAAATGCAACGACGTTAGCTATAATTTAACAGACGTCACTGGTCCAATGATAAATGTTATCATGCCAAATATATATGACGAACTTTTGCATGAAGACAATGCAAAGAGATCATCTTTCATGAGAACAGTTCCAAGGCAACCGATAGCAAAATTGTAGATATTTTGTTACGAAGAACTCAGTTCTTTAATACACTGATAAGTATACATAAACGATATTCTAAACAAAAATGCTTGTTTTATTCAGTACAGGATATCCGATATGACTGGATAAATATTTAAACATAAAGTAGTCCGGCATTTCTTTACCAATGTCACAGACCAGCTTTGGAAACTATATGTGCATTGCATCAGTTTGGATAATTCTTATATTGTTGTGAAGAGAATATATATTATTATACGAGAACTTCGATTCCGGTAGAATTAAAACGACAAAGTTTCCCAGATCATGTGTTTTCTGATAGACATAACTTATACAGTACTCAAGTATATTTAATCTCCTGTACAACGGCGACTTGAGCAAATTATGAGGGAGGAAATCCAGGCATCGCGTCAGGAATCACAAACCGTTGCAGACAAAAACTCGTGCCTGGCGTCTAACCCATCAGGGGGAACCGACTGGAGTGTTTGACCAGTATTTGCCTTGTCCAAGTAAGTTTCTCACTCACGATTGCTAAAATAAGTTACCAATGTTTAATATGGAAGTTATGAAACATGCTTATGACAGAAAAGATTACTGTTGTTTTTCCACTAATTTTATTATATTTAGTGTATACACTACACATCTCGTATCCCCAAACCGCCGCGCACTAGTTCACCTCCATACTTCCAATGTAAAAGCAGCAAGTGCAAGTTCTGACACTTGGTAACAATCGAAACACTTGTGACGAAAACTGACACCTTTTTATCCTGGGAGGACCAGAGGGAAAGCATGAATGAGGGAAATCTGAGCTGGTGACTTCAGAAGAAAGCTAAGTGAGCTGCACTTTGTACAAGATCCTTGCACTGCACAGAAAAAAATGTTACCCTCACCCCCTACCCCACTCTATTTTACCACCCTCTTCCTCCAGGAGCTGTATCCCTGCTCCACCCTATTAATTGCAAGTCAACAGACACTTTCACATAATGCAGTAAATATAATGTAATTGGGCTTGTCAATCTAGCTCTCAGCTTTTACGTAAAATTCAGCATTTGTAGCATATACTGACAATACACCCTTAGTTATGGAGAAACACTTCATGTGCAGTAAACAGATATCCTGATCCGATACACGAAGAAGGAGAGGCTCAAATCACAACTGTCCGGGACAAGCGGATACATATGTAAACAAGAAGACTTTTTGTTTGCGGTGGCGTTACTATTGCAGAAGTCAATTTGGGATGCGTGTTCCCGCCCACCAGGGAGGAGATCAACGTCACAGCATGCTGCGTTGTCTTCATGCATTTGATCCACCGTACTTTATGGCATGATCACGAAAAAGAAAAAAAAACAAAAAAGAAATGTAGAAAAATAAATTCAACAACACTTATTGGATTTGAGTGGTGGATGTTGTGGTGGTGAGTGCATGCAGGCGCTGAAGTAGGGATCGGTGTCGAGTGGCATATGACGATGAAAGAATGTTCTGAGGAATACAAGAAATGAGTTTTGCCAATTAATTACCAAAAAAACTCCCGACGACACAGAGGATATAAATTAACTTCAGATAAGGCTATCCAAAGTTTAAAAGCGTGCCTTTTATTTTTGTGATGTTGTTCAACCGAGATATCGGATTTCAAAGTAAGCATAAATTCTTTCGTATGGAACCTCGAAAGCGCCGCCGTGTTATCAATTTTAACTAATCTATATTATTTATATTTATAACTCGAAACGCATCCCTGTGTTGGCTTTTCCCATAAAGACTGAAGAGTACATAGTGTACGAGACATTGTAGTTCCGGTGTCTCTGACATGGTGCTATCTATGTTCGTGTAAAATTTCCACATCGAAAGTTAATTTATACAGTTATACCACGTACATCACCAAAATGGCTTTTACCTTTCAGGTATTTTTCCATCTCTTGCCCCAAATAACTACGTTTTTTTTTCGAATGTATTTTCTTTTAACTGAAATGATTGATTGACTGACTGACTGACTGGCTGATTGATTGATTAGTTGGTTGCTATTTAACAAAGTACTCAATAAATTTTCACTTATACTGACGAAACCGATAAGCCTGGAATAAACCACCAACCTTCGGTTTAATAGTCACAACTAGCCAACTGGCTCTTTAACCATCTGAGTCATCGAGAAATCAACTGCAATGTATGTATGTAGCTATAAAGGACAGATATAAAAAAATTTAGATGTTTAAGAAAATATATTCTTGAAACGTGGCTTTGTGGAATAATGGGTAGAAGTGTCATGTTAAATATCAGATTTAGTTTGAAGGTTAATGAAAAGTGTACATCAAATATAACTATTACTTTCAGTTCATTTATTTTTTTCAATTACCGCATTAAACATACGCAGAAACCTGGGGACATCATAGATCACATGCACCACTATTTATACCCAAAGTCAAAGTCGCTTTACGTTATGTATGAGTACGAGATTCAGAGATAAACTCAGCATATTTGCTCATACGTCATAATAAAAGAGCCTAATCAGTGGCCAGGAGCCGATCCACAGCCTAATCAGTGGCCAGGAGCCAATCCACAGTTTAATCAATGGTCAGGAGCCAATCCATAGCCTAATCAGTGACCAGGAACCTACAATGCTAGAAGGATCTGGCCGATTTGGGCCTACAAAAACTGAAGGGTCAAAGAGACCAGATAATTAAAAGTCAGATTTTTTTTGGTCGCCAGAAGACTGACAAAGTAACCATTGTTAATCTAGTTAAAACGACAAGAATCATTATGATTGCATTTTAATAGTCACCAGACTAGGGTCAAAGTAAATTTGATCAAAGTTTTTTTTTTTGTCATCTAGGGTACCTTTGATTGAATTTTGTCATAATCTGAACATGATGAAATTGGTCTAACATCTCAAGTCTGCCAGCAATCTGCTGATGGTCGTGGGCTTCCCCCGGACTCAGCCCAGTTTCCTCCCATCATAATGGTGGCAACGTCATATATGTGAAATATTCTTCATTACGGCGTAAAACACCAATCAAATAAATAAATAAATAAATAACATCTCAAGTAATGGTGGGTTATTTTTAGTCACATCTGTAACCTTCCCAAAATGTCTTGTTTGAGATATAAAGGTGAAGGATCAAACATGTCAAAACTATTCCTAGCAAAACGACAAATAAATTTCCATTAACATAAGTTTACACTGGTCTTCGTAACTCATTAATTGAAGGATATCAGTTCTGGTAGAAAATGTAATGAACTCAAGTAATGGCTTTGTATATTTTATTACCCATAAAGGCGGCACATAATAGGGTAATTTTATATATAATACACACTTACATAGAAAACAGAATATCAAAAATGAAATGAATATGTTTTCGAAAAGTCAAAAAAAAAAATCAAATGAAAAAAAGACATTGCTCCCTGCACCTGTCAGCTGCAATAATTTAAACAATTAGCTGTAAATCTTTGATCTTACCCTGGTCCAGCTCAATGTCTTATTCAGTTTTTTGGAATTAAATCTCGAACTTCAGACTGAATTTTATTCATGGGAAGGATGATATCCAGAGCATTGCATCGGCATAAGTCAGCAACACGAAATAAACTGCAATCATTATATCGATGGAAAGCAAACCATAAGTGTTTTCGCCCCTCAAACAATAACATTTTTGCCTGACAATACAATGACAAGTTCCTCATCTCTGTAATGGATCACATTTTTATTTCTAGGCTCTGTTCGTTTTTCTAGATTGGAAGACCTCCACGAAGTAGCGATGAGCTTGGTCACTGTCTTGGTTGTCGTAGGTACGAGGCAGAGAAATCCAGCAACAGCACTCATTACCTACAATTAATAAATATAAATCTAACATAAAAGTAATCATGTAAAGTTGAATTGTTTTATTTCCCACTGACATAATTTAATTAACTTCACTCAGACAGAGTTGCCTCAAAATGACACTGGCCTTAACCAAAAAATAATATGACTCGCTGACTAACACATATTAAGAGGTAATTCCACGTTGTATATTTGAAAAACATATCCATGGGGCAAGCTGTTTTCCAAACGTGATCTGACAATATTTGAGCCATTAGAGTTATTACGTGGAAAGCGGTCGTAATCAGAATCAAGGAAATCATTAAATATGCAAAACATATGTATGAGGGGTTGGCTTTCAAACACTCTGTGTTTGGTTTCCTGAGCTATCACCATGCTGTTTCATACCGGCTACAACGTGTGAAATAACAAGCTAACCATGTGACCTTCACTCAGTTCTTACACTATCTGCTTCCCCCACTAAAAAAAAAAAAAACTCTATAAAAAAATTTTGATTTTTTATTACTTTTTATTACCTCTTCTGTTCGCTATTTACATTATACAGCAATTTCAGTTTTGTACAAACTGTGGCCATGGCCATACAGACCTGCGAGTCCATAGCTGTCGAACTGCACCACGTGCTTTGGTGGTGTTGTTTACTTTCGAGTCTCGATCGGTAAAATCGACTAACGGGCCCCCAAAACGATGACGTAGTTGCTAACATGGCCACTCCGGTGTGACTGACTTTCGAAATGGATCTACCGTCGAGGAATTCTGTACCCGTTTGTATTTGCTAGAGGTTGTGCGCCCGGACAACACGGGACAACGAACAGCTTAGACATGTGGGTCTACGGAAATAAATATTTTGCCAACATCAAACTGAGAGGGACAGCACGGGATGATGGTAAAATACGGCTGCAAGGAGTACGAAGGATCTAGCCTCTATAGATAATAATCCATGTGTAAGCCCGCTAGAGCTAGTTTTTGCCTGCGCGGCACAAAAATGTCATGTTCGTTTAGTGATAAATACATCTTGTAACCTGGAAGGAATGCGCGAAAATCGATAAAGTATCAGTCTTTTGGGTGACGAAGACTTAAACTTATTTCGGTTCAAGAACTGCGACGAACAAAGAACAATCGTGGGATGCCACGTGGGATAGAACCAATTTGATTGGCCGAGTTCCACACACACACACACACACACACACACACACACACACACACACACACACATATATATATATATATACTCGTCACAGCGTACATGTTTATATGTTGTCTTTTTTTTGAGAATGCTGCTAGCAATGTGGCACTAGTTGTAGTCTTAATTGTGCATTTTATGGGAATTACAGTGCATTTTACATGACGCAGTGCACAAGACTGAAACCGTCAACATGTGACCAGAAATTTATATGTTGTCTTTTTTTTTTGAGAATGCTGCTGGCAATGTGGCACTAGTTATAGTCTTAATTGTGCATATTAATGGAATTACAGTGCATTTTACATGACGCAGTGCACAAGACTGAAACCGTCAACATGTGACCAGAAATTTATATGTTGTCTTTTTTTTTGAGAATGCTGCTAGCAATGTGGCACTAGTTGTAGTCTTAATTGTGCATTTTATGGGAATTACAGTGCATTTTACATGACGCAGTGCACAAGACTGAAACCGTCAACATGTGACCAGAAGTAATAAATGCATGTATATAAATACCGGTATATGTTCTGAAATGACTACAGCATGCATACATTGAGTTTTTTAAATTATCCGTACATCCTATTTAAAATATCACATTAAAATCTTGCCTGCAACCTATTACCCCTACCCTCCTAGACTAATAAAGTCTGTACTGTGTATGTAGCTAACTAATAACGTGGATCATCTTTCCGTCGAGATTCTCGTAAAATATTTGAATAATAAATTAAAAATACAGTGCTCACCCTTTCTGTATGTAAAACCTTGGACCATATTGTATCTGTGATATGAAAACTGAGACCCGACTTTCACATCCCAGTAAACAAAACACTAATTGCCAACCAAAATGTCAGTCTTGACCTTAATCAGCGACCAAAAGTTCTAGAGACGCCACCACATTTTTTTCTCTTGACGTATTTTTTCCACTTGACCAAAGATTTTTGATCGTAGTAGGTTTGGCGGATGGATATATACCTAGACCAAGGTTTTCTGACCATCATTTCTTTGGTAAAGGGCCTGTCGACGAAGGTTGTTTTGGTGGCACTGACAAGACCCTTCTAACAGTGGCCAGGAGCCAAACCACAGCCTAATGAATGGTCAGGAGCCGATTCACAGCTTAACTAATGGTCAGTAGCCGACCCACAGCCTAATAATTGGCCACTAGCAGATCCTCTCGGCCGCGAGAGCAACGCCTTAACTCTCTGAGCCATCGAGGGCATCCACCACCATGGTTGATAATATCCAGCCTAAAATTCATACATCTGATTCAAATTGTTTACTTGACATTGTGAATTTCTAGGAATGTGTATGGATTCCAGGTTCAACACGGAGAAACTAATCTGTGAAATGCACGTGGATTGGTCTGCTGTATACCCACGTCGCTATGCTGTACAAACCCTTCACAGGGCAAAAACCACTTCCGGCGCTTGATTTACATTACTGCCACCAATAGACTTTCAGGACTTTTGCTATACACGTGGGCTTGTTTTGTTTTATAGCCCAACTATTAATGCTCTTCCTTGGAATTAAAATTAGAGCTTTTCGATAAAATTGCTATTGATGTCCGTTGCGGTCATGTTGTGCAGGTTTTAGATCAAGGGGATTCATGCGTATCAGTTATTAAAAGAAACAAAGGCTGGGGCAGAGTTTTTGTATTTCTGGCACCATTTCCTCACCGATGTAGGTACTTTGAGGTTCTTAAAGATTTCTAAAATCTGATGAGTAAATGTCTTGTACTAAAAACATTCAATACTTTGAAATCATTCACAAAAATACAAACTGAAAAGAAAAAAACAAAGAAAAAAAATGGCAAGGAATTATAAAGACCAGTGTCAATGAATATTTACTTTGTTATTAACAATTAATCGGAATAAATACAGCAGCTTTAATAAACAGAACAGAAAATGGAAGAGAAACAGTGACAAATATATCAAATCTTGACAACAATTGAAGTTAGCCCTCGAAATGTGGAAAATATTGCCGACCTGGCGGTAATCCATAATCAGTGATTTCATTCATTCAGTATGTGGATCGCCAGGCACAATAGATTGATGGAAAGCAGGTGATCACCCGAGATCTTCATGGCAGAAGACATAAGCGATTTAGAGCGACAGCTCGTTGCCGCCAAGGCCAATAACGCCTTCGCATTGAAGTTCTATGCAGTTTCATCTGTATTGTTTGGTTTTTCGACCCGCCCGGATAGCGCCATTGGTAGCGCGTCCACTTTCGGACGGGGAGATCTGGGTTCAAACCTGGGTCGGGTCATACCAAAGACTTTAAAAAATGCTTCCTCGCTAGGCGCTCAGCAATAAGAGCATAGAGTGTGGACTGGTCTGCCCGGTGTCAGTATAATGTGACTTGTCAGGTCGTCTCGGTGAGGTAGCACCAGATAAAAGATACGGTGGAAATCCGTCCTGCACCAAGGACACACCGCTTTCGTATAAGTGAAATACTCTTGAGTAGGGCGTTAAACAATAAGCATTCATTCTTTCGTTTTTCTTGCAAATAGCTGCAGCTGGAAAACTCAAAATGTATAGTGCACGTTTAACCAGATACTCTGAGAAATTCTGTCCAAAGATAAGACTGTGATAAGCTCCCTCTATTGTGCCGACAGAAATATAAGTAAAACAATTTAACATGGCGGATCGCAGATTGACGTTAGTTGTAGAGGGGACATAACGTCTGGGTAAGGCCGGCGAGACGACGGCCGACTTGAGCCTATCTAGATATCCGTCAAGACGCTCTCTCTGACGCTTCATCCGTCAACGCTGTCGGCATACGTCCACCCTACGAGCCTGAACCCACACCGAGTCTGCCTCCGGGGGTCGCATACACATCAAGAAATGGAATAACAAATATAGATGTGGGTTGTTCGTTTTTTTTTTTTTCTTTTCTTTATTTCTCCTGTTGACTTCGATGTGGCCCATGTGTTAGTCTCATCCACATTCCTTGGTCGTCGCCCCTCACACTTGACAGCCATCCAGATTGACTCCCCTCTCTGATAAATCACCGGTAAAACGCTGCGCCGTTCTGTCGGCTATTGTCGTTCAATCAGCCGAGGAGTTTAACCACGAGTCACCCTTAACCCGGCCGCCGAATAAGTCAGCCGGTGCAAACTTAAGGTTGGCCGAATTCAAACCAGGCGTTGTTATGAACTGTATAACATGAACAGGCTGTTGTGAACGTATCAGCAAATCGTTCCAACATCAGCGCGGTGGCAAGGCGTCAACAATAATATCCTGTGATTGCTTGTATCCTAGCAGTAATGAGTGGGGTATTAGACTGGCGGAAAGGTGACGTGATGTCTGGAATTCACAAGTTCTGGAGTCAGATTTCTTTATTACTATTCTCCCTTATTCTAGCTATAACTTTTGTAAACGTTTGATGTAAGGAATCACAACGACTAAGTTTAAAGGGTTATATTCCATGGCCTATCTACATGAGTGCGCCTACAGGGTGTTATCAGTTAATACTGAAACCGCCTCCGTTACCCCCTAGACGGGAGATCCGGGTTCAGGTGGGTCATACCAAAGACTTCCAAAATGATACTTGTCGATGCCTCGCTTGACGCTCAGCACTGAGAGGTTAGAGCAAGGAAACAGTCGGCCTGGTGTCACTATAATGTGACTGGGTGGGGTGTCATGTCTGCTGTCTTCGGCATGATGTTTCAGTGGCGGCTGCAATTAGGCGACATGGACTCTCCTTGCTACAAAAAGACATATATATAAATACATTCTAAGGACTCCTCGTCGTATTATAAATGAACAATTGTTGTGTATGACGTAAAACCCAGGCATATCCTTACATAATAATGAATGTGACATTTGATCAGTTTGACACAAATATAATTTATTCTTCTCAGCTGCAGGAACCAATCAGGAGATTTCCGATGATTTCTGAACGACGTAAAACCAGTTGCTTTTGGGTTCGTCTGGATCATATATGTCAAAAGGCATGAAACAAGCAGCTTAAAGCGATGTTAATTATAGAAAAACAAGCAAACTGACAAACTTTGAGATTTTACTTACTTATCTTCATAGAATTTTCTTTATTACATACATGTACGTTTACCTTTGTTAGATATAATTACACCCATGCAAATATTTCTTATCGCTGACGCGCGTGCATGTTTCTGGAACCTTGGTTGATGATAATGGTCGACAGTGTTCCCTTATGTGGTTTTGCACGTAAATGACTGGAGAGCACTTGTCTTCCACGAAAGTGTCACCCGTGGAAGAATTGTCGAGTAATGGGAGACTCGTACGGGCTACACAGAAGGGTTCAAACGTGTCGTTTTCTGTCGTGTTTATGTACTACCTAAGTGTTTTCTGAACTCACATGCACCTAGAAGTGGAATGTAATCCCAGAAAGAATAAAGGAACACGCGGCCTTGGACCCCTTTGTTAAATGCGGGAAGGGGTGTTTCTCATTCGTCAAAGTTCGGTGGTTTAGTCATGACACACTAGATGTCTTCGACTGTAAATCTGGTCGTAATCGTTTAAGTACCAGCATTCCGTTTAACAACAACCAATTAAATAAACACATAAATATTTGTTATTTTATATTTATGAAACAGGTATGTAAACGAATGTTAAGAGATGCCATGAAAATTTTTTTCAACCCACATACTACAGAATTCAGACATAATTCACACCAATCCAAAGGATGGATACTTGGTGCATGAATGCATATATAGGGTCCGGAATGATTTCAACCTGTGAGAAGCATTTTCATAATTAAATGATCATTTCACACACGAACAAACGCATATTCGAACTATATGTGACATACCCCATATCGGAACATGCACAAAGGTTCTTTGTTAAGCGAAAAGGCCCTTGTTAAGATAGGTCAAAATGTATGGTTGCAAAAAAGATTACATAGGCACACATTTGCTTTTGCCTTGGGTACGGAAGGAGCAGTCGAAAAAGATATCATATCGACTGGAGAGAAATTAGTTTCTGGGGAAAGATGTTCTTCAGAGATTATACAGGTAATGTGAGATGTCAAAGCTGTGAGTTTTGCACAGAATCTAATCTTTTTGAAACCCAAAAATTCAGGGGAGATAAAACGGTGCGTAAACGAGGATCTTCATTTTCGTTTGAGTTTACCCGCAAGGATTGGTGTCACGAAATGACCAACAAGTATACCCGAGTGATTCGGCCACTTAGAAAGTAGTTAACTCTCATGAGCACCTCTTTCTGTGTGACTGTTTAAATATACAGATACTGAACTTCGAGGGCTTTACGGGACATATGGAAGCTTTTTGACGGTGGAAGGGCCCGGCGGCGGGGCACGATTCATTGACTGCTTCCCTCGTGTGTGGCTCTGGTAACGCAAGATGCTGGCGGTGTCAGCGCTTAGCTCCGGTTACACTCCTGTCAATTACCGTCCACCAGGACAGTATCCCTACCCCAGTCTCCAAATATACCTTCTGAAGCCGTCATATCCTCAGCGTGGGTGGGGTCCATGAAGAACGACACAGACAGTTTCTCTAACAATAGTACTCGAGACTTACTTATGACGCAAGTCACAGAGGTAAATGTCAGATCGTAATAAAAGTGAGTCCAAGGCACCCGAGGCAGAATTTTGTAACTTGACGTCTTTAGCAAGTTCCACAGAGATACCCCGCAATAAACAGAGCGACATAATCAAAGTGATCTGGACAGTTTGTGCCAGAGTGAACCAGAGCGATTCCAAAATCATATTCTCCATCAGTAAACGATGCCGAACCCCACATGGCATTTGCTCTGGTTCATGCAGTACACATCTTAACCATAATGTTATTTTAGAAGGATGTATTTCTAACAACATTTTCTCAGAAAACATTTTTTGGCATGCGGTTGTTGTCATTTTTCATGTACAAGAACAACGTAGTCAAGCAAGAGAACATTTACAGATGCCTTACTGACATATACCAAACGTTTTGTAGTTTTGTAGAACATTCAAAAAATAATAAAGAAATTCAAAATTACACAGGTAGCTATGCCAGTCCATCAATACAATAAATACATAGGCTATGCCTTAAAAACTGAGTGTTTCTTAATCATAAGCTTTCGGCTGTGTGTAACAGCCTCTGTCAGATGCATTTATTCATTGTAAAGAAATTCAGGTATTTTGTGTTCACTGAGCATATTGACGGTTAATTCCCACATAGGCTCTTTTCGAGAAGATGTATTTGTAGTGCTTGTTCGCTTATGACGTCAGAGCAGAAGTCATACATCTTTAAAATTTGTCTCAGTCTCTTAACTTTCAATGTCGATTAAAATACTGAAGCAAATTCAAACTATGGAACTACAAATAAGACAAGATTGTAGTTTAGAAGACACGTTAAAGGTCTAATCCATGCATTTCCAAGACTTCCAGAACGCATCCAGTGGTAAATGGTTCAAGCATGCAGTATTACCATGTAATTCTCCTTGAAAATTTTGCTAGTATTACTTAAGAGCCTTCAAAAATATCTCTGTCTTAGATTTGTGCACAATTTAACTTACAAGTTCTAAGTGACAGGAAGATATTTTGCATATAATATTATAAAAGAGGCAGATATGACACAAAATAAGACAGCGTCTCTGGAATTATGCAGACATGTCATAGTACTATGTGAAAGTTGGTGAACGTGGTGTGTTAATTGTGGCGTGAGGTAACGCTTGTCAAATGTGGAAATGACAGGCAAATATTGTTCATTTCCCATCCTCAAAGACGCACAAATGTGCATTTTGTAAATTGATTGGAATGCAAGAAAGCAATCCGTGTTATATAGATCCTTTCTCATTTAATTTAAAACTATACAATCTAGTCAAAAAAGTTAAGAATGCCATCATGATTATTTTGTCTAATTTTAATAGCATACTTCATCACGGCACCTATAAACTAGTTTGTTAAAGATAACAAGGTTATCTTGTTATCATGCAAGTTCATGATGTTATCATGTCAGTTCATGATGTTTTCATGTCAGTTCATGCAAGTCGTAAAACCACTGGCTACGAACTCAATTGCCAATTTTGTTGAAACAAAACGGTATGAAAGTAAAATATTTCACCATGGCTGAGTTCATTTAAATATCATTTGCTCTTGTCGCTATGAGGTTAACTCATTAAAATACGTTTGTTGCTATTGTTTTTTAGATGATGCTACGCTTTAAACAGCCTACTGCCTTCCATGACAATTTGGGCGTGAGTAAGTCTGAAATGCTAGACTTAAGACCTGAAGCCTTCGCATGGTGGTACCATTATAGTTTGTGGTGTTCGCAAACTGACTTTGTATCGGTCTTGAATAGTTTAATGAAAATATTTGTTACATAGGACTTTCAATTGTCTGAACTGATTTATCTGTGCATGTATATAGAAAAACACAACATTTTATAAAAGTTGTTAATTGAACTTTGAATAGCCGGGTACTCCGGTTACTCCAGTTTCTTAAGAAATTAACCGCTGCGTTATGAATGAGACATTCTCGAGCCTACCATTAATACCCTGAAATGGTCATTAAATCTTGGAACATTATTCAATGTGAATTCGATTTACGGTCTATCGGTGGAATTTGTCGTCTTCTCTTTTTTTTTTTTTTTTTTCTTTTTTTTTCGAGATAATTTCGCATTTTCCCTTGGCGCATTTTTCAGAACCTTTATTTATTGAATACTGGGGGCCTCCGTGGCCGAGAGGGTAAGCGCACCATTACAACGTAAAGGCCTTGTTACCATAGCGATCACTGTGAGTTCAAGCCCAGCTCAAGCTGGCTTCCTCTCTGCTCGTACGTGCCGAAAGTCTGTAAGCAACGTGTTGATGGTCCTCGATTTCTGCCGGGCTGTACCCGATTTCCTTTCACCACAATGCATAAAACACCACTCAAATAAATAAATAAATAAAACATATCAGTTAACTGAATACTGAATATCTAGTATCACTGAATATCAGTTAACAAGAAGTTTTATTACTAAACTGATTTGTTACTCACTTACATTTATTTATTAAATAATTTGAAATATTATTTCACATCCACGAATGAGTTAATATTTTGGTAAAGAAGCAGGACAAACTCACCGCCCTTTGCTAGATAACTGACAAACTTGCTAACTTAAAGCCGTTGCTGGGCCGACGAGATCTGGATTTGAGAACCATGTGATCCCATTGGTCAAGGGTTGCGCGTCAGCTGCAAGACCAATGGTTTCGCGGACTATCTCATTCAAGCTCGTTCAACTCATTTAGATGGTTTGTTTTCATTACAGTATCAAGGGATCTTCTGCGAATGTAGCTAAAACCTAACTATTGTTACAATGTCTTAGATGTTCTTGGCTGTTCCTCATACCAACATGTTATCACAACAGAACTCTCACCCTCACCTTCGTGCAACTTCAAAAAATTTGTCAACACTCACCATTTCACCCAAAAATCTTGTCTTTCTCTGCCAAACCTACAACACACGGTTAAATCGCCTTTGCCTATAGACATATTTTGAGTATGAAATTGGTACATATATGTGTCAGTATATAAGGGTTTGGGATGTAACTAATGGTTGAGTATGGACAGTAATGATGTAGCCTGCTTCCTCCTAGCTCCAACCATCATTGTTATAGCGGGATCTGTCTGAATGAGACAAGGAGGTTACGAGAACTAAGCCTTCCTGGACAAAGACGAGAGGAATTCATGCCGACCGTCTCTATCAGCGCTCCACGCGCCGCGTGGGTCAAACTTGTGGTAAAAAACATAATTCTATTTCCTAGCCACATGTTAAATATTTCCGAGGTATGAATTTTTCTATTATTTTCCCCTGCAGTCTTCCACTTACTGGCCTTTGTTCCCCCACCGTTCTTACCTTCCGCATATTTATGGAATTGCCAACTGAGTCAACAGATCGGGGTTGGCTGCAGAAGTAGCCACTCCCACCCTGGTGTCAATAACCCCGACGATGTGGGAGGTGCAATTAAAAGCTGCGGATGATTACTTAAAATCTAGAGAGACAACAAGTTGGTTGAGGGGTGAACACCTCTACAAGTATATTGTCTGGAAATTTCTGTCTGATTTTTAAGGAAAGCCAATGTTTCCCAAGGTTTCATAACTGACGAGATGCGAGAAAATTTCTATCGCACCTAGATCAGGCGAAGCTCCAAGATAAATACATGTACCATCAAGAGAGAACCCGTCCCCCCTCCTGTGCTGGGTGATGGACTGGTCCAGCAGTTGCCAGGAATCAGCGTCAGCTTCACCGTGGTGCCGCTGGCGTATAAAATTACCACTGTTTCGTAGCATGGGGTACAGTTGTTGGCCCACGTGATGCCCAACCTGCAGAGGAACAGCAAACACCGACAACTTTTCTCTACTTAAGCAAATGCCATATACGATAGCAATCATTGCAGGAAAGACAATTCTCTAAGGCAGTTGAGACCAGTAACCCGGTGACTCCGAGAGGGAATATTGCATCGGGAGAGACCAAACCTAGAAGGGTATTCACAGAAACAGTTGGCAAAGGTAGCAGTGCAGACTGAGTTATGAAACTGGAATGCGAGAGACCCTGTTAAGTTAATAAACTACAACGGTTGACAATGATGGACACTATTGGGTCATGTAAAGTGGAGAAGGCGTTTGTGGATCCGATAGACAGACTGAGCCAGCAGTTCCCGTGTGGAGGCTCTGGGGGCATCGCAGAGAAGGAGAGTCAGGATGACACCTGTCTACCGTCCACGACTACCAGCAGTGCCGAGGCGGACGGGGCTAAGAGTGGGAAGAAGGCCGGGGCGGGGATCAGGCGACAAGAGAAGCCACCGTACTCTTATATCGCCCTCATAGCCATGGCCATACAAGCGACCCCTAGGAAAATGTGCACCTTGAATGAAATATACCAATTTTTACAAACTCGTTTTCCATTCTTCAGGGGCACGTATCAAGGCTGGAAAAACTCGGTGCGACACAATCTGTCTCTGAACGAGTGCTTCATCAAACTGCCCAAGGGATTCGGCAGGCCAGGTAAGGGTCACTACTGGACCATTGACCCTGCCGCCGAGTTTATGTTCGAGGAAGGCTCCTTCCGAAGACGACCCCGGGGATTCCGGAGAAAGTGCCAGGCGCTGAGGCCGTTCGGGATGATGAACGGCATCGGCATGACAGGGGCTTCGTCCATGCTCGGTACGCACTATGACATTCTTCATTCACAAAACAATGCAATGAACACCATGAACATGGCTTGTGCCGTAAACACCTCCCAGTCGTTCGACACGTCGGCCATGCTGTCACCTGTCACGATGGGTTCTGCTCTCCAGCACTCACCTAATCTGATGCAGGTTCCGTCACAGCAGCACACTTCAGGGTCTCAGCTCAACTGCAGCTTTGGCGCAAGGTACCCGTCCAGCTGTTCCATGGCGTCCATGAATAATGACTTCTCTCACCTGGCCTCGTACCCTGCTTTACCGGTCAGTGTGTATGATCGTGACCATATACAAAACACCTGGCAGGGACAGCGACACCTGGCGGCCGGTACGGGACTCGGGTCGGTGACCGGCGAGCAGTGCCATTACACGCCTTCCTTTCCCAACAAAACAGAACCTGTCGATCTGGCCTCAGCCGGTAAGTCTAGGTAGTAATAATTGGAAGCGTACACAAATAATGGTGATATCTATAAATTGCGATGTTATAGATATCAAAGATACCTGTATCTTGATTCATGAGTGTTGTAAATGTCATACAACAGTGTTCTGTTCACCAAAAGTCATATAAATGTTTTCTATATGTAAAAGGTTATGCTAAGTTAGCATTATTATTATTATTATTATTTTGAGGCCAATAATCAATTTGGCCACAACAAATCAATGAAAATACCTTATTATAAGGTATGGTAAAAATTTAAATTTACTTCATTTGGGCTGTTTCATCACATATCCGAAACTTTCAAATTTCTAAAATTTTCATTAGAAAATAAGAGGTTCTTTGGTATGGGTAAAAACATTTAAAGTGCAATTAATATTAATGCATGATATCTTGTTATCGTGTGAAAACTTAATCTGGCAGACAAGCATATGACAATATCCTGTAATAGGGATTAGGTTAACTTGTGCCTGTTTAGACAGTTCGGTAATGTGCGGGTTGGGTGTCTTGGTGTGTTGACCAGATGGGGAGGAGGTGTAAAGAACAGCTCCCCTGGACATTTAGAGGTTATATACTTCTGCTGGACTAAATATATATTTATCTTTGGCAACAGCAATTCATGTAGTCAATATCTTCAGTCGGTATATTTCATTGCTTTGGGTCAGTGATACGAAGTATATGGAGATATAATTTTGGTCCTTGATTGATAAGCGTCCTGGGTTACAGAAATAATAGAATATACACTTTAGAGAGACCAGTCTATTCATAAACGAAAAGTATAGTTTTTTTCCATACCATTGCAATCACATGAATTTAACTTTACCAAAAATATACCCTCACCATTCCATATATAGTTGGGTACATTTCGCTAATTGCTTAGTCAACTCAGATAAGGTTGTGCAGTATACACTTGTCATGGCTTTATTATTGTATTGGTAAACAACAAAAATATTTCAGGTAAAATTGTATCTACATTGAGAAATTTTAAAATTAATAAAAGTTTTATCCATTGTTTTTAATATACTGATAGAGGGGGTAAGTCGGAGAACAAACAGAAAAGTATCTTTTCTACCGCGACCTGATAAATAATGGATTTTTATATACAGCGTAGAAAGATAATGGAGCAAAGAAAGCTTTGTAAAAGATAAACCAAAATATTAATGAGTGAAAAAGTTAAAAATGGTATGTCGATAATTCCAGATACAATGATTAGATTATGTCTGCGAATACACGAAAATTCGAAAACTGATGGTATGTTTGATAGAGGGTGAGGTGTTTGCATATACCTTAAAAAGTATGCGAATATGTTTTGATAATTATATGTGTAAACTTAATCAAGTTTTCTTTTTTAAATTGATGTCAGAAGGTGTATTTATGTGCAAATTTATCTTAACCCATGTCATTTATGTTCCATGATACTTACATGTTTGTACAGAGCTTCCGAAGGCCATGCAACGTCTGTATGTCTAATTTCAGATACAATCAAACTTTTGGAGCGTGCATTAAATACCCGTCATAGTTCCTAACGACTATATCAACTATTCTTGTTAAATTTGTTTGATCCTTCAACTGACAGAGGCAAACCAAGTCCTGGGAAGAAAATCAAGACTTTAATGGCTTGTACATGACTAACCATCTGAGGCGAACGGCGTGTTTGCAAAGATGCTTTAAGTTTCTAATATCATATTTGGCCGTCACATAAACAAATACAATATTGTTCAAACAGTACTTAAGAACTCAAGATTTCCTGTAGTTTCATTGTTGCCTCAGACAGGCTGTTATTATTATTATCTGGTATTTTTGAAGGTTTTATTGTACAAAACTTTGTTGTACATTCATTGTAATGTGTACTTGCGCATGTAAATTTCATAAATTGCAACTTCTCCTTCAGAGATGGACTTTTCAGCAGTAAGAAGCCACCAAAACAGTTTTATACAAAACTTTCTATATATTTTCCTTTCATTAATATTTAGACATCATTTGTCATTGGGTCAAGACTCATGATGAATGTTGTCATTAAGGCATTTATCAGTTCCATTTTCGATTGGAACCTGTGTTATGGAAACAAAACTGCTTTGGAAGGTAGAATGACGAATATACTTTGTGGCATATTCAACATGTGTTGATCGATTGCAGACCAGTGGTAGTCTGCAATAAGAAGTATCATATAATTTGATGAGAACATGAAAAACGAGAAACAGCAGATTAAAACACTTTAGAAATACATGTAATTTATTTTTAATTCAGTTTGTCTTCAATACATTATTTTTCTTTCTATCTCTTTTGAGAAAACATTGATATTCAGTCGAATGTTGAGCTTCTGGTTTCGCTTGCTTTCCTTTGTAATTGTCTACTTTGTGCATATATTATAGACTTTGAATAAGCTAGAATGAATTTTCCACTTCATTTATTCACAAGGACAATTACGGCCTCCAGAGGAAAAAAATCCAAAACAAAACAGACAAAAAGGCAAGCAAAAAAGCTCTAGAAAAACAATCAAAGACACACACAAAAAGCAAACCAAAATAGTTTAACTTATTCGCGTCTGACTCGTTGTTTCGCAAATTCGAGAGGTTTATCTGCAGTTGGATCATATTCGCGTTGTGCCATTGTATTTGCTAGCTACCCTAGACGATTTTATACCTCCTAAATTCCCCCAATGTCTCCTCCCCGAGTTTGCCCTTTTGCCTCAAACCCGATGGTGACAGCTATTCACGTAACCAGACAATCGTGTTTCCCGTGACCTATTCAAGCTCCAGAATTCGATTGTTTGAACCAGGTGGGAATCTGATAACATATCTCGCATTATGTTCAAGACGTGCAGTATTCACCGTGCTTTACGAGGGTATTTAGCGGTGTTGGCTGTGCTCTCACGTGAGGGCCAGATGGCGCTGTGTGTGGGCTCGCTCGCCCAGTCGTCGCTCCCCCTACCCGCTTCCTCAGGCTGCAGGCTGCACACACAGCCATCCACACTCTCTTCTGCCATAAGCTGATCTGCGGCTTCAACCCGCTAAACCCATAACTGACCAGTCGTGTTCTCATTGATTTTCAGTTAATGGCAATTTTCCGAAGTCAGTCCAAGCATCACCCTGTCTCTAGAAGCAATTAACAGGTGTTGTGGTTAGATCTTTTTGAATTTAGGTTTAACTCAACGTCTAAAACAGTTCAGAGACATATCATAGCTTTTGTGGTTAACGAAGATTATTAGCAAAAGTTTAAAAGTTATTAGCTGGAAAGATACACAAAAGGTAAAAATGTTAGAAGTTTCTGAATGTGATATCAAACCTACATAAAGAGGAGTTTAGAATACTCGTTCAGTTGCTCTCTGTCTTCTAAAATTATGAACGTAGATGGAATTTCAGGAGAGGAGCTAGAATATTTTATCTTGAATTAAAGAATTTTCACGGAAAAATATTACGGAGGAACAAGCCACTGTCGGATGTTTAAGTGCTGTGATGACATTAAATTCTGGCCCGGGATGAGTGTTTCCTGAGGTTATACTGAGAGAGGCACATTCTTACGCACATAGCTGGAGTTCCAGAGAGCTTAAGAAGGTGCTAGAGACACGCTATCCTCTGTCATTAATTATCATGCCTCGTTACATCCAATTATCGAGGTACACGTCACGGTTCGCTAAAACTATTACGGTCCAAACTAAGCTAGCGAGGAAGAGCAACAGCTTTGGGAAATCTTGCGCAAGACCTGGTCCGTGTGTCAACACGCGGTATTGTAATCCGATACAACAACAACATGTCAGCGGGAAAAACGGTGACACCAAAACTAACAAATCCTCGGGGGAAAAGACCAACGCCACTTCAGCCCCACTTGGAGTTTTCACCGCTGGTAAAAGGTTGGGAACACTTGAGTCTGTAGCCTCAGGCTACCCATGCCCTCCTGTATCGTAGCGAATGAACATTTGTCATGGCTGGAGCATTTAGTAAGGATAATTCACAGGACAAATTTCATTGCTGCTACTTCCAAAAGTTAGTATTTATCCCGAATACAGCATTTAAAATTACCTGCATTCGAGTTCTGTTTGGATTCATACACACATTTTTTAATACTTCAAAATTTAGAATAAATGCCAAAGTTTTTTCAGTCATCTTCTTGAAACTGGGAAGGAAAGCTAAGGGTTACGAAGATTGACAAACTGTATAGAATATCAAAAGAAGACAACATAGGAGGACAAGAGCGGAGTAACGGCCATGGTATGACACGAAACCGGTGAAATCAATCAATCAATCAGTTTGGTTCGGTTTTGATTTGTTCTATAAACAGATATTCCGTTCAAATAATGTTCAGAAACGAAACGCCTTAAAGTAGTGTTCGATTTTGGACAAGGAAAAGCAAATTTTGAAACCTGACAGCCTTATATTAATCTCGTTAACTTACATGCACTACGCGTGAGAGCATTCATTTTTTTCTCTGCCAGAACCTTACATTCTTTTTCTGAAATATGAAACCAGCTGACTGGCCAAATTCCTGAGTTAGTATACAAGTGTAGAAGTGTGACATAAGACCGAATCATAACAGGTTTAATGGTAACTCTGATGATTGATTCCCCGACAACCCTGTCCCTTCTGACCTGGTATAAACACACTGCTGGAACAGTCGACGGCCAGATAAATGACGGAAACCGTTATTTCTCAGATGGCTTGTGGCCGGGGTCTGAAACTGCAGCCAGCAATCTTGACAGACTTATGACATCCAAGATCAACAAAAAAGCACAAAGTTAAAAGTTTACCGATCTGAGAAAATCAAAACCGTTTTAATCATAATAAATCACAATAACTTGATTCTGCGTTGATATTTAACCACAAAATAATGTTTCATTTCTCCCTCGAGTCTTGCCTGTTTATAGTCACCCTTGTGTCACGGATATTTGCGAAAGATTAGAATTCAATTTACTTTACAATTCATTATTATCATCAGCATCTAAAAACAAGAGTTCGTTACGTTTTAATGATTTCTTTTCAGATATAGCACTAACCAGATTCAAATTCAACATCATTAATATTACCATATCGCATGGTTAACAAGTGGAATCCTTTCTCAAACTACAAACTCTTTCATTAGTATTTACTCACTTCCGCTATCGTTTAATAGTAAAATATCTATTGTTTTGACTAAGTATTCGGAAAGTGCCGTGCTGTTTGTGTGGTCTAGAGAGGAATAGCCAAGGTGTGAGCGATATAACTTCGTCTTGTCCAAATCACACAGTTTCTCACACAGATAAACGCCGGGTGTTACCATACAGTTGCACTGCCGAAACAGATGGTGTCCGTTTAGCCGGGCTGCCCGATGTTAATTACCTAATGCTTAATCTGAATTAGGTCGGCAATGACAAAATTAGAACCGGATTACATTATATTCTCAGAAATAACATTGTATTCTTGTGAAGAAGTGTGCAAGCATCACGAGGGTGCAATAGTGTCATGTATAAATAATTCCTCAAACCTATGTGTAATTCTGTCACAGAACTGCCAACAGTCTAGCATTTCGCATGCGTTATTTATTTTCACCATGAGTGTGGTGCCAAAGAAATATTACGAAACCTTAAACTTCGAACGAGATTAGCAAAGGCGAAACAACGTCAATCGGTCATACTTTATATGCATGAGCAAACCTGTAAGAAATTTTCTCAGCTTGAACATTTAACGTAAGAGTATCAACGTATGCATGCCTTGCCTATTGATTGTGTATATTCTGTCTGCTTTATTGTAACTGTCCACTCCGTGATTGAGTTTTCAGTTATGATTTCTGAGACAGCTTTCCTTCAGTTTCGCCAAGTATCACATTGGTCTGTATATCAATGACCATTTTACTGAGCAAGTCCGACAATATGAAAAACCCAGAATATTTTATCCAAGCAGTTTACGACCAAATACACCAAAGGTGGAGTATGAGTTATGGCGCCAGCTTGACGTGTGGTGAAACCAGAATTCAGAACTAATATGGACTACACCGAACTTTTGCATAACGATTTTTGTTATTTTCCTAACACTTATAACCTGTAGACACTTTTTATACACCAGATGCAGTTTGGATGTCTATTTTGAAGCTTCAGACTTGTACATTTTCACATCTGCGAGTGAGAGCAGGATCCAGAGTGAACGAAAGAGTTTTTAAATAAACCGCGGCACGTCGTCATTTAATTGCGGAATCTCCTGATTTAAAATTGTTACTGAACAGGCGACAGATGGACTGGAGCGTTTGACCACACTGGTCATAGGGCGATCGGCTGAACAGAAGACGCAGCTGTATTATGTAGAAGTGTGTACAGCTGATCTAAAGTATTGTGATAATTAATCACAAGAAATCATCACAACAAATCGTTAAAAAAAAAAAAACCTCGAAACTTATGACTACTTGTACGCCTTATCGTTTCTATCTAGGAAATTATATGTGAGGATTTCCACAGCCTTATATATATAAAAGAGTTCTTGTGTATTATTTTTGTACTAAATACGTTGACCATCTTCGCCACAAGTAAAGCTCAACAGATTTCGAGGGAGCATTTTCTTTTTTCCCACTTTGCTCGCTTTGACGCAGCATATGCAGAAGCGAAAATTTATAAGTACAATTAAGAGTAAAGGAGAAATTTGGAACCTCGAATACATTCCAAACAGGTGTCATAGGATACCGATAAACAGATTGTCACTGATTCCTTAGTTTTAATATGCGTTTTTGGTAAAAAAAAATATTATCGTTTCATAATTCACGTGAAATAAATTAGCGTAAAAACGTAGTCAGTTAAATGATTTATTTCATTGCTAACGCTACATGTTGTTATTATATCATATTCAACAGAGTACATACGGGGGTGTAAATTGATATTGGTAAGATGTTTCTGTGGCTTTGGACTCTTTTTACGATGCGAGACTAAAGGTTGTCAACCGCTATCGGCTAAGTTGGTCGAGAGTGGCTATATTAAACTGTCACACGGTTTTCCCCGGACATCTCCGCAGGTTTTATTGTGTTGATGACAGGCATTTTGGCCTTCATCGTTCTGCAAAAGTTCAGTAGAACCCACAATGTCTATGTTACTTGATCCACTTAGTGCAGACCTACAGTGACGTCCCTCTAGGTTATATGGTATTTAATGAATGACGTCATCTATTTGAGTAATTATACATACAGTACTATTACAAACTATTACTAGGCTCCATCTATATGCACAATTATGGATGGACGAAATGTCTTCCCATATATATATAGTATAGATAAGTTATACGTTAATTTGTAGACTTGTGCCAAGTCTGTCTCGCTGGCTGGGAGGTTTAAATGAAGTGCTGCTATGACGTGGCCATAAGCCAAATATCAACCTTGTTGGCAGCACCTGGTTGTTAAACTTTGAGTACATTAGAGGAGACAAAATCCTAGCTTCATAATTCTATTCAAAGCAAACAATTTAAATATGTAGTCATTGATCAATATAGTATCCTTAAATTCCAAATTCAGTAAAACTATCCTCTTCTTTTTTTTGGTGCATGGCACCAAATGTGGACTTCATTAATCAGAAGCACTTTCATGTCACAATTTCGAGACACTCTTGAAAACCGAAAACTAAAGAGGGATTTCTTTTTGCAAGAAACAGTAATTATACTCAGCTAGCTTCCATTTTGTTTCTGTAAATTTGATATTATGTACACACAACAATAAAGTAATGAATGCATCGAACTGAAGAAACATAATTCGTGTAACTTTCTGCAAAAGAGAACGGAATTGTCTTACATTATTCAACCCAAGTCTTACCCTCATATCAGGGTCATGACGTTACCGTCATGTTTGCCTGCAAGGTTTGGGGCCGTAAAACTTTAACACAATCTCAAGATATTATGTTAATAAAAAGTGTGTAAGAGACTTAAAATCCCGCATGAATTAATTATACTGCATTTTGTAGTGTCCAAAGCAATTTTGTAGCCTTTAGTGTTAACTTGTCTTATGATAAGTATAAAAGCTGAGGCTATTTTATGTTTTATAGCCAATGAGTTTTATCTTTTGACATGAACTATGAGACAGTTTTTACCAGTACATACAACTTTCTATGCCTGTTATTGTATAGTTTTAATACCACTGGGTCATAGATCCGTTTGGATTAACATTTAGGGCTAATATCGCCGCACGAATTTCATCTCCAAACTTCTTTGGCCCTTCGTTTGGTTCCAACAACACCATTAAGGGAACGCGAGCAGCGTAAAAAGCAGGATTTCCGCTTTATACGGCAGTCACTGGGTGCAAGCATAAGTTAACCGGGACAATTCACTGCCCTGAATCGTCTGGAAAGGACAGGAATAGTTTAAACACAGCAAGGTTCTACGATATAGAACATAAGTATTCACAGCAAAATTAAAATGTCCAATGTTTGAAAGGTATTAATGACAGATAATAAGATGTTGCACATTGCAAACTTCGGTGATACCCGCCTTTTCTTAATTTCTAATTCTATACATTTTTTAATTTCATGTGTTTGGTTACTATATTTTGTCATTATTTTATTGTCATGGGGCTATGACCGAGATATATCATTTTGTATCACACAGATCTCAAAAAGGCATATCTTCTGTTATAGGTTTGCGCTCGGTGGCGGACTCGGTGCAGGCACCGCCGGGATCCTACGAGGCCAAAGCTTACGTCCACTACGGGACAGAGGGGATGAACGGACCAGTGTGGCACACAAACTACTCCCCCCAGTATACCCGAAACGGATGACTATATCCTCGGGGTGCCGGAGACCCAGACAAACTACACTCAACTCTGTCATAGACAAGGTAGCATCAGTTCCACAGAGATGACGGCGAAATGTCTGAAACACAGGTATCCTTGTTCGCTGATGATCTGTAAGAAGCCAACACCATAGAGACATCTTAACTCTGATATTGGCCCCTTAGTGCAAGTTTAATCATTAAGGATATTTAAACATTTTTACTGACGTTTGTGCAGTTTGTATATTAATGTAGCAATGCCTGAACTGTGTCAAATTTGTGGACATAATTTGTCCAGGATGTATATCTTGAAAATTTACAGGTAAATACCTTATACAGTTAGCCATCTTTTATGGTTCCGCATGTGTGGCTTATGTACGACGGACAGTGTTTCAAAGTAAGATGCAAATATGATAGGTGCCGCGACCCAAGCATGTGTCCTTATAAGCATCCTAGAGTTATCTACGACTACTGAAGAAACCGTAATCTGTTTGTCTGCACGGCTAATATGCCATAGTAGATACGTTTTCTTAGCCACCTGTGAGCCTGTCATTTTAAGCATAGCATTGCTGCCGATTAGTGATAAAATCTGTATATTTGCACATGTAAGGCTGAGAAATCACAAACGTTTAAATTACATCATGCTCATTTGTATGAGAGGACTATCACTTTTCCAAAAATCAATTTAAGAGCCCTCGGCCAGTGATGCTTTTCGTCAGTTTTTTTTTTTTTGGACTTGGGGTGGTGGTTTCACTCTGACTAAGCTCAGTGTCCTCAACTCCTCAGTATGATAGTCGTCTTATTGGTGAAATGTTCTTGACTTGAGAAGTGACAAATCGAAACAAATATATCTGCAGGATTAAATCTGATTAAGCATTGTGTTTATTGTTGTATCCGAGTCTTGAACACATTATACGGGGCTTTGTTGCTAGCTATTTATTTTGTGTATCATCCGCCTAGGATTTTCTGTGTATATGACCACCCTTTAGTCGTGCTGCCTGTCGTATCAATAAATATCGACAGTCAGTTTTTCTGAATAAATATAAATCGTGACGTCTGTTCTGTATGTACACCAGAATCGTCAAGACCTGTAAGTTATTGTATTCTGACAAATCGTACCAGTACAACATAATAACTTCACTTACCATAAATATTGTCAAAGAGAAGTAGTCGAGGAAAATTAACGTGGGCCTGTTGCTTTTTCTGTGACTATAATCAGCTCCTGTCTGATTCAAGTGTGTCTTATATATATACACAACCTCTTGGAGTTGAATATGTTGTTTTTATACCATGACGATTTGACACAGTCAAATGCAAAGTCGTATATACCTAAATAATTGGAATACATTACTGATGTTTTCTTTTATATATCAAAATTTCGAATGCAACTTATGTATATCTATTCAGAGTGTTTCATGACATGTGGATATTGAACAAAAATAAAGTGGTTATATTTTTTTCCATTTATCAAACCTTGATATCACTGTGTTACGTCCATACTGCATGTGGTTTTCCTTTCATGCTGTGCTGTAAATATTGATTTCAACTTTAGAGCATGTCAGCCACCGGATGAATGATAGAGGTGATTTATCAACACATTTATTTTTGTGTTTTGTCTTCAGGACACTCCATGATAATGGTCTTATCCAACAACGTGGTGTTATCATGATGGGAAATCCACTTCCACATCTTCTGTGGCAACCCTTGCTGTGCTTTGCCCTTATACCCGAGCCTCTTGTCCCTAACTTGTATCGCCAACCCCGCTCTTGTTCAAACATTTCCACATCTTCCTGAGAACAATACTAGATACTCATCTGAGATTTTCATATGATCTATTTGTTTGATCTCGAGCGCCACCCTCTGGCCTCTTAGCATGTAAAAATCCTGTTTTTACGAAAGATAGGGTAGTCTTCTGGCAGCAAATAGGTATGGCAACACCTTTAGATAAAGGCGATTAATTGTGATGACTAGATTAGTCTTTGCCAATAAAAACATGTCGCATTACCGCCAGAGATCTCGACACAAACCAATTTCTGCATGCTAAATACATACATATATGGAAGGGTGAGCTAATAATTTATTCTATGTTTAGCTATAATCACAACTCCTGTTTCGTAGTTATCTCCCTGATTTTGGCAACAACGTCAACATTCTGGCCAACACGTACAATTTTACACGGTATTTGTGAACTAATACATCTTTAATATATTGGAGTTTCTGTCTGGGTGCAGTTACGTCTAACATATCCCTCTGTGCGCTTGATGAAAAAGCTACAAATGATAGACAGGTAAGTAAATAAGACTGGTATGTAATACCTAATGTTTCCCTTACGGTCGATGACCAGGAAGCGAATGTCGGATAGAAAATCTAGATAAGCTGAAGTGTTGAGAGCTATGGAAGCAGATCAGACGCTTTGAGTGTCAGAAACGTCATTTGGAGCCTCTACACGCGAAGGCTCTCAGCGGAATACAAACTGTGTAAACTTTGTGATTGGGAATGATTTTTGCAGATCGGATCAGAACTGGGATTGTTCTTACTTAGCAATCATATAAGTTCGCAAGTGTTTGCGTGTGTGTGCATACCAGTAATCGGCACTCGGCTTTCTTTTCATTTCGACTACACCCAAGCCTCGTTGTCAGATAGGAAGCCACATGTGTGTGTATCCACCTAAGTGCCCCTCTGCTTCTCCAGATACAATAGTCTACCTTCTTTCCGATCTGGAATTAACAAGCCGTAGGAGAACGCCCAAGATCCGGACTATGGGCTGGAAATATAACCTTTTTCAATGCGCATCTGAGTAAATATTGTTTCTCCTTGTAACTTAGAGTGTCAATCATCAGGCATTCGATGGCCAGTTCCTGTAGCAACATATATGTGCTGCACGCTGCCGACTCCGCTGTAGGTAGGTCTAATATAGAGGCTGTGTCGAGGGCCCCCGTGAAAACAGCTGGGCGACCGCAGCGAAAGACAACACCGACCATTCTGCCCCAGAGAGAGGTAGAACAAACGTTTTGTTTGCCTTGCCTGTCATACTGGCTTTCAGACCCATCCACCGACCAGAGTATGGCAGTAATTATGTCCTTTGTAAAAGAGCCAAGAGGGCGTAATCTCTTCCGCTTTTCGCTTTTGGTCATTGCCGAGCGCAATCGGGACCCTATCACCCCACGTGTAATCGATTCATGCCCCGGGCTATTTAAAACCCATCCACTTCAGAGGCTGACGTCATAGCCAGTTCTGACGTCCATCCTGACTGGAAAAATTTCAAAGAAGCGCTTAACTATTATGTTATCTTCAATCCCTGAACTACTATATGTCTTATCGAGCATCAAAATTTGACGGTAGATATCCCGACCCTTGCTTTATAAAACATAATATAAATCGTGCCCATGATAAGAACAGTTTATAAGACAACTAAGTGAGAGGTTTTTAAATATTTAACCTGCCGCAAACACATCGTGATGTACAGAAAATACATCAAAAAATACGTTTCAAACTCACAACAAAGCACCATTAAAAAAACAAACACACAGAAGAGGCTAGGTTGCGCAAAAATTCATGAGACGTCTAGCGACAAGGTGAAGCTAACACCACCCAATGGGCAAACTTCATGGAAGTCTAGAAGTGTCATCTGCTGTGAGCCGGTGGTGGTGATAACAGTTTGATGAAGTGCGTGATCGTGTTAAAGTTTCATCAAAACACTTGCCAGGTTACGTACCTGTTAGGTGTTCGTTAGATTAAGTGTTTTTAAAGACATCAAGTGAGGATGTTTTGAGGTCATTAACAATATTTATTTGGCAGATTTTGAGTTGTGGCTTCATTGGGAGCTATTACGGGATGTCGGGGATGAGGCTGCGTAAGCCAGCTTTAGGCTAGGGCAGCCATCCCCACTGTACATGTGCAGGCTATCACTCCCTGAGAAGTCAGACAAAACCGCACCCGTCTTCCCACTCCGGTCGTGTTTTTCTCACTGGGAGTCCCCTGATATCAAACGACGTGCCTAATTGGGGTTAATTTCGAGACCGTCATGATCAGTTGGGGTTTGCTCCCATGACGAACCTTACCACGGACCGGCAGAGACTCTAGTGGCAAGGCGAGTTGCGCAAGTGACGCTCTCCAGCACCACACTGATAGTTCTGGCATCCACTAACGGCACCAGCGTTTTAAGCGGCCCGTTTTCTCGGGAAGAGTTAGTGGGTTTGTTCCGGGGTGACCCCAGCACATGGCGTGTCTGCCGGACGACTTTTCCCCCAACCGGAGCCGATTTTAACTCTGCTATCAATTTCAAAGCGCTGATAGGTTTTATTCGAGTTTAATTATCCACGCCATACTCTTCATTATGCTGTTAGCCCGCCGACGAGACCCCCACCGAAACACGTGGTAAGGTTTCCACATGTGTTCTCTTCAGTGACTAACCACCGCCCTAAGCCACGAAACACAGACCGAGCTGAATTCACCGTTATATGCGAGAACACTGTCTGTGTCTTCGCTTGGAAAATGTGGTAATCTTTGATAAGAATAAATGTTCTATCACCATCTTCACCCATGGCGCCAATTTGATTTATTCTTATTTCAAGACAGTTTTCTGAAAGAGCAAATTATCAACTTGTCTTTATAATCCAGTTTGTAACAATACTGAATTATGTAAAGCTTATCGATGGGGAAACCAGTACATTAACTTACTGTACCGTTCGTGTTCCGGAAGTTACAAGCACAGATATGTATCTATACCCAGAACGCCACATGAACGGTTACAAAAGAGTAAACACTTCATCAGTCAAACTTTGCAATGATGCAGTTAACGTATGGAGCTCTTCATTATTCTTGCGACCTGCCTGGTCACAAGTTTCATTGAAAAAATATTTCAAATATATTAAAAAGTAAAAATATTTACTATGTAAACTGAGGTAAGCGTGTTCAGACTAATTTTAGTGATATTTGCCAAAGGTGGTGCAACCAACTATACTGTTCGACGCGTATAAATTACCACTGGCTTCAAATGTCTCGTGAGATATCCACATATTTAATTATATATACATATAATTATATTTCCACAAACCTGGTCTCAAAGTAGTTCTGGACTCAAAAATTTCTTCTAATTTGTCCAATGCCTTCAGTCTACGGAAAAGTCAACTTTGTCGGACACAATTGGCAATCACCACTCTATGGCAGAACCTGAGAAAAGAAAGGTATAGACTTCTTAACTACGATTTTACTAATTGGACGAATTCAGTTTGGGGCACCCTGTCGTTTAAGACTCATATCGCCAAGCGATTGTTCAACTTTCATGTGAAGTGTATAAATTAGAGTAACTTTTTAAACATTCACCCACATCATCAGCTTGCAGTTTTATTAGGCCAGTTCGTCATTTCTCTACACACGCGTGCAGTTTCATGAATCCACCGATTAGCCCTGAGATCCTACAGGGATTGTTACGTCAGTATTCACGCCCTGGTAGTGAATACCCGCGGGCCTAAATAGAACTGACACTCGTAGTAAACAATAGCATATTTAATACTGACGCTTGGCAGAGAGCCAGCTACAACCGGTCCAGTTTAGCTGATGTTTACTATTGTTTACTTTATCCAGGACAATATGGAAGTGTCCTAAATTACCCGGGATAATTATGGAACATGTGATGACAAATTATTTAATGATGTTGAGGGACGGGGAGAGTTGACGGAGGGGACTCACCTGACCTGCTGACAACCCCCTCCCCTCTTTGTCCGAAACCTTCCAACCCCACGGGGATTGGTGAACGGTGCTCATTCGTGGAGACTGAAGGACGGTTTCTTCAATGGCAGATGGTCTTTCGCCAACTGATGCATGAAAAATCCCCAACAACTCTTTCATGGCCGTGTGGGAAAATGAGTGCGATGAAATTTCGAAGAGTGACTAACCTCTTCATTTAACCCTTATTTCCGTTAACTTTTCTTTAGAAGAAAGACATTAGTTATTGCTCACATCATAATATTTTTCTACAAAGATGCATAATTATGAACAGCGCCGTGTATTCTATCTTCCCTTGCGAATTCCCCCATGGAGAAGGAAAGCAGTCCAACACCATGTTCTTACAACAGGGAACAACCGTATAAATACCTTAATCCATTTTGCAAGCATTACGTTCTGAGAGACGACTTTGGTACGGTTAAACCATCCTTACTTTTGCAATATAAGCGCATGCAAAGGAACTACAGACGTCCATTTCACAATTTCCAGAACCAGTCAGTTCAAACCAATTTCTACTTGCCTTTTTTGTCTTACGCAAATCACACATAACTTGCAAAACAGACATGTTTCTCTTATATCAAAACTAAGCCTCACTGCGTTATGAATATTTCTTCTTTAAAAAAAATTTACAGACTTAAAAAACATACTTAATTTCGATAGGAATCATTTTCAATTACTATAAAGAAAAAAACGTGCATTAAATGGTGGACGGAAACTTTATTCACAACAATGTTATTTTGGGGGGTCTTTGTTTTTCCATAGCCTCCAGTGTTTATTGCACTGAACAGCTTTTTATTGACATACTTCAAAGATTTCAGATAATATACTGATATCGGCTAAAGGTAAAGGCGTTTTAACAGAAAGTTTTCACAACTGTAACCACTTTTTCAATGAAATTGAATATGATTACAAAAATACCACATTGCATCTACATGCACAGCATTGGTCACAAGAAGGGTTAGAATGGTATCGGAACATAGGTCGTGCTCAGGAAATTCTCCAATATCATTTCACAGAGGTGAGTATTCAAGAAAATGATTGGTTTAATTGTTTGTTTTATCATAGTCGACTATTTGGTCCCCAGGCAGTAAGTGATAGATTAATCCTTTCTGTTCTTCCTAATAAAAAGAAAAACAAAACAAAACAAGAAAAAAAATAATAAAACAAACCAAAACGCGTGAATAAGAAATTTCTGTGTACCTGGACATTTTATGAGAGATCAGAGACAATTAGAATGTTTATTTCCTATTTTGAGTATATACTACATGCCGGCCTGAATCGAGTAGGTCATCCTTCAGTTGACATCGAAGATAGTTCCGATCCATCGCCGAAACGGTTAATTTTTACGACTTTATGACATTTGAATTTTGCTCACATGTATCTCTGTTATATACGTGGATGTCAACGAAAGTGATATTTCACGCCATCTACTGCCTTTCGAGACTTCCGTTTGTCTTTCTTTTCTTTGGGAAACACTCCTGGACTTGGGAATAAAAATCTGTTGAAATATATGGAAAGCTGGGAAAGGAGGAGCGCTTAATTGCAAAGTTTGGTTGGACCTATAGTTTACTGGGAAACTTTGTCGTTCTCTGAATGATCTGGATTAGTCAGTGGCTTGCGGTATCGGGTCTGTGAACGAGTTGAGCGAACACTGACCAGATGCCAGTGGGAAGAGCTCGGGGATAGGGGTGGTCTGTTTGACCAGGTGGGATGGTGGGAGGCATATCAGTCATGGACAATCCCAAGTCTACTGTACAGGAACTTGCACCAGAATCTAACGATTTTTCGCACCCGTCCATATGGTGTCGGTTTTCCTGTCTTTAACAAACCGTCCCTGTTTTCTTTGCTGATTGCCCACTTCAGCCTTGTTTGTTGAGCTTTCGGACACATTTGTGTTGTTTTGTTTTCTTTGCATTTTGCCCATAAGACCTTTTTTGACCTCGTCGGACAAACTCGGATATTTGACCCATGGGAATCAAGAGACATTTCGAACAAGTTTGTGAAAACGTTTAGGATAGTTTTGAAAAAGTGGAAGTGGATCTAGCAATATAGAAAAAGGAAAATAGAATGACCGACTCTACGTCCCAATTCAAAACGGCAGATCATGCCGTTATTTAATTGTCGGTTTCCTGTTATTCAATAACAGTACATAATACTCAATGGCTGCGCGATACACTCATCTCAAAAACCTTGATCTATTCTGTATATTTTGTTACAGTTAACTTAAAGCTTATCTATCATAGTAATACATCTATCATAGTTGAACAAATGTATAAAATGTGATTCTTGTCAAAAGAGATAAAACTTTTATTAATAAATATATATCGGTTCTTCTGATGGTCGTGAGTTTTCCCTGGGCTCTGCTCGGATTCCTCCCCACATAATGCTGGCCGCTGTCCTGTAAGTGAAATATTCTTGCGCACGGCGTAAAACACCGATCAAATAAATAAATAAATTTATCTTTTTTTAAGTTGGTAACTGCAATATTTCTGTTGTTTCTCCTACGTTTTGGTATTTCACAACTCCATTACTCAAAAAACGAGAAAGGCACAGGCTTACGGAGTGGCTTTATACAGGAAAATATATATTCTTGACGGCCTTACGCTTAAAGCCCTCGCTTTGTACCATGCTATTCTATATTGTTTTCTCGTGGAAATAAAGTCTGTCTCCAATCATTTCGCCTTAGCGGTCTGTAGCAGAAAATCTCGGTGGTGAATTCTCGGAATGAACAGTCGGATCCCGGGGGTCGCTACTTAAAATGACTGTCGCGAATTTGCAGTAGGAAACTCTCATAGCTGGCGTTTTACCACCTCCTCCGACAATTTACCCCCGTGTCTTACCACAAAAACGGCCTAGTCGTAAGCCTGGATGTCAGATCCCTGACCGACCGCATGACATAACCAAGACAATCCGAGTCCGGGGAAAAATCCGCGCCGGTTTTTGACGGTATTCCCGGAGCGCTGGATCGGCGCCTTCCTTCCTCTCGGTTACAGTGGGGCCTGTACAGTGACGGGAGGATCACATCACACCAGCTGTGGCTCCCCGCGGCTACGTACAATGTACAGCCACATGTATATGAAGCTAATTCTATAAATAATACTTTTATTTTTACTTCCTTCGTATATGAATTTATCACCAAATGACATTTGTTTCCCACCTCTTCAATGTACCAAAGATAGTCCAAATATATATAGACTACACACTGACAAGAAAATCGGCAGATTTTATTGGTATATTAGTAAGTGCTTTTTTCAACCCTTGCTAATAAAGGTTCCCGCTTTTGGGTTGGTTTATAAAAAGAGAATGGAGGTGAATTCCTGAAGAAATGATCTGTAAATGAGATGCGATTCTCAGCACTAATTACCCTCTTTACAGTGTTTTCTACCACACGTCTTAGTGTAGGCTATCTACTTGTATCTCTCTATCGATGTGAAATCTTTCTGTCGGTACCAACAATGTATATAAGCAAAACAATGTTTACGAATGGTAAGTTCTTTTCTTTTTTTTTTTTTTTTTTTTTTTTTTTGTTCGGTGGGGGGTTGAAGTGGAGTGGTCGTAATGGACACATTTTCCATACGCGGTAGGGTGCCTTTCTTCCACTACATATCCCATTACCTGTACCATACTATGTAGAAATGGTAACAAGGCACATTGGCTTATAAATTAAACTGTTTCTTGTTTGTAATTCCTTAATAATAGACTTTAGAACTTAGAGGTTTCAATAACAGCTATTGTTTCCTTGTTGAGAATCTCCGAAGTCGATCACATCACCGAGGGTAAATTTTTCTCTGCTAAAAGCTTATCATTTCCAAAATCTTAAATGTTTACAAGCTTTTTTTAATATTCCAAATCTGTAAGGGTACACAGACAATTTTCACACGCTACAAGATGTATCAGTGTTTGTCAAACGCACCAAAAACAGCAATAAGTCATCTCGGATTTATCACTAAATATCCAAATAGTTTAGACAGACTGTTGCTGGGGAGTTTGATGTGCCTAGGTCCCGGTTTATTCTCAACTGTCAGCCTCTTCTGCGAACGTATATCATGTCTGATTCCAAACTGATTTTTAGCGGAGGAAAGTCAATCATCTGGACATGAACCAAACATCATTAGAATCTCTAAATTTCTGAATGATAAACACAATACTCAAATAACCGATTTATGGCTGTTTTCTTGCCTATGATATATATTTTTTTCGTACATGTATTTCTCATGTAAAGATTTAAGGTACTTCTTTTGACCAACACATGGCTTATTTTAAGGAAAGAATTTCACCAATCCGGTTTCTAAGTTGTCTGGCTGTCCCCGTCCTATGGGCGTGGTCAGTGAGGGGTCTCCCTGGCTGACCGGATCCTGGTAACCAACGTGCTCCACCACGGGAGGTGTGCGTTATGTCTGTCAGGCCCATCCAGCCGGACACGATTTCTACATGCATATTTCTACACAGGCCCATGGTTGGGCTAATCTTGAATTGTTCCATTTTAAATTCCGCCGATAAACTACGTGATACTAATTCTAAAGCGGTTGTTGACGTGAAACTAGAAAGTAGTGTGTAACCTGTGGTGAAGTGAGCCTCTGGAACCGACTCCATCTATTTCAGCAACGGAACTAATCGTTCTAATCGTGGTAATTTACGTGGCCTGTTCTATACCATGCATCAGAGCGGCTGCTTTCACCGTCTTTTTTGTAGTACTTTGCTGGTCATGCAGGTTCAAAAAGAAAACCCTCAGTTATGCCACATGACAGATTGTCCATATCTTTTTTAATCTGTGACAAAAACCAAAAGATTCAAGTCGAAAACTGGTGTATGTTGGTCTCATTTTTTGTTTACTCTTTACTTTCACTTTATTTCATTTTCACTTCTATCCGTATTATATAAATTCAACAGCTAATTCGTTTGTGTGACATGAGAGTCATAGGTAGTTCTAGAGGAAAAGTATATATACACACCCCATCGTGTGACTGCCAAGCGAACGTACAAAATGTCGTACTCAGTCGCGTTACTCAGAACAGGGAATCTGTGTCAGGACTTTAGATGTATATAGAGATAAATATATGATCGGGTTTTCCTCACAGTTCTGCCATACATGTACATACATATGATCTCGTATAACCATTAAATTATTTTGTAACAGGACAAAGAAATGAGTCAGACGCGAGGTACTAGTTTTGCCGCCTATGCTTATTGGTGGCACTTTGCCCTAATTGGGTGCAAACTTTATGTTGTGTTGTAACTGTACTTTACTAGAAAATATACTTTAGAATCAGGAAAATGGAGGTTTTTTCGCAGATAAAACTTACATCATGAGTAATGAGTTTCCCTCCAAGCTGTACACAGTTTCCTTTAGCCATTAGTTTTAATCACTGTTAAAATATTTTATTAACGCGTGACAGATCCATTGAAATAAAGGCACTGTTCAAAAGTAAAAGAAATATTAAAACAAAAACAGATTATAAACAGATAATGGACGGTAAAGAGGCATCGAGAGAAATGAATCGAAATAAATTTTCCGCTCCTATATATTTCTTCTGCAACAATATCCAAGAAAGTTACGTTAACTTTATACTATTTATTTGACTGACATATAAATTGAAACATTTAGTGGGAAAATGTATTTGTGAAACTAAAATTGTCACATTCTTTTGTCTAAACTTATACCTGTTGAAAAGAGTGAACCATTCAAGGACACCAGAAAGAATGATGTATGGTTTACACACAATTTACGGGGAAGGCGTGATACTATTAGGCCATTGATTCTCCAACAAATGCATCCAGAATTGAAGCCATAGATTCACTGTGTGAGTTTTCTCTCATTGCTAACCTATACATATTATTGCAAATTTGCTTACGAGATGAAAGCGTTAGAAATACGCGTTTCAGGCACATAATGTGAATGGATCTAATGGAAATCAATGAATCTGAGAATCATTGTAAAATTTACCTCCACTGTTACCACCCTACAATTTCTCAGTAGATTACAATCCTGTTTGTTTCTTCAGTCGAAATTAGAAATGAGATTTTGACACATATTTTGCTACTATTAGAGTTCATTATATGAGTACTTAACATGTTTAGTGTTGAGGCAAATACACCACAATTCTAATATTTAACTACAAATCGATTATGCAGAAAAATTGATACAGAAGTGGAAAAAAGGAATGTAACAACTGAGTACGGTCTTGCAATAGCAGCTGAATTTTCCCGCAGGAAAGCTCATATTAAAAGGGAGATAACTCAGCGATGTACATTTTACAAGAGAGGCCAGCCAACAACTAGGTACATTCTTGGTTGCATCACATGCATTGTGTGAAGTAATCTGTAATATCTAATTGAACCCTTGAAACTGACCCATTGCTAGTGAAAATTTAAAGAATATGACAAGCGCATGGATGAAAGTCAAAGCATTTAAATACCGTTGAGCATAATTTATATAATAAAACAGCTTTATAGTTTCCTTTTATATATTTGCATTATTAACATATTAGTGGGACAATTGTTCCGGACTTGGATTAACATATTATCTTTACTATGCAAATATATGTTACCACATAATGAGCATCGTGTTTAGCTATTCATGTCTTTATTTCCCTTGGCCTCTTCATTAGACACTGACCGCCATTGTTTGTCAAACTGTTTCGTGTCTCGGAGCACGAGCGGATTCTCTCTCACACTCTTCTTGTTTATTGACCACATACGGGCCACCTGGGGGTCTAAAAAGACACCAGTAGGATAACTATTCCGACAATTCGAAATCCCACCTAGGAAAATAAAACCGAAATCTCTGATAATTTTCGCACCGAACTGACATTTTTGCCCAGCCTGCAGAACGTTGTTAGTTGGCAGATCCATGGGTTGGTGAGCATTCTCCGGACTGGCCACCCGGTCTTGTGACGAAGACAGAAGCAGGGGCCTGGGCACAGCGCCTCAGAGACCATCGGGGTTTGATTTGGGCAAGCAGAGGCCACGGCGGGTTAGCAATTATAGCGCGTAAATAGCTCTCAGTCATCCAAACAGCCCCCTTGTCTTTACAGTATACATAGCCGAACTAAGGACAAAGCAGACCCAGGTTAATGAAAAGAAAAGAAAACGTTACAACTCAAAAGCATCACTTTGGCTGAGGTTTATCGCTAGGAAGGTCCTACAGAGAATGAGCAATAAAGCTATCAGTATTTCTTGAAAATAACGGGATGTGTCCACGTCGAATTGTTTAGCTTTTCTTTAAAAAAGAAAAGGCTGGTTTATTTTTTTATTCCCCTTGATAGTTATATAAAGCGGAGATAGGGGTATCTGTACATAAATTAACTCTGTTGTACAAATAACTTCAGAGATGTTAAAGTAGTATAAGAAGATGCCTTTAATTCACAATGGAAGAATGGTAAGAAAAGGGATATATACAAGATATCAACAATAGAATTCAACATATTGTGGAATGAATTCAAGATAACATTACTTCTATTCCACATATCATTACTTAAATTCAAGACATGACAAATTAAATAGGGAAGGTAGCATCCAAATGGTTTTCTGTCTTTTGTACGAGCTTTTCTAAAGCACTATCATTTTTCCCAACGGCAGTTTGATGTATGGTTCTACGACTTGGTGCTGGCAATTTACCTTCTAGTGAATTCAAGATATCAAAAATTGCCCACGCACGTTTCGTTACACTACCACTATCATACATCAAACTATTTTCGTCACAGATCAATCGTGCATGAATTGATTTGTTGATACAATGCAAGAAAGCAGTATTATTGTAGAACGGTGCAAACGTACAGGAAAATTGACGACATAACTCACGAGCCAAATGGATCCCAACGAAATTTTTCAGCTACATGTGGATTTTCACCAATTTCATGTCAAGTATTTTGATGCAATAAGTGTAAACGTACAGGAAAATTTTCGGCCACGTCTATTTTTCTTCACTTTTCATGTTACGAACAACACTCATGAACCGAGACAGCTAACTGACCACGTCAGATATATCTAAGTGACCAAAACATGATGATGATCGTCATGAGAAGAATTAAGAATCATGATTATTGAATGTCATCTGTGTATAGATGACAACTATATACATACTGGATATACACCAGCGTAACGTAATGACCCAGGAGCCTCTCACGAATGTGGTCGCTGTGAGTTCAAGTCCAGTTCATGTTGGTTTCCTCTCCGGCCATATGTGAGAAGGTTTCCCAGCAACCTGTGGATGGTCGTGTGTTTACCCCGCGGGTTATACCCGGTTTCATCCCATCATAATGCTGGGCAGCGTCATATAAAATGAAATATTCTTAAGTGTGGCATAGAACACCAAGCAAATTTATTTATTTATTTGATTGTTCAAAACCACGACCATCCGCAGGTTGCTGGCAGACCTTCCCAAGTACGGCCGGAGAGAGCCAGCATGAGCTGGGCTTGAACTCACAGCGGCCGCATTGGTGGGAGGCTTCGGCTACCAACTGAGCAACAGACCCCCCTCCCCTCCCCCTCAAGCAAATAAATAAATGATATATTTTCCCGATGGTTTGACATACACTACTACTGGAAAATAAAACGACTGATTTGTAAGCCATATTCGTCTCGATCAGGAAGATACAAAGCTCTTGATGGAATACACAGTGAAATGTAATTAAAAATAATATGAAACCGTACAACAAACTCAACTGTAAGACATTAAAACTCGCCGGATTATTGAGTTATATTTATTAAATGACTTGTTTGTAATGCTAATCTGAGGAATTTTCCACTAGTATGGCGGCGGCCAGGAAGATGACACGGCCAAACAGTATTGGGCGTAATTCACTGACCTTCGCCGGGTACCTGACAATCCTGCAGTTCAAAACCGTAGAAGACTAGAAAAGCTGGTGCTGGTCAAAGGGTTGATGATCGTCATGATTCCAGCAACGCTTTGACGATCTGTGTCAACGGGGTTTCCGCCCTTTTCTCCCCGGAATTGATGGAAATCGACACATTAAAGGAGAACTTCAGAACAGACTGCCGGTATAACTTCTGAAGTTTACCACAAATATGATTCTTTTGAGACCATAACTTTATGTTCAACGCCACAGTACATAAGAGAAGATAATATTGAAGTTCGTCTGACTGGTCTACTGACTCATGCACTACAGCTAAAATTATGACCTAACTTCAGGAATCTCCTAACACATGTTACATTGTAGTGTGTAGGCGCTGATTAAAAAGAAGTGACATTTTTTTCTCTCCCGGGTTTGGAATAATGAAAAGTTTTTTCCTTCCTTAACCCATTTTAAAACTTGAGTAAAATAAAACGTTCATGAAATTTTACAATAAAGGCATGAATTCTACATTTTCATCATGCCGAAACCCCATGCAATGAAACCAATTTCAAAACCAGTAAATGTCAAATTAACTGGAAAATTGAGTTTAAAGACTTTGGCTCAAGTCAAAAGTTGTTTTGTGGAATCTTACCCAGTATCACGAAGGCGTCTTAGACTTAAGTCACACTTAGTCCTAAGTTCATGATATTCATTCATGATATTAGATTTGAACTTAAACAGCAATTTTTCATTTTTGTGAAGGTCTGGGGTCAACTCTTGGTATTAAAATAAAAAAATATTTTTGCGCGGTTAACTGTTTTGACGTCAAGTATGACTTAAGCCTAAGACATCTTCGTGACACTGCATGGGGCCGCCAAGTATTTCATCAAGCTTTCGTGGCTACTAATTGTGTCATATCGTCATAATGTCAACCCTTTTGCATTGTCTTTATGCATGTGCGTGATTGCTTGATAAAAGTGATGACAACATAGATAAAAGGGGGTTCAAGTTGGAACTCTTTTGTCACCAAAGGTAAAAAAATCCTATTGCATCATGTGACATGAAAAAAATGATAGACAACCTTTGCTAGCATTACTTTACCGACCACCTTTCTCGCTCTGTTTCGGAAGTGCTTCAGGATATTCTTAAAACTAACGTTCAGCTCCTTAATTTTCTCCGTCGTTCCTTCATTCTGAATAGATATCGAACTCGAATCTCCTCTATTTTGGACGCGTGACTGTATTCTACAGTTATCGTTCATAATAGGAAGCGGGTGTGTAAGCTGGTACTATTTAATTCATGAACAATTAGTAGAAAACCATAACAGAGGTAAATTGACAACACCAATGTGACCAATGGCCAGCTATCACACCGTGGTCGCTCCTCTGGCTGTACTCTCTATGTTGTAGTCTATTTGTAGATAATTTGATCAGCTCTATCTTTCTTTTAAAAGATCTATGCAAATTCTTAAAACTGTATAAAATGAAGGGGACATCGGCGTATGCAATTTTTCAAGCCATAGCGGTTGTTTATTACAACCATCATCCGAAACCAGATCACTATATATGGATTGTGATACCTTGGGATACATTGACAAGAAGTCCTGTTGTGACAAAATACTCTCGAAGTACACGCAATTTGCACCAATGCTGTCACTTCGAGTTAAATACCATCTCATGCTGACTTCCTGTTCGGCCGTATACGTGGGAAGGTCCGCCAGCAACCTGCAGATGTACAAGGGTTTTTACCGGGTTATGAACGGGATTCCCCCAAGATAATGCTTGTATTTCATTGTATTCGGCCTAAAAATTAATATTGACCAAACGATGTGTTACAGCCTTAGGACATTCATGTTTGTTATACCCTTGCAATTGGTGATTGACAGTGTAATTATAAATAATTCTGTTAATGTACACTGATTTTTTCTTTTGAAAGTCTAAACAACAGCAGAGTCGATTCTTCTTCATAGTGACTTTTCACCCCCAAATGTCCATGCATTCAACAGTTGGCATGCTAATGACGGCTGTGACGCCGAGATAACGGGGCCATTTTAGTAGAAATTCCACTTTGGTATGGGTGGATATGTAAATGCAAATCTTCCCACGATATACTCAGCCGAAGTTGTCAGCTTCCAATTTTTTTCTCCTTACCAAATATATCGGGTTTCTGATGTCCTATTATGGGAATTCTATACTGATAACTGGTCTGTTCAAATCTCTTACTGGCTGACAGTTGGCTCGATTAGAAACGGTAAAACATGGCCGCTTGTCACGACTTCACCATCAAACTTAGTAGAGAGGGCGCCTTAGGGCCGGACCGCCCTCCCCTCCCCGCTTTATCAAGAATTGTCCCAGACCGGAACAGGAGCTTGGCGTACTGGGGTACACAGTAGAAATGACGGCTTTAACGGGCTCTAATTTAGACTGACGTTAAGCTTGTTTGTCAGGCCATAGTAACTGACCCCACCCTTGTATCACAACAGAACATGCTTTTACATTCCTCAGTCATCGCTTTCGATTTCAACGGCGGCGATATTTTAAATCCACGTCTGCACACAGCCACTTTTCTGTAATGTCCTTGCCCCCCGATGTCGCTACTAATTACCCTACTGGCAGCATCCGTGCTTAGAGTCTCTACAGCACAACCACTATCGTAAATCGCCATAAAACCAATCGACACCGATGCGAAAGTCATGATACCCGTCACGTCCCTGAAACATAGGCTCTGACTGTCTGTATAGAACTATGTGCCAACCTTTTATATACTTTAACTGGTTCAAACGCCTAATTTTTACCCATCAGTATGGCCGCCATTTCATGAATGTACTGACGGATATTATGCGCGAGACGTCAATGAAATAAGTACATTAAACGCATAAAACGGATCAATCTTCTGTCAGTTTACAAACGCATATTGATTCAACATTCGCTCGAGATTATTCTTCTGGCAAGTTTGGTAAGTTCTGAAGACATGCGGGACAACAACTGGACAATATTGTATATCACAATATCTTACTTACTGGCTTTGCAGTGAGCGAAGTCTCTCAAAATCTGCATGTTCCTTCTGCGTGTGCACAGAAATCTTTCAATAAAATCATTAAACCTTTTAAGGTTTAACTCTTTTTACAAAAATATACCACATAGTTAAGAACGTATCATATGTTGTTAATTAGCTATCAAATAGTTGATTTTATTTAAGTTGGCATCACACTCCACCCAGCGTCTCCGACCTCTGCATACACACGCTAATTGAACATGAACAGCAATATATTTCATTCGCGAGCGGGGGGCGTACAATAAACAGTAATCATTGCAGAAGGGAACGACATAGTTGGTTACTTTACTACGGCGGTGCTGTCGTCGTGTGAACACTACAGCGGTGTTATCGTCTGGAACGAGATCCAGCGAGAGCTGTCAGGACTGTCTGCAGGCGCGCGGTCCGACACACAGGTCTATGTGTGAACATTTAAAGACTAATTATAACAGAAAGACATTCAACCTGAACCTGCACATTTACAGTAAATGGTACAGGATACCGTATATAACGCTGAAGAACCCGAAAGATCTTGAATACTAGATTCAAGTGAAGTGAGGGTGAAGATCATGTGTAATTCGTATCATGTTTACCAGCATAGAACTGTTTTTGTACTGCTTTCGGCAAATGGACAACGCAACTTGTAAACATAAAGTATTTAATCATAATTAATCTATTATATAAACATTGACGATTTAAATATATTTAATTCATTATTATTCACTACCTAACTAATTTCAAACATGTTCTTGTCTGAGTATTTTGGTCTTTATCCAGTCAATAGTGAGGAGAGCAGTTGTGGAGATAAGCCAAAAACTGACAATGCCTGGCATAATTATTTGCATCACAGTGTTCACCATTTGTAGTTTAATCGGATGTTAATCTTTTTTCGTATTAAACGGGTCTAACGTTGTTTCGATATTATAGCACTTGACCTGAATTTATTTATTTATTTACTTATTTATTTATTTTTTATTTATTTATTGGTGTTTTACTGAAGAGTGTTTCATTTACACCACGGCGGCCAGCTTTATGGAGGGAGGAAACCGGGAAACTGGGAAACCCAAGACCATCTGCAGGTTACCCTTGGCCTTGAATAAGAGTAATCGTTTTGAATCTAAAGTGAAATGTGTAATTTGATAAATCATTTAGGATCTGAAGTGAAAGGTTTAATGCGGTAAACTGTATCCAAACTAAAGTGAAATGTAAAAGCCCCAATTCTAGAAATTTTATCAAGCGGATAGTCTCAAAGCCTTTCGAGAACATTTTCAAAATCTCTTAGGAACATATTCGAAGACTTGGACTTTCAAAGATTTTCAATAATATTTCCAGGACTCGCAATAAATCTTTCCAAGATTCCAAAGAGAACCAGTATATTTTTCCAGACTTGGCGACTCACATATTACATCCATTCTTAGATAGAGTTTCACAAGCTTTAGTCGCCAAAAGAAAGTAAGGAAAGGTGGACTTTAATAGTACCTTGAGATGAAAAAAAAAAGAAATATCTGAATGGCATATTGAATTAAATGATGGGAAGGTTGTGTTAGAACCATTTACCTTCAGCTACTATATCGTAACAAAGTAAAACCTAAGCAAGATACAAATATCCCAAAGTAAGATTATATGGAAAAAGAATAATTTTGACATATTCGTTTCAGCCAGACAAACGCTTTATGTTCATTTATATGTAGCTAGTTTTCCCAAGAAATGCCATTTCCCACTGTCCTCCAAGTGAAACCGGCCATAGGAAACAATTCATTCACAAACTTGTTACGACGTGTAGACCCACTAAGTATACTTAGCTGGAGAATTCCCAATGCGTATTTTAATGTGCCCTAGCCCCAATCCCGCCCCTTCTCTTTTTGGAAAGCGCACCAAAGAAGAGCGCATCAGTTGTGTGTGCAGATTAGCGTCAGAGTAGCGTCAGCCCCGGTCCACGGGAGACCGAGGTGTACAGTGTATACGGTTAGTTTTCCATCAGATACAGGACTTCCTCAGCCTACCATTAGGTGAGGTGGATAACATCTGACACCCCTAAATGAACCCCTATCATAGACCTCGCGAATATCCGGCGGTTCGCTAATTTCCACGCTTATCGCGATGTTGCAAGCTTTTTTATTCACTCGTCTACAGGAACTGTTGAGAAACATATGTTATTTGGGGTATCAATGTACGTTGGCATGTTTACGACAATATCAATTTGTACATATAGATAAGTGTTTCAGTAACCTTGCAGATTTGCGGGACGTTCCCGTGGTACTGTGGACGGTTTCAAAACACCAACGGGTCCATAATGGCTGTGTTGTAATAATGAATAGCTTTGCAACGCCCACCCATTCCACCCACTGCCCCAGACCGTTGCTAGTCAGACTCATTATATTACTTTTCAGGTTCATTATAAAGCAGACTTTTCCAGAAATAAACAATTATGATTTGGGTTTACCAGCGGGCAATCAACGTAATGTTTGGTTGTGTGACCACAAGAAGGCTCCATACAATAAAAGGCTGGACCAAGGAACAGATTAAAACAATGAAACATGTATCATTTGCAATACCGTACATCTTTTATATACCTTAACTTATATACGGTGTTACGTTGTATATATTTAAACACCGATTTTAAACTTATCTTTCTGCGGGACACCATAATTTGATGAAAAAAATAGACTGACGTTAAGATTTGCTCATGAAGGACATCAAGAAGCAAACCCAGAAGAATTTGCCGGTCGGAGATCAACTCCTCGGGGTAGTTGATGTTCTCTCACGGCCTATACCCGATCTGCTTCTTTTCGCACACATATGGATCTGTTTTCAGGAATTCTACTGCGAGAGCTGTGTTGATCAGCCTTTACATCTAATCTATATTTTCTTCTTTATCCACACCCCATCTAAAAATGCATACATTTCCTATATGTCAGTCATAAAGTGTCAGTCCTCATCTAGCCAGATCCAGTCATCGATATTAATCAACAGATGGTCTGCAGATTTCACTCTGGTTTACAAATCGTCACGACGTAGCCAATGGAATCTTGAGCGACGTCACGTGCCCCAGACATGCCGGTTGTGGTGTCCAGATGACGACTGAGGTAACGGATCAAAGAGAGATACCCAGGTGTTTACGTAACATACAACAGCGGAAGGGCCGCATGCAGTACACACATGGCGTCAACAACAGTTATCACCAGGTAGTATGGTATTCGGAGTAATGGTGAATATCATCTGTCAGTAATTTGCAATGCGGAGTAATGCTGAATATCACCCGATTGATTTGCAATACAGAGTAATGCAGAAATATCAACCACCAGTATATGACGTAGTGCTATATTACTAAAGTAATACTTGATATCAAAAACCAATGTGTACAAAGAAAACGTATGGTCTAGTACAGATTAATGGCAATTGTCGCGCTCTAGTATCGTGTAATGCGGGGTAATGGTGGATATCTCACTTTTTGCAAGCAATACTGAGTAATAAAGGTCACTACTTGCCGGCATTGTGTAGTACAGAGTAGCGGTGGATATCACCTAACAGTATGGTGTAGTACAGAGTAATGGTGGATGTCAACCGACAGCAATATGTAATACAATCGTGGTGTCACTCTCCAGTATGGTGCAATACAAAGTAATAATGGATGTCATCCGCCATTATAGTGTAACATGGAGTAATGTTGAATATCACTTTCTGGGAAGATGTAATGCAAAGTCATAGTAGATATATCTCGCCAGAATGGTGTAACATAGAATAGGGAATGATATCCAAGGTACTGATGGGTATCACTCGTTAGTTTGGTGTAATATTGTGTATTGGTTGATATTGCCCGTCAGTGTAGTACAATACAGAGAAAGAATGATATTACCCACCATTATTTTGCGTTCAAAGTAGTGGAGAATATCACCCGTCACTATGATGTAGTACAGAGTAATGGTGAATATGACCCTCCAACACTTTGCATTAAATCCTAATAGAGGACATCTCCCTCAAGTACGGTGTAATAGCGAGTAATAAAGGATATCGCCTGCCAGTACGATATATTACGGAGTAATGGTAGATATCACCTATCAATGTCGTGCCGTAAAGAGTAACGGCTGATGTCACCCGTCAGTATGGTGCAGTAAAGACTAATGCTGCATGTCACAAGTCACAATGGTGCAGAACAGACTAATGTTGGATGTTACCCGTCATTATGGTACAGTACAGAGTAATGCTGGACGTCTCCCGTCAGTATGGTGCAGTGAATAGTAATGTTGGATGTCTCCGGTCACTATCGTACAGTACAGAGTTATGCTGGATGTCACCCGACAGAGTGGAGCAGAATATATTTTTGCTGGATGTCTACCGTCAGTATGGTGCAGTGCAGAGTAATGTTGAATGTCACCCCTCCGTATGGTTCAGGGCAGAGTAATGTTGGATGTCACCCGTCATCATGGTGTAGTACAGAGTAACGTTGGATGTCTCCCGTCACTATGGTACACTACAGAGTAATGCTGCATGTCACCCGTCAGTAAGGTGCACTACAGAGTAATGTTGAATATCACCCGTCAGTATACTGTAGTACAGAGTAATGTTGAGTGCCATCCGTTAGTATGGTGCAGTATAGAGTAATGCTGGATGTCAGCGGTTAGTATATTCAGCGTTATTTTAGTACAGTATAATATACAGTTTGGACAGATACCTACGTTATCGCCGAATAATTCTAGCTATTACTCACCACTATGGAGTTGCATCATGGAATAATCCAGAGTAATTGTGACTTTGACCATCCAGACTGGTGAAATACAGAGCAATTGTGGATATCACCCTGGAGTACGGTGAAATGGAAATATAATTGAGAATATGTAGAGTAGGGCGTGAAGGAGCGATCATTCAAACACTAACAGCAGTGTTATAGAAATCAATAGTAAATATCACCCGTTATTGTTGTCCGGTACACAACAATGACAAGTGTCAGCTGTGAGAAAGTTACCTCATGCAACATGATGGAATGTGGTACAGGTAGTCAGTCGTCTTTTTATTTGTATGAGGCGCTGTCTAACGCCCCATACTCAAGAGTTTTTCAGTCATACCATGTCGAACAGATCTATGAGTTGAGCAAACAGGCGTGCCCGAGATAAACCACCTATCTTTGGCAATTTACTGACGAACTTCCCTACCGTGTGTCGTGCGTTTACGCACACCATACTGGGGAATATGAGGCCTTCAACGAACGCTGCACTGTTCAAACGGCCAGTCCAGTTTCTGAGACCGCTCGTGCACATCAAGACTAGAACATGCAGTGAGAGTTGCACGGTGTAGGAAGTTCTACCCTATTTTCATAAAGTTATGAATACATCATGTTTATAGAATCCTATACGGTTGCCTTCCGCAGTCTTACCCCGTTCACTCAATTTCTTTGTGCTACACAGTTATAAGTACGCGTATCTATTTCATATACGTGAAAATCACGCGCATGGAAGACGATATGTTTGTAAAAGTTTTGTGGCCCACGGATCTCTTCTAGGTCGTACATGTCTTGCGGGTGTCAGTGGACAGTCCATTTGTCCACAATAACATATTAGCAGTGATAAAATCAGTTTTCTCGTAGACAACAACACAGAAGCTCATGTCATTACGGTTGTTTTCTCTGTAAGTTCACATACATAAATCGGCATTTGTCCTGATGTATGGTCTTTCCCCCCTCTTGCAACAAGTGTGAGACTGTTTCTCTCCGCCAATTTCCCACTATCTGGAGGCGATAGTACCCACACTATGACGGCGACAGACCAATTAAAACCTGTGGCGTGTTAACATGATACCGCATTATACCTGCGGCAGTTCGCATCTGGCCACGCCGAGAACTGGAATATAAAATGTGACATCCTAAATAACAGAAGGACTGTGGTGTCGCCTAGTCTGACCCCCGAATCGTGCTTTAGATCATTGGATTGCCTCGATGAAACGAAAATTTTGTAAATTTGAAGCACAGCCACAACGGTTCATCTGGTCACTGGGAACACTATTTCGCTATGCACTCCCTCAAGGAATGGTACATGTAACAAAATAATGCGACAACAAAATTCAGTCAAGATGAATATGTCTTTTAGTGATAGAGTTATGAATACATTTTAACATGCGTCAAATGAAAATGTCATGTACATGATAAATTTGTACCATCCGCTCATCTATAGCTTATTGTGTTATAAATCTCTTGAACCAAAATCAGTTTGTATACATTTGCAATGATTGTTCAATGTTTTGAACTAAATACTTATTACTGTACATACTGTACATATTTTATAATTACCTAACAATGGATAATTTGTTGCCTGTTAATTAAAATGTAAGTAAATGTGGCACGTTCTGTTCATATTTCCCCTTGAAGTGAAGGTAAGCGATGCGTTGGCGGCAGTGCTTTTCAAAACGCCGGGCAAAACTTTCCTAGTAGTACATATGCATTGTTTGAAAGCGGATGTAGTACACAAGTAGGGAAACTACCTTAATTAGTTTAGTATGCTATTACGCTGAATCACATAGTGACAAAAGATGTATAGCAAACTACCATGAGGATACATTTCAATATACAGTCACCAGTCTTGAATAATCGGTGCACTGTTTGATCCCTGTTGCATCTCCATCTGCCGTCATGCGATTAAGGGAAATGTGCTCCGTTGGTTTAGTATGCATTACCTTATAAGATCACAACCTGGTGTCCGATGGACCAGACTAGAGTGGTGGTGTACATTACAACTATCAGTCAACTATCCTGAAAAACTGCTGCATGGTTTCACCCCTGTTAAGTCTCTATCTGTCGTCATATGATTAATTCAAACTATGGCATCTTGAGATGAGAGACTATCGAAGAGAACCATTCTCAGACGCCACATCGTATTATGGCTCTCTTTTATCGACGCTTTTCCCCTCGTTTAACGGATCCGGCAGTCTCTGTAGACAGTGTCATTAGCTTGGAATACAGCTTGCCCCAGGCCCTCAGATACCTCACCCTTATCTCCTCTCACCCCACAGTAACGCATCATCCCGTTATCTGTAATTCACATTTCATAGGCCCGTATGGTCGCATTACGTTACGCAACCGGCAGCCATAGTGTGTTTTCACATCTCCATTAGACTGCATCTTGTGTGACCTCTGACACAGAGCTTCATTTCCTTGTTCTTTTAGACAGGTTGAGCCTAATGCGGTTCTTTCGGAACAGTATACATACGTCCTCTATGACATCATGAACAAAACTTACTTTTCTTTATAGGCTCATATTAGTTTACAGAAATGTTTCTCACTAAATGATTGATGCGGAATTGTCTTGTACTTATAACAGCCTAACAGTTTGATTTTTGTATCTGTTGTTGTGCAATCATTTTGATTCACAGACACTCTACAATTAAACACGGAGAAAACTGCAATGGTTTCGAGAGAACTTGTCGACGAATTGTGCTTGTTTCTTGCACAGCAGCCTAGGATGGTTAAAGCTTACTTCCACACTGAGAGTAACGGACGCCATTCTGGGTTTTAACAGTTAGCTCTGCCCATAACCTACACCTCAATTATCTACAGTTTAATCACGGAGCGATGGGACATTATGTCTGAACTGTTTAAAGCCGGTTGGAGATCTCGGAGCAGTTTTGTTTGGCTGTGGACCATTAAGAAGTAGGAGTCGAGTCGTGTAGAGTGCCATCGCTCTACGGACCACACACGATATAACAACCTTTTCCGAAGCCATTACCTGGCTACTTACGGGCTCCCCGGCGGTGACTTGAGCTAAACACATGTACACGCTGCCTCGTGGGCAGGCTGCCGAACAGGAAATGGACTCGGAATGACTTCCGAGAACGGGTTAGCGAATCAAGAGCTGGTTTCCGATTGGTAAAAGAGCAGGGTTCGGAGTTCTGGGTGTGTACCGCGCCTGTCCATCGGAGCGGCATCTTGACGAACCAGAAATCAGAACTCTTAGCGAGTATCTAGTCCATCCCACATTCAGTCAACCATCGACCTGTATGAACTCTACCTCACATCATTACTTATACCTGATCAGGTTTCAATGCCCACCTTTTGTTTTGTTTTTGTTTTTCACTTTTTTGAAAGCTTCGATAACCGTTTGTCGCTTTCATGATAAAAATGATCTTCTGCTTCACATCTCTATTCAAAATAACTTTTCTACATGTCGATGTTTTTGACATCATTTCTTTAGATTTTAATCAAATTCCATGTTTACTCTGGTCTTTTTAGTTAAAAAGAGACATCACAATATGCCCAAAGCAGAGTCAATGACCGAAGGTGTTACCATTCGAGTCATTCTACGCCTCAAGTGCCGGTTTCGAAGTCTCGACTGTTTACCCCAATGTCTGTAACCTCTTTTTGAATTAGCTCCTGGGATTCAAATAGAATAGGAAAAAAACTTGAAAAACTTTGATCACGGCAATGCTGTTATATCTGTTTTCCTATAACTAATTGCATGTCGGTTTTTCAATTAATAATGGGTAAAGTCGATCGTCATCCTCATTATATAACGATAGTGAAATCTCATTCACTGTGTTCATGGTCTTCTAAAAAGTTACGCCCAGTCGTCTATTTTTTTGTTGGTTTGAAACATTAGTTGGGTGTTGGTAGCGAACCGTCGAGGTGACGACATGCACATCTTAATCGTGCCTGAGCTATATTGGGTGTTAATTTCCCTGCCAAAGAATGGAGAAACAATATAAAAAAAAACATAAGCCGCATTCCATACTTGTACAAAAACTACGCCCAATAAAAACACGTGGCTTCTCATTTTTTTCTTTCCAACTGAAGGTCCAATTATGCTGGCTGTATCTTATATTTTCCCGTCCTCTAGGGATGGAAATTTTCAAAATGACACTTCTGCTGGCTGAGAGAAGAGCTGTGCCTCGGACTGGTGTTCTGTCAAATAGTACATTGACCATACGAGCAGATGGCGTGATAATGCGCCTCAGATCTCCACCGCTCGGGGCAGTGTACACGCCAGAGCCACAGAATCTACGACCGACCGCTTTCCAGTCCGCCTGGGATTCTTCACATGCCAAAAATCTTCCCCCAAAACGCTCCTCAAAAAACGTTCGCCCCTACTCTCAGGGTTTCCCAGCTGCGAAGGTTAGACAGGCCCGCGTGTGGTGGGTCATTTCTCTTCTTTGCTTCCCTGTCGATGAAAGACAAGAAAGTAGGACCAAATTACTTCACACATTAGCGTCAGATATGTTCCATCCACCAGCCATCGTTTTCATTACCACATGCTGTTTTTTCTTGCTTCGCCATACATAACATTAGCCATTCATTCTCGCTGCGGTATTTTGGGCGGTAACTATTCCATCGAGTGAGTAAAAAATGCTTTGGTCAGTCCAACCCCACCCACTGTTTTCCTAAGCCTTTATCTACCTGTACTGATTTCCAATAAGAAAACAAAACATAGTCCAACCGAATACCTTGACGAATGCCATCATTTGGTGTAACGTCACATACCATTTATTCCTATGTTCGGAAACAGGCTTTAAAAATTCATAGTAGAGGCAGTCGACTTGGGCCAATTGTCTAAGTCCCTTTGGAGTATTTAAAGCAAGGATTATTATCACTGACATTATAAGGAATATACTTTACATCTTACGTCAAGATCGTTCACCAGGGATTGGGTAGAACTTAATGGCATAGTTATTAGTTTCCCGGGAAATTCGATCAGATCTACTTAGCAGTCCCCCTGGCACAGCCCTACTAGCCTTACCATAAAAACACCGCCGTGACAACAATGCTCTATTTCTGCCGAGCTGCAGTTGATTTAGTCCATTGTGAGTCAACGTGTGGGACGTAAGCCGACGGGGGGGGAACGCACAGCAAAAAACACTGCGATAACATCCCTGAAATACTTGTCTTGGCCACCCACGACGGTTCTCTATCACGCGGGTGGGGATTGTTGTGCACGGTTGTTTTTTATATTCATCAATCAGTATCGATCTTACGTAAACCAGTATATGTGTTGTAACAATCAATCTTTTATAACCATCAGAACGCTTAACGGAGATCCTCCTAAATACTTTTATTATGACAGAAAGTAAATCTATCAGATTAATTAACATTTAATCAAGACATAACAACAGTGTTTCCTGTTAGCTCGTTCAAGCATAAAAAAAATTTTCAGCAACCCTCATTTACAAATAGAAAGAAAAACCACTTTTGATAAATTCAATCTGACATGTTATAGACAGAAAATGTTTGAAAAAGGAACTTACGTGTATTTTTCATATGCAATAATTAACAGCGATACATCAATAGATTTTTTAAGGCAAACAATTAACTAACTTGAGAACCAGGACCACAGTTCTTAGGGATTGCCCTCCGGCTGACGGGTAACCTTGTGTAAGGCTAGTCAGGCCTAGGGGCGGGTAGGTCCCGGCGATGATTCCCTATCTAGCCCGGGATCGTGCAGATTGAACCCTTGTCATCAGTTTCGCATGTCGCCCCTGTGATGTATAGACACCATGTGGTGGGGATACAGCATTCCACGCTTGCCGCTATGATGACATGCCAATTAGACATTCCATACCGTTCTACATGGGAGGCAGCCACCAGGGCTGGAGGCTGTACGCTTATACCGTTAACCAGTTCTTAATTTATACATCCATTTACAATAAAGCACGTGTGCGGAGCGCTTTCGAAGTTGTCGTGTAGGTGCGTGGTTTCATTTTGTAAACGGTCAGTCAAGTTTCCTTTGCAGTCCGACGATGTTAGCATCAAACACAAAAGGGGAATACCATTTTCCAACTGTTAGCCTGCATTTATGTCTTTCAAGCAGTTTATAATTTTGAGATAACGTTTCACCGCAGCGGTCCCCACAGTTCTCTTGGGCCAGACAGGGTCCAATTGAGTTAGTATGTATTACATAAAGCAATGATGTGATTCGTAAGAGTATATGGAAGAGGGGGCCAGTTTTCATACATGTCAGTAACTCACGGGTATGGGCCTGCGGATTCAATTTCTGTTTAGCAAACATCCCGGTCACTTGCGCCGGATCTTGACTATCATCGATAGCAGCACATTTGATAGCCCGGAATTAAGACGAAACAACTTTACAGCAGTTGTCAAGCAGTTAGAAACAACTTGTCATACATATATAATGAACATTCAAAGTCTGTTTCTATGAAGAAATTTTCTTTTCTACACAAAATTATGTAATCGTGAATACCTCGCAAATGTTAGATCCGTACAGTTCAATCCCGAATCATATTTAAGATTTATTTATCTGATTGGTGTTTTAAGCCTGATTATCGCTAGCCTTATGGTGGAAGGAAACCAGGGAGAGCACGGGGGAAATTCACTATCCACGTAAAACCGACGAAGAAGCCGGCAATAGTGGAACTGTCAGCGAGGACAGTGGGGAGGGGCTGCAGGATCATTGTCAAGCTACCAGTTCGGCCACAGAGACCCCTCATAACCAACACTTGGTTAACACTTGACAACCCAGTCACATTACACTGACATCGTCAGTGTCGATACAATGTGGCAAGGTGCCTGGTGTCAACTGAAGTAGTAAAATAAAGTGTCGACACTGGTGTCTGCTACCAAGAGACACCGTCGTGATATGACGTTTAGCCCCAGTAAAAGAAACACAAAACAGAGGTTGGTTGAAGTGCTTTTGATCCATGAATGGCTAAACATCTAGATAGTCTTCGGAATGAGGGTACTATTTCACCTTGCTAATTGTATTTTTGTTACCAGCCATTCTGACAACATGCACCTACAAGTGTTGTCATAAAATATATGAACAGTTGCAATCAAAGCGTAACTGAGGTACATATGTGATTAACGACACCATACCTGTGTATACTGAAATGGCACACGATTTGGATACAGATTTTATTCATCTACCCAGAACATTCATTGTGTCTTTTCGTCATCATTAAAAAGTGTCCGGGGCTTCTCTTTCCATGAATCGATACTAATGTTTATACTCTATACTTTCATAGTTTTTTGGTAGTTTGTGTTATTTGTCGTCTGGTCGAAACTGGTCTTTCGATTATTGAAAAAATTACCGAAAATATTATTGAATGTCGGTTTCCACGCCTATAGGTTCGCAATTAAAAAACTGTTAGCTATCTTATGGATGATACATGTATACAGAGTTTTGATGAGTGTTTGAGTACTGTAACTACTTCACATGAAAACTGGAGGAAGACTTATTTAGGTGGAACTAGTGTATGGCCTGATTTGTTCAGATGGAACAACCGTTATGGTATTCAAGCTGCTTTTGCAATGCGTTCTGCATCAGTAACAAACTATCTGTAGTCGGGAACTATATTCTCAAAATATTTAATATTGGATTGTCGGATGTCGTTGAAGTAACTGTACTAGTGATATTTGCGATTGTGTTTCGGGGATATACACTGATCCTTTGACTGAATATATGTTAATTAAACTGTGGGTTTTCGAGCCATGGGGTATAAGAACAAAACACCAAAGACCCGGCAACAAAAGAGGAGGTGTCATAAGTCGAGAAATCTGCCCCGAGTGGATACGATAAATTGACAATGAAAAAAATCCCTTTTCCTTTAATTTCATATATATATATATGAATATTTGAATCAGCAAAAATGTTATAGTCAACTGAAAATGGGAAAATGATAGCTTTAACACATCATGAATCATGACAGACGTCCGAATGCGTTTATTGTATCCGAATTGACCGTTGTTAGAGTTTAGTTTATTCGTGAAAGGGAAACACCAGGAAGTCATAACCACAGCGAAAAACGCGAAACGAAACATAAAGTGTGAAACTAGTTATGTTGTGAGTGTAAATACATGTAGGCCTACTTTCTTATGGTCTTGTAGGAAGTTGCCAAGGGTGCCAGAAATTTGTCAAAGGTGCCAGAAAGTGGTAATTTGATTTTAACGGTTCCCTACAAATGGGAAGCAAACCTTGCAGCGGATGGAAGAGAACTCTCTTACGACTTGTTCGCCAGGCCTAATTCTTCAAATGTACTAAAACATTTATTCCGTGATATATACACTAGTTAGTTGGAGCCCATGAATTACAAGATTTACTTCCCTTCGTAGAGAGTAATTCCACAGATGATTGTGCCAATATTCATAAGGCGACCATGTTCAAATCAGAAAATTGAGAGTTTATGTTAGCCGCCGTGTAAATGATACCCCTCTATAAAGCACATGTTCCTTCTGATGACAGATAACTACAGCCCATGTGGACGCTTGGGGCAACTTCCGGTCTGCGTGGAACTGTCAGCGTCTGTGTTCCAGCACATTGCATCATAATCCATATTAGATATAGTGGTTATAGGAAGTCGGTATCTAGTCATCTGCAATCAGCGCCCAGTTCTGTCACAACAGGGAAGTTGGTGTAGGCATCAGTCACATCGTTGCACGTAGCCACCCCAGGCCTGTCCAGGGTCAATCACCGGCTGCAAAATGGCACCCAACAACAAAGCTGCCTTAGACTCCATACAAGCCGCAGTGATAACGTTGCACATTACACCCACAAGCTCTCACTGACCGCCACACCCTTATATGTATAATTTATCTGTGGGATACAATAAAACACCATCGCTTGGTGTCGACGTTAACAAATTTTAAGTGCACATCTGGGTCTGAAAGACGCCTGAAAATGAGTTTGAGGTCATGCTGGTCAAGGGATTTTTCATAAGACAGAAGAGCAAGGCTTGTGCAAAGTGTTTACATGTTCAAGTTTCGTGTCAAAGGGTTCGAGCACAAAGCCTTGTTGCTTTTGGTAAATGTCCCTCTATGTGCCGCGATGACTTATATGGTAAGGTACGTTTAAAGGTGGATGAAAAGGATCAGATCTCTTACAAGATTAAAAGAAAATAATATGTTCTTGAAACTGTGTCGTGCATATTTTATCCAAAAGCCTTGAGATCTCGCCAATGAAAAGAAATTCGCATCCGCACATTGCCACAGTTCTTTCTGTTAAATTCATCGTTCCTTCAACATGTCGTTTGCAAGGAAAATGATATTGGAATATAATATCCAATTAATATTGGAAATATATTAATCTAAGTGCTGTTTGACGCCATATCTAAACAATTTTTGCTTTCATGATGGAGGTGCCCATGGTAAACTGTAGACATTTGCCACGTTACTTACGAACTTTCCTACGCGTGACATACTGAGAAGTTTAAACCCCGTGTTGTTGGAAAACAAAAGGTGTTTAAGGAATCAAAGATCGATTTAAAATTTATTAACAACTTGCCAAGCTAACCATCACCATCACCGTGCAAATATGTATTTTCTGTATGTTCTCTGTTGTAATAAGCTATTTTTTTCTACTGTAAATAGTCTTATAAATTCTCTTTTGTGCTCTACGAACCGTATGATTCCTATACTTTCTTATACTGCCTTTTATATCAAATATAACATATGTATATACTTGTATTACATGTAAACAGTTTAGCAGTGGCCATTGGCTGTGAGGAATCCTTGGTAAATAAATAAAGAATTAAATTAAATTAAACATCCGTGAGGCTGTCACACTGACCGCCTATTCTCACTGAAGCTCAAGAGCAATATGAGGAGGAGATTAAAGAAATGAGCTCGCTTCGGGTGCCAAGGACAGTGAATATTAAGTCATTTCCATGCCGCTCTCTTATGCCACGATTAGGTGTGGAATTATGGTGGCTGTGTTGTTAGTTACTCGGAGACTCGGACAGGCTACATGATGCCCTGATGCTACAATGTTTGTGTACTACCTAAATGTTTTCTGAGCACACATGCACCTAGAAGTGTGACGTATTCCAGCAAAAAACAAAGGCGCAAACAGCTTTGGGCCCCTTTGTTACAGGCGGGAAGGGGTTTTACCAGTTTCCCATTACGCGAAATGACTTGGATGAAAGTTTAGGCTGAGAGTTGTGTTCTGGAGTTGTTCATAGGCTGAGTTATTGTAATACGGAAGGAAATTTGCTTGCATTTTTATAACATCTCGTTTCCTTCATAACACAAATTTCGCACGTATTTATCCTTCTATGTGAAAGACATGCACACTGTACATCACCGCATATGCTTTCTACCAAGTCAAAATAGTAACTAATTTGTTAGACGAGACCAACCCAAACAGCGCCGTTCTTTGTTATTGTACAGCCTAAATCCGTGCTAATGTTGTACTGCTAAGGCCTGTCACAAATGCCGGCTTGTGAATGTGTGACATGTGACACCCTGACGTGACACCTTGACGGGTTTGACAAGCGCGGCGAAACAAGTGATTCTCCAGTCCGATCTGAAGAGCGAGGGCCAGCCTCGTTGTGGCGATCGTCTGCAGAGATCTGTTCGGCGAGGGATCGCTTACAGCTGATGAGGGTGTTTAGATGTCAGCTAGGACGTCATGATGGGCGACCCGCCAGTCCGGGGGAACGCGGTGATCGCCGCGTGTTTTTATCAGATAAAGACGTGGGTCTAACCTGAGAAACTCAAAAAACTGATGAACTGCCATCTTTATGACCTTGAGCTGGAAGCAGGACAGAAGACAAGTGCGAAGCACACACCGACTTTTATTGGTAGTAACATTGCATTAGAGTTATGAAGTATAGCTTTCTCCACGTTTTTAATATATGAGAAGACAGAGCTGGGAGAGTTTTCCGTTGTCATATTTACTTATTACACTGATTATTTAAGACATTCAGCCAGAGACAAATGACTATAACATATAAGAAATGAATTTTCCGTCCGCCATTCCACCATCAAATAACTCCCAGGACGGAGTGTAGACAACAGAAAGTCAACGCGTTGTAATTTAAATTCCCTTGCGAGATAAGATGGTAAACATATACTTTAATTGCTTGCCAGTAAGGAGTTCATCGGTTAATGGAAATCCACTTTTTTGGAAATCAGAATAATTCTTCGGAGCAGCACGTCGTGTTGAAGTCAGCAAATAAACAGTTGCTTGTTCTACATGCCCGCGTTATGCAAAAGGTAAACATTATTCTATATCTTGCGAAGCCACAGAATGTATTTCTAATTTGCCAGCACGGTCGGATGGCCTATCAAGCATCTAGCTGTATAGTGTTATGATTAATGCGTTGTACGTCACCAGTGACCACCTTGCACGAGGTAGGCAGAGCCGCGTTACTGCCAAACCCGCCGTTGATTCAAATTGCAGAAAGTTTACTCAGTAACAAGATAGGCCAGATCCGATTTTTATCATCTACCAGGATTTATACCACAGGAGACACTTTTCGAAATTCAAGTTCTCCTACCATCTTTTGCGGAATTTTCACAACCAAAATACTAGTTAATTTTTTGCAGAGATTTGTCCAAGATTGGGGGATGGTTGACTGTGAACCTGCTCGCAGGAGAACCTCCCATACTGAACTCTCCCGAAAATCTTCTGTGATTTTTCTGGCGTCAGTGTTTTGTTTCGAGAACTTGAGGCTATCGTGAAATCAGTCTTGATGTGCTTTGTATACGTGGACAATACTTGAGTCAACAAAGCAAATAACTGCACGCCAGCCCATTAATCAGCGAGGACATAGCTGTTTTAGGAAAACAACCAGGCGTTCTGGTCGCAAGGTCCTGATTATATCAGGAAGTAGTTTGAGTTTGCAATGGAAGCCTCCGTCGTGTTTACCACTAAAAACAAAAAAGACAAACTTTACTTCAAGCAGAAAGTAACGAAATAATTATAAGCTTTCTTAATGGTTGTACTCTAAAATTTGACTGCAGAATGATATATGATTGACTTATGCATTTGGAAGTACTTTACATATATTTCTAGACCAAGCAAAGTGTATTTCATCAGCTCAGTGTTCGACATTTATTTGTTGTTTTCAAACTAAATATGCAAAATAAAACTTCAAGTTGAAATAACGTGACTGTAGACACGCAAAATGTTTTAATCGAAGAGTGTCCGAAGCGCCATGTATATTGTCAGCATTCGAGAAAGCAAACATCATTCTACCGTGATGTTGTTATGGTGTGCTTTAAAAGTTGTGAAAAAAACTATTGCTTTATTAAACTTTACAGTGAAAAAATGGCAGAGATGCAAAACGCCACATGCGATGAAAAATCTACAACATAGATAATAAAACGACGATGAAATCACACAAAATGGGCCTTTACCGTATCCACGTCTGTAACGGTTTTTTGAGCATTCTAACCTAACACTGCTGACTAAATTGAGAGAATGACAACTTATCCTTACGTTGAACTGACAAGGCACACAGCTTTCTCCGTTTCCACCCATTGATCTATCGCATGTAGGATCTGACCCGCTGCGTGCAGGGTTTATAGTTGTACATTGTACATCCACGCCGTGAACACATTCTCCCGTGCTGTTGTAAGTTGTATTTGAATAGATGGGGTGAACAAACCTCGACCCCGAGAATGTGGCGAATTAATTTATTTCATTTGCTTGATTGGTGTTTACGTCCTAGTCAAGAATATGTCACTTGTATATACCACGGCAGCCAGTATCATGGTTGTCATTTCAGGTCGCCTGTCGGCATTTGCACATACGGCCTAAGATAAAACCAGACAGAGCTGGACTTGAACTCTCACGACAGCATTGGTGGGAGCCTAATGGGTCATTGTTCTCCGCACACTAACTACTCGGTCACTGAGGCCCATGTGGTTAATTGAATGATCCAGTTCTCCGTGTTAAAAATCCATTGAAATGTTTTTACTCTTCTCGTACTGTCGTACAGGTCTTCTTTTTACAAAGTCGTATTTTATACTCTTTGCAACAGAACTATAAGGCCTGTAACAGGTGACCAAATATTCACACCATGTCTTATTTTTGAAAAAAAAAAAACATCCTCCTTTTCCGAGAAACACAGTTGTACAATACGTTGTAACGGTTAATCCGCCTGAGCCTGTAGTTAAGTAGGATAACTCAATCACAAATCTACTGAGTATAACACTTAACTGACTGAAGCGAAATATCATAAAGCCGTTAATACAAAGCTCTGCTTATATTCTTCCTGAATCTTTAATACTGCTTCCTGTTTATTTATTTCATGGTTCTAACGCACTACTTACAAAACGAAATGTGTCCTATTGGCTCTACATGTCTACAAAAATGTATAATAATTAGACTGCCCCGTCTTGATGCTAGATTCTTGTACATCCACCCAGTAAATCCAGATCTTCGTGCTCTTTATGTAGCGAAGCCACAACCTATGTACCAGCCGTTGGACCGTCTGTAGTTTACGAAACACGAAACACTCGGTTTATTTGCCAACTGGAAACGTCCCTATGTCGGCTTATTTGTATTTTACCCACTATTTGCAGTAACAGCATTAGATACCTCTTAGGTTATTCTTAAAATGTTGTATTTAGCAAAACAGTTTACTTAGGCAGTACATGCTCTACAGATTGGCTTGTGATATACCAGTTCCATCTTATAACACTCTGCGTGCACTAATGTTTATAATACCTAGGGACAAACAGAGGGTCTCGGCCGCTAAACTCCGCCATCTTCATGTACTAGACAACTGTTAATCTTTGCTGCTCTGCCTTGGTATATTTTCTAACAGGATTCCACAGATTTTAACCATATAGACATGTGACTAATACCGCGGCATTCGACGATTCATCGGTAAACAACACGTAAAAGTAGTGGCCAACGCCAGTCTCTCAGACTCACATGTACCTTCAATCGGAATCTTCTGCGCAAATCATTATCATGTTAGACACCATACATTATACAAGATTAGACTTTCACCGAGGTTGATACATAGATATATGAACCCGAGAAGAACAGTATCGACCGCGGACATAGCACTACCGACACAGGTTGTAGAGTATACTGGTATAATATATATATACAGGTCTGCCATCATGCATGAGTGCATTAAGAATACTGCACGAGATGATAACCACTGTAACTTTCCAGACAGAGAACGATATTGATGTCTCTGTATCCAGAGGCAATATCTATTCGTGGATTTATTTGAATAATTTGGGGAAAAAGGTAACTCATTTGCATAGACTTGTATTCAAAGACGGACCTACTAGTGCCGAAAAATCTGAAGTTCTTACAGTTAAGTGGCTGATAATGATAATTTGTAACTACTGCTAAGTGGTAAAAGTCTTTAAAATCTAAAATGTAAAAACAACAAATGGACCTAGGGCAATGACGACATTGTTTTCTGACTGGCTTACAATATGTAACCTGTTCATATCAGAATTCAGATTTTTGAAGCATATTTCTGTTGTTATATGTTATAACTGTCAACTGTTCAGCTTCCTGCCTCTCTGTTCGACGCCATCCTTCTATCCTGTCCGGCACTTTGACAACAGACCTGTTGTTGTTGCAGTGAGTTTGGAGAATCAATTTATTAAGGGTGAAAAACGCTTGTCAGAATCCACATTCCTGGCGCGTTCAGGGGCTAATCACGCGTGCCAGCGTGGACATTTGCAAAACGGTGTGCTCAGCAGGCAAACTGACAGCCCTGTAAATGATAGCTCATGTTCCCTTTCGTAAATAGTTGCTGTCAATTCATAACCAGGGTCTTGTCTTCTTCTAAGCGTTGAATGGATGCCCTTAGAACACTGGAGGGATTTGTAAAAGAGCACGCTTCGTATTGTCTCCATGGTTCTGGAGAGCCATAGAACGGGAGCCCTATAGACAATACGAAGCGTGCTCGTCTACATATAAACAATACGAGCGATCCAGCTAGGGATGTATGAATACCATTTTGTTCCACGCATCAGAACAATAACAACATTAGAGAGTGAAATGATAACAGCGTGCATGGCGTGTCTCTAGAACGCCCCCTGTAACATGCTTTAATTGTTTTATCGCCAGCAAAAAACATGAAACAGTTACACCAAATCGTACTTTGTGGAGTAGCTGACCGAGATAATTTCGAAAAAAAAATTGGTCATACGGAATAAGAGTCTGATTCTAAATTAAGTTAGTAGGAAAAATATCTTGGCTGTTTGAAACGACATAGACTGCATAGACTATACCTGAATAGTTTATCTTTTTAACGCAAGACAGTTGTCCCCTTGTACTTAAAAGTAAGTACATACGAACCAAATTCAGTCATGTACGTGATTGTCCGAGTTAACTCGCTGAGGGAACATGGTTTCTGAATTTGGTAGCCTTTTCATCTGTGGGGTTCTGATAGATGCTATGTGTGTGATACATTACAGCGAAGACAGTCTGATGAAGCTGGCTAGAGAGCGGGTGGATGTCAGGGGGAGTGCTGGCGGGAACTGACACTATTCACTGCATATATCAAAGTCGGCCAGTATCTGCTTGTAATGGATCTCTCCAATGAGATATTAAAGACTGGGTGATGGGGCCTTCGCTTGGCGCCGTCCGTACGTCTTCCCGTACCTATCTTCCTTTTCTTCGACACGCAACCACTACAAGAAGCAGTCAGAATACAGAACCACTGCGTTTGACCCCCGTATGCCTACATTTTGCTTGGAGATGAAACTGTCAGTTTGGCAGGCTGGAGATTTTGTGCAGCGCCATTCGAACACTCAATCCAATTTATGTCTTGGAATACCCGTCTGCCTGTCTTATATACACCCAGGAGGTCTCCCTGCAGCACTCCACTGTATAGGTGGAAACCGCGAAGATATTAAGGTGTTCTCATCCTACATAAATGTTTTGGCACCAGTTTTATGAAACATAAAACAGAAACACCAAGAGAAACTGAAATAATTTTGTGCTTTTAATTTGCAATACAGTTGGTATTTGCTGGTGAGAAATTTAAGGCAGTTGAATAATGGCAGTTGAAGGATGGTATTAGTTATGAGTTGCCCAATATATTTCTCTCGTTTCTCTCTTCTTCAGTTTAGCAATCTGAGTTGTACGTTTCTGTCTAGTAACAGCGTATACCAAGCAAACCGGTATACCTAGGTTGTACGCCTACCCATGATCTAGATTTAGCCGTGTGTATTAGTATGAATGTGTGCATTACGGCCCATTGATCGTTCGTGGCGATCACTGTGAGGGTGTTATTGTATGTACTGTTCAAACATTCTTTATGCCACTGGGTCAGTTCCCACTCAGTGGAAATATTATAACATATTTCAAAGTACTATGGTCATAAACTATTCTGTTCAAGTTTTATGAAATATTTCTGTTCTGTTTCTTACTTGGTACAGCCGTCAGGCGTTAGCAAAATGTGGTACACAATGAAACTTTCAGTCGTATTGTTTATTAGCCGGTTACTGCTGTGTTGTACTCTGTCCCCCAGTAACTTCTGTACCCCTGTGTAAGTGTTCCGCAGGTTTCACCCCCTGCAGTCCTCTGTATTGGATTTCCCCGCTTCTGGGGTAGAGGGCTCTTAAGTGCTCGCTGCGCCTCGGGTCACGTCCAAAGTAGAATGATTAGGCACTTCCGGTTTGATAGCTCCATATTGAGGAAAGCGAGACACGTTTTCTTTTTCCTCGAAAATCCATTGTACCATTGTGTAGGAGGCAGAGCAATTTACACGGCATAAAAATGACAGCAAAAAAAAACATGGATTTGGAATGAGTACACACTCCCACGGTGCCAGCATTAAGAGCCTTGAAAGCTCTTAAGTTTCTACAACATCTGACCTTTAAGGTCATTTCATGGCTGGAAAGAAACGGCCAGCCATTTTCGATAAGACTGCCTGCGATTGCTGGTGATAAGGCTCATAGAAAGAGGCGAGCAACTGCGCTGAGGGGTTAGGGTTTTGTTCTTCACTAAGATTATTTTCCCTGAGCTAATCAGTCGATAAGCACTGTGGAGGCAAAGATCAGTCACAAATAAAAACTGCAAAAGACCTTACTGACAAGACTTTGGCTTCGTAATATATCTACGGAAAGTCACCATCCCGTTATGAGATATCTGTACATTTGTACAACACTCTTGAGTCATTTCGCACCCCGGCCACATCGCCCTCCACTCCCATTTCCGAATACTTCGTAGTCCCATGAAAGATTGGAAAACTTCACCCCTACACGATGGTGGTCATCTTCATGCTGGGTAGAAACTGAAATGTTTGCAATGGAGGAACAGTCAACCTTTGCAGGTATACCTGATAAAACTCCTAACTAACAGTTGCAGCCGAAGTAGTGAGGGTCTAGAGCTTCAAATACCAATTCGGCAGCGTCGCTTTGCAGTGTTTGCTTTATAGCCTAAGGTTTTTTAAATATCCTCACAAAAAAGTGTAAAAATAAAGTATTGTAATATTGCCCAATGTTACAAAGTTCGTACATCAGAAATGGGTCCACTAATATTTGAAATAGCCTTTGCTTTCACCGGCCTCAATTTACTGCATACCAATGCTGGTTGGACAACTAAAAAGGACTAAAAGTGCATATTTGTTGGCATGCCAGCAAGTCCATTCTTCAGCGGATGTGCCATTCCGACTGTATCAGAAACTGCCTCCTATAGTCTGTGTGGCCATTCGGCCATTAGCCACTCCGGTAGGCATACCTCCTCCCACACAAAATAAAGTGGGTTTACACCTTTGGCCTGTTTGAGGGTGAATGCATGTGAACGCTTAAGGTAAACAGTTTATGCTCCCTTGACATAACGGGAGAACACTCTTCCATGTACCTTCCTCCGCGATAAAGTCCTACATTCTGGGTTATACACCTGGTTGGTTATTATTTCGGTAGAAGTTAAAATGACCGTTTTGCCAACAGCAAATTTTTATGGAAAGGTCTAATTTCCAATTTCGCTCGAATTTGGTACAAATTGCTGCAAATTTGATGATAATAATCATGATTTTTTCTAAAACCAAAATGTTTACTCAAGAATATTGTTCAGCCTGTTGAAGCTTAAGACAGAGATATAGAATTTGTAACTTTTCTGGTCAGAATGACAATTGTGAGGTTTAATATTCGTGGTATTCGAGGTTTAATTTAAAATTCGCTGAGATTTGACCCGAAAATGAAATCTTGGCAATCAAAATATTGGATATTTGTAAGTTTCCAGCCTATAATCGAAATCCTGAGACACAATGAACAACTTCTGTGAAACGTGATGCTTTCAATCATCACCAAAAATTACAAATGTGATCAGCAATAGGCGTATACCCGTATTGTATGCATAGCTACAGGCAGAACTATATAATTATTACAAAGGAAGAATGTTTTCCTTTGTTATTGTCCACCTGGATACTCAGGGATGTCTTTCTTCATTGATTACAGGTGGCATATTATACTGTTTCATTTCAAATGTCATTGTCTATCCTTGACAAATCTTTAGGCGGTGTAAAACATATATATATAAAATTAGAGCATAAATATAGGAAGGATACCACAGCCCAGATTTGGATATTAAAGGCACGTTCAGGATAAGCCCTTTTTAAATTTGCTTGAATACCTCATAAATTCTTTATCATATAAAAACAATTATGTAATTATGTTTTATTACCTGGGTGGGAACGTACTTATAATATTTTCACCTATATACGATGATGGACATTGTATGGATGGAGGAAACTAGAGTGTTTGGCATTCGGCTTTTGGTAAGTTTCTGGCGAACTTTCCCACGTTTTACGAACAGATATGTGCATGCACCTGCACCATATTGTATGAAGGAAAACAGGTGATCTTAAAAGAACCTTAGACTGCTGAAACGACGGCGTTGCCTTCCGGTGATTGTCCCGAAGGCACCACGAACAATGCATGAGAACAGGAGAATCTACAAATTCCCTGCCCAAGCAATTAATTATTACCCTTGTTAGGTCTATTCAGAACAATGTGCCTCTTCTACGCACGATTCATAAACGCTTAGCTTTGCCACTGACAGCATTAATTGTAATAGACCATTCCGGTTAAAAATTCTAACACACACCTTTGATTTTTTTAGGGACATCTTTATTATAAATAGTTTCTTGCATAGCTAAATAATACCGAAGAGACTACTCTCTTCATTCAGTTTATATACATTTACATCTGTTTTTTTTTCATTGACAATACTGATAATACATAACAGAAAAACGAATGACAAAACGTAACAAAAACATGTTGGGGTATTAAATTTGAGGCACGTTGTAACAAGCTCAAAGTAAAGGTTATTTTGTGGGGGTTTTCCACCCTTTCTCTACAAGATCAAATTTTAAATACACTGTTTTGCCACAGTGATGAGGTGGTGATACATTATAATATATATAATGTGATATCTGATAACATAATTAGGGCATTATTTAATATTAACGGATGCGGACGGAACTGTTATATAGACCTGTTTTATCCCTCCACATTATAGTTACGCTTCAATGTTGAAAATAGAACTATATCAGACTATGACTGACTTGCATGGTTCAGCATTAAATAGGCACTATTTTACACGTCACATTAGCTTGCATTGGCAGAACAGCCAATGATCGTGAATTCACATTAGGCTTTACGTTGATCATGTCATATTGATCGAAACCCGTGTCTTGGACTGAAGATCACAAAATTTTCAGTTTTCTATACATGATATTAACACTATTAGCCGAGGGTTCCACTTTCGAGCATATAACCAAACATCGAATCCGCCAGTTTACAACATCAACACATCCAGCGGGTTTATTCAAAATATGCAAGCAGCACAGTCCCAAGCATGCACGCTGTAATGCCCTGTGACACAGGACATGAAGCTTGATTTGAAAGCGACAGTTGCCCAGTTAGAGAAATCATATTACTTTGATCACAAATTTCTCGTTCGTGACGTCATAAATGACACATCTCTCCCACCAGACACTGGTAAGTCGTCTCCCACAATTTTCTATCCATAGCGATTGTCCGAAGACAAGTTTGTAGAATACCCGAGAGCCTTAATCATGACATTTCCATATTTAACGAGTACATTAGGCGTGCCCATGATGGACGTATAGTTTCTTACATGTCAAATTTCTCTTCCTTTTATGATCACCGACTAAATAGCACCTGCTCATTTTCTCGCGTGGGTACGGTGATTTTTGCAAATGGGCGGTGGTTCTCGCAAAGGGACAGAAGTTCTCGTAAATGGACCGCGGTCCGAGCTTCACGTCCCTCTCAGAAGGCCTTGCAGCGCTATAGACACGCGTCGTTAATGTCTTGCATGATATTTGTTTGAGCAGCTGGTCCGTGAGAAAATATTCATGATCTCTCAAAAAAAGACCAACATTAAAATCATAATCATGACCTCTTAAACGACACAATCCTCGATGGACGGGAACGGATCCATGATTTGTCAAATAGCAAAACCCTGCATGAGACGCGCCCATCATTACTGAAATGATACATAACGCGAAGGGTGGGAAACTCTCAAATGAAACATTTCACGAAGGATTGTTCGTGTTTATCAGTAAAGTCACAATTCCTGGAAGGACACAGACATGTTCATCTGTTCTCAAATTACGCATTTCTCATAGTAGGTTGGTGGTGGAGGCATGTTCATGGGGACGGTGTTTGAACCACAGGGGAGGTAGGAGGAACGGTCACAAGTGTTCGGCTGGTTGTAAAGTCCAGGCGGCGATTGCATTTTCATGCCTGAAAATATGGAAACAAGAAGAAATATTAAGATGCGAACAAAAATATTCAATATCACTGACGAAAGCGACACAAGCATAAGAATGTGAAACATGCATTGATATGAATACGCCTCTGTGGGACAGAACTCTCACTTGACCAAAACGCTAGATTAAAACACTGCACATTTGCGCACAATTTTAACAAAGTTACCATGGCCGATTATCCATCTTAAGGATTTCGGTATCATGTTGTGAACCTTATCAAAATACACGTTGAGCTGTTTTAGGTAAAACTACAGAAACTGGTTGTTCACATTTTTGACTGGGTTCATTCAACAAATACTAATATAATGTAATCAACCAAGACGTCTTCCACGTTCTACTAATATCCCGTATTGTCTACGGGGTTGTTAAAATCCTCTATCATCCATTCCAGACCTCTTATAACACCCGGATATGTTTTATATAATTTCATTTGCAGGCTTGGTGTGAAATGTCCTGTTATAGAATCTGAGGTTGATTGTTTTTATACAAATATCTGATGTAAAAAGTCTCTGTACACAAATGTCACTGCAAACTATAAAATCCGCATAACCTCCAACAACGCCCAGAGACATTTGGCGAACAATTTTTACTGCATGGGATTAACAAAATTTTTGGAAAAATTTACTAAAGTCGTGCGACATACTCCTTCAAAGTCCCCAAACGCCTTCTGGCGTACACAACCTCAAATTCACAAACTTTCTAGAATTTCCCCACATTTAATAAACTATCATGGGCCTATTGTATATGCATAGTATCCAAAACGTAGTCAAACGTTCACGAAAGGCCCACTGGCGTTTTAAAACGGCTCAAAATGACAGGGTCAGAGGGTAACTAATGCTCGGGCTTAGACTCAGTCAGTGCAAAGACTAGTACTTCATTCCATGTCCACCTTTTCAGTAATATATTGACACGATTTCAATCACATTCCGACAAAGTTCCTTATTTATTTATTTATTTATTTAATTGTTTATTTATTTGATTGGTATTTTACGACGTACTCAAGAATATTACACTTATTTAACGGCGGCCAGCATTATGGTAAAATGTCTTATATCATTAGGACAAGACCAATTGCCCGCAAAGCAAATTGAACTTTGAGGGATGAGGGTAATATCATTTGAATTTCTTTCCGTAGAGACCATATTTGTTCAATGTCTTGTCCTGAAAATGTGTCTCGCGTGTTTTTATATCATAAAATAAATATCGTATGAAGATATGTAATGTCTCAGTCATTACTTATAAAAAGAAGCACTTGTATGACAATTCACAATGTGTATTTCTTCTATAGACGAAATTATCGGTTGTCATTATGACCATGTCCACTTTATTTCGCTTTCATTCAGGTGGTTAGGAACATCAGCGACAATGAATGGTTACATTTCTTCAGACACAACTTCTGTGATACAACAACAACTTCTGTGATACACCAACAACTTCTGTGATACAACGCAAGCCGAGTTTGACTTTAAATTCAGATGCTTCTGGTTATATGACGATATGTTAAATGTTGTTCTGCAAAGTTTTTTCTTCTTCACTTTCATTGTTCTACAGTGTCCAGTATTTTTCAATGGGTGACACCCGAATGTGGGGCTTGATGCCGGTGGTAATTGTGTTGTTATATCCCTCTTTATGGGATATCGGGTACACAGGTCTGTTTAACAATTCAGCACTCCGAAACCTCATGCTCTACATGTCGCTACACCTAATTAAGGTTTGCTCACCCGACTCTTGTATATTTTCATCTCCCGCTTACCTCCACGCTGGGGAGACCGCCGTGTTAAAGTGAGCATGACAGTGTCTCTACGGGTATCAGCCTCTGGAGCAGAGCATGACACAGCCTGAAGATCCGTAAGCCCCAGCTGATGGACCGATGGAGACTTTGTTTACACTATCGCTAGGAGGCGTAGGCTTCACTTGAACCCTTACAGGGAAAGCTTTTCAAGATGGCCCCTTCCAGACGCTGTATCGCTTACGGCTTAATCAAAACTCCCTAGCTCTGCAGACAGGACAGATTTCCTTTAGCCATCCGTGACGTTGGTGAGATATACGGGTAGAAATGAGCTAGAGGCTTTTGAGGGTGAGGGGATGGGAGCGCGACTGAAGGCGACCGACCCTCGACCGTGGCGATAAATCGCGGGCAGGGTGTAAGAGGCATAAAGCAAACTGCGAGGGGAAGCGTCGAGTAAAAACTCGTGTTTTCTTGGCACCCGCCTTTCTACCAGAAGTTCCCCTTCACTTTTATACATCGACAACCTCACCGTTCAGTTCTAAAACGCACATCTGGGCAGACGACAGGAGATTTGAGAAAATAAACAGCTCCCCGTTATCTGACATTTGGGATAAATGGTTGGCCTCTTCACTAGACCCGGGTGGTCATTTAAACGTGTCAATTCAATAGCACAAGTCCACAAAGGAATTCCTAGTGGCGGGCCCACGATACTGTAAATTATTGTCACAGTCCGTGGGTCGTTATTGTCTGTAGCGTAAATGAAGTCCATGATGCTAAAATCCCATCCCCGATAGCCCGTCAAGAGCACTCTCACATGCCATGCGCTCCATTAGGCTTCCAGCTAGTGTAAATTACATGTCTGAAGGTCGAATGTTTACAAAATGAAACGAAAGATAGTATTCTTCAACGATTTATACAAACCCATGGATTTTTCAACAGGTTGGGGCATTATAAATTCCCTTAAGATCAGTGTTCTGAAAGGTACTCTTATTTTTTTTATATAACGCAATGAACATTTTGGATTAAATATATAACTTTGGTGACAGAAATACATATTTGTGCCCAGATCTAAAGTTCAGACTCCAAGATACGCAACATACACTGTGGTCTTCAAATCATAATCTGCGAACGGTGGCCAAGAAAATGTTATTATTATTATTATTATGCATTAAACCCATGACGCATAAGTTCACAAAGACAGTCACATATGGTGCAGACTTGAAACAAAATATGGCACTAATTCCACGCAAACTGCAAGCATATAAAGTAGGACTTACAAGTGAAAGAGGCTAAAACCATGCCTAAGTCGTACTTATAACAGTAATAGAAACTGCCTTCATTCATTCATTACTTTTAGACTTTTTGGCGTGAATTAAATTCAGAAAAATTCATGAATTTTATGTTAGGTTTATTGGTCATCATATTGATACTGGTAGACGCCAATAAAATCAAGCACATATTTTCTGATCTCTTTTTCACATTCTTGTGACTTTTTTGTGAGGTTTATAATGGCACTATCTACTCACGCATATATACGAGCCAATCCAACATTAGATCCCAGTGAAGCTTAAAGTAGTCCATAAATCCCATCTTAGAATACAAACATTTAAATTCTATTTTATTGTCCTAACAAAATCTACGAAAAACCGAAGGTTGTTTTTAGCCGTTTCTACTCACGCTTACTTGACGTTTGTCCTTGTGAACAGACAAACGTCAGTAAAGCAAACAAATCACTGCATGGCGGACACAGGCTTCAAGTACCGGATCATCTTCCTGCATATTGCCTCTAATGAGGATTATTGTGCAGCCCTATAGAATGGCACGGCTAGTTAGTAAGTCATACGCCCCTGTCACTGACTGCACCCTACTGTGTGTATCCCCGCCTACATCACGCCGTGATTTCATCAGCCAGAACTAGCGGTAGCTCTTTCCCTAACTTGCGCTTAAGTGGCCACATACCAATTTGACAACAGGACAATTTGTCAGAAATACCAAATCCGTCTAAAATTGAGCCGGGCTGTTTCTCGAAGTTATCCCCAGTAATGTCTTAATTTTCGTGAACGCTAAGATATAAACCATCTGTTGAAGTGGCCACGGCGTTTTGCTTTTCCTGAGCCCATAAATACAGGGGGTTAATTTCTGCAATTTACCTATGGAACAAAGCCAATGAGTTCAGATACACATGCAATGAATTTTTTTTTGTTGTACATTATAGTTTACACGCTTTTCAGCGAGATTCCGATCCGAAAATCCCAAAAGTGAAAATAAATAAATAAATAACGAAAGCCAACGGTTACAATGCCCCGCATCAAACATTGTGGCTTTTACACCACCATCATATATTCTTTGTGTTTAACAGTGAAAAGGGACACTGAAAACTTATAATGAGGAGTTACTATTTTCGGTGAACTTGAATTCTTCATGTAAATTTTAAAAGGCTTTTTCATTCATCTTTTATCATACGTCTTGTGCTGACATTTCCACGGACATATGGCGTGTGGTTGTAACATTTGTGAGAAAATTTGGAGAAATGTCGCATACATTAATAACAGTATGTAATATATTATAATATCTACTCGAGTTTACCCGCATAACCATTCAATCCTTGACGGCGGTGAATTTTTAATAAGATATGATTTTATTCTTAAAAGTGGCACAATTTTAACCCGCAGATATTTACCAACATCTTAGTATTCTATATAAACCGCTGAAAACCATCTGAGAAAGTACAACGCAAAGGCGACTTCTCATAATAATAAATGTACCGTAATTTATTTACATGGGTTATTTTGATGTCGTGTGGCATGCTGGGCTAAAGTTTCTCTCTACTCGCTACAGACTGTGTCGCATATTTGTATATTTAAACGAGTACAAGTATAACTGCTGAGGTCAAACTGCAACCCCCTGAGTATATAATAGCTAAGACAATACATGTTTTCAGATTCATACAAGCTTTGTTTCAAAATTTTTTTCGGCATCCGAGAGTAAACTAATTTTCTTGTTCAAATGTTCTTTGTATAATACATGCGATAGATATATCATTTAAGTGAAAAGGAAATGTTGCATTCCTTTCTGAATACATATAATGTTTCGAATAGAATGTCCCAAGTATAGAATACACTTGCATCCAAAGTATACAGTAAACTTGATTCATTTTATTTTCCCAAAATTTGAACTTCTGCAAAAAACCATGCGCATCGAACCATTATTCCTTGCTCTTTGCCGTCAGTCTCGCATCTAACGGATTCAAATACATACCGTCTGATTCAAACTAATTTCCTACAACTGATGATTCCTGTATCAGTCCCCCTCTACCATATAGAGGATGTTCAAAAACTTAAAGCCAGGGGACATATATTTGCAAGAATTATTTCAGGGGAAATGTCTGTTATCCACACAGATAAGTGTCCTAAATAAAGACGAGCTGACATATCTCCCCAGATGACATACATGTAAGCGCTTTAATAAGCTATATGTTAACCCTACTCCATACTACTGTTTAATTTGCGTAATAAATCATTTATAGTCAGCAAATAAGGTGAAAGAAATGCTTGACTTAACCTTTGAAAGCTTGTTAGATCGTTATATATCTTCAGAATGGAGATAAAAATAAGCCCAAACATGCATGTACTTCGAAAGAGATTTTTTGAAAGTATCCAGCAATTCATGACTTTATGAATGTAACACCGTTAAAAAACAATTTGCTTTAATGCGAAATACGCGCAGCAAAAAATGCAAACTGTAGAAGAACACTCCAGTTTTTTCTGCAGAAATAATTCTCAAATGACCCATGAAAAGCTAATTAAGGCGAAGCAAAACCTTACGGGGGACAAACATTCAACACTTCATAATTTTTGCCCCTCAAAATGTTTGTACTTTACACCTATCGCCATGTATTTATTGGATTAAGCCGTTTGTGTATTTATTGCTGGCACTAGCGATATTTTCATGCCGCTCCTAGCTGCTTTACATAGCTGCCAAAAAGTAAACAGTACTGAAATTCTTCAGTTTGTAACCTAATTTATACAGGTTACAATCCATGTCTACATCAGAATTTGTGTAAATCCAAACTTTCTTAAGATCGTCGAGGTTGTAAATTTATTTTTATCTTGAACTGACGTGTCTCTTACTTGTACCGACATGTGTCTTGACTATGTTTTGTCTAAGCTAACTCCGACATAAATTCCCTAACTATGAGTGATAAATTTTAAGATGTCGTTTGCAGCTAGAAGTCAGCTAAATCACGCTATAAGGCTGGTATGCGTGGTGGCAGTGCCAAGCATAGACAAATGTATACTACGGGAATTTGACGTGCGTTCTACAAATCTGTTTCTAAAATAAAAAGAACAGTAGGTGCACGCAGTGTTCCGTTTTTCTTAAGTTTTCTGAACCGCCAAAATGGACATTTAAGAGAACTTACCACAACACCTAGACATGCTGAGGATTATAAAACTGTGCCGAAAAAGGCGAAAGCACCGATGGTCTGTTTCACGGTTTTGTTTGACTTTTCGCCGTCAATGGCAAGAAAAATATTTGGCCTCATTTGTGTAAATTGTTTTGAGACGTCCCGTGGCCAGAGATTTGGTTACGCAAGTAAGGAATCAGCCCCACCAAGATGTGAATTCAGCCTGCATGTGAGGGTGAGGCTGGGAGCGCTAACCAGGTCCCTTGGGTCACACCCCGAGGGTAACAGTCTAGGACTGGTCAACAACAACATGGCCAAGGTTACGCAAGGTCAACGGCTGGCCTGTCCCTAGTGTACCTGGTCAAACAACAGTGAGATAACAGGATACAGCTGACCACAGCAGGCCACAGGCTTGACGCAACCATCTCCGTGGCTTAGCCCGAGACGGGTCGCCATACACAGTCCTTTCTCTGAAGAATGGTTTAGATTAAAGAGAGATTAGACGGATAACCAGTGACAGCTCGGTTTGGGCTGATAGTCGAGCTGTAAGGTGAGCCCTGCATCAATTAGCCCCACTTAGCGCTGTCTAGGCCGGATCCTCCCATCCCCGACCCCCAAACCGTCAAGGGGACTCCAGAAATATTAACCAACCTCGTTATCTTAGACCTCCACAAATTATCGGGAATTAAATATGACGCGGACTGTATGCGGGAGAATAATATAAAATATCACGTTTTCCAAGCTGGGGGTCATGTATTACATCTTACAAAATTATCAACAGACATTTGCTTTGTCAATAGAACGTGTTTCTCAAGTTTTCCTTCCAGCCATTTTTCTACAGGCTTCTACATGGGATTTTCATTTAGAAGGACTTAAGTGATGGGCGCCAAAAATAGATGCAATCAAAATGGTGAGAGTCAACTCCAAAAGGCACAGTAAACAGAGAGATTTTTATGTTTGCTGAGACATTAGTAAAAAAAAAGCATGTTTGGGGAAATTAGACCCCTGTGGTTCAAACTGAGGCGAGAAAATCGTGACGATCATTCTCGCGTGTGTTACACAGTTAGTACAAATGTTTTATTGATATCACTTAGTATCTGCATTCATTACCATTTTTCGGTATCACTCTCCATGCAAAGAATATTGTGGAAAAGGCTGATCCAACTGATTTATCGGGCATCCGTTGAGAAACTAATCGTGAACTGAAACTCAAACCTGGTCTCAGCGTATATTTGGATTTAAATGCTTTTAAAATGATGTCGTTGGTAAGAAAACACATCCCTGTAGCTCGAGAGATACATGCGTGTCAATATATTTTTAATATTTTCAGACCAGTTTTACACTTGTGTTTGTATAGTGCAATACGGATGGAAGTCTCATTAAATGCTGGGGTGTTTTTTGTGTTTGATCATCAAATAATCACACCGCTTATTGGTCCGTTTATGTAATACTTTGCCGTGCGTTTCTGAAGTGTGGAAACAAATGCATGCAATATATTGTTAGCGTGTTTGTTTTCCGTCAAAGTTGACAATGGCGACAGTACAATTGTTACATTTATTGTTACAACAAGGGTTTGGCACCAGACTGTCTAGAATTTGGCTATACCTGTGTGAACGTTCAAATTATTTTCCGGACAGTACAGCTTATCTTCACTATTGTCAATGCATTGTAAGAGCGTTTGCTAATTTTTACAATCCCTTTCAGCTACAATTAAGTCTGTGACAATAATTCATCTTAGTACCCAGGTACTATAAGATTATTTGTAACTTTTAATATTATGTCGTACAGACATTTGGAATATATTTCAAGATCAGGTGAGATCTGATAAAACAGCTCTTGGAAATATAACGGAAATATAATATATCATTATATTTACAATCCGCTAAATAAAAGTAAAGACAGAAAATCGAAGCATCTTAGCTCTCCAGCAAAAGATTTAGTTCTATAATATATGCTGACGAATCCCTCCTTGCAAAAACTGTTCAGAATTTTTATATGTTAATGAACTAACTTCATAGAATTGATGTTTCCCGCCGTGTTTATTATTTCAAGACAACACTTCCAAGAATGCTGATAATTTTTATTCGCTTAAGAACTACCATAACGCCTAAAACAGAAATGATTAAACACAAAGGTCGCAGGCGCCGAACCAACCACGTCTTGGAATATGCGTTTTTATTTATTTGTAGTTAACCAGGAAGCCTGTCCTTATGAATCTACCTTTATCTGACGATAAAGATTTTCAAGAATTCCATCAGTATCTATAAATTCAAGTCTCAGCTTATGAACAATATATACAAAATTCTTATTAAAGCACGCTGGGGTTTATTTGTAAAAATGTCAATTGCAACAAATTGTCTACCTGCATTATATGTGTACAGTAAACGTAAAGTGTATGATTTATGTATTTAATAGTACAACGCGGAGGGTATTGTGTAATATATAATATGTAATATATTGTGTATCTGTTGTGCTTATCTTTGGATGACAAATATACTGAAAAACCAACAAGAAAAGGGTTTTATAAGTTGTTTTACTGTGCCATTGGAGTATGAATTTCAAAGTAAGGCGCAAGTAACTGCAGGCAAAAGTAAAAATCTAAGAACGTTTGATCTGTTGACATTCGTCCAAAAGCTTGATTTCAATATCAAAAATTAAATGCAAGAATATGGGTGCATTTCTCACCTGAGATCAGTTCTCCGGAGTCTCTGTGTGGGGTGAATTCTGTGTACCTGCCAGGGTCCGAGGCCGGTGGGGAGACCCCATTGCCCGACCCCGTGCTACCCGTGGGGCTCAGAGACTGTTGCTTGTAATAGTTCTGACTGGTCCACGAATTGTCCTGTTGTAGCGTTGGTGTGGAGTCATAGAACGACGCGTTAAGAGAAGTGTCACACGTGGATACAGGTGTGGTGTTATTAGGGTAGGTATTGGGGACGTTGTTACCTGAGTTGACCCCCGCCAATCCGCTATAACCCGCAGGTAGCCCCGGGTAACGGGGGCTGGGGTTCTGACCTTGGTAGTTATATCCTCGGGGGCTAGCGTAGTCATTAACACCAGAGAAACTCACATTGTTTAAATTTGACATACTTGTGTTCCACATGTTCGACATATCGCCGTTTACCGAGCTGTTTCTGTACGAATTGCTAAGATTGCCTAAGGAACAAGACATGTTGGACACATTAAAGGTTGAAAAGTCTTGGGAAACTATGCCGTATTGCGACCGTAATGATGGTGAGCCGCAAGAGGCAGCCGACAGGAGTCCAAAGGGTTTTAAACTTTGACACTTTCTCCTGAAGCCTCTGGGTCGTCTTCGGAAAGAACCCTCCTCGAACATGAATTCTGCCCCGGGGTCGATGGTCCAGTAGTGACCCTTACCGGGCCGCCCGATGCCCTTTGGCAACTTGATGAAGCACTCATTCAAAGACAGGTTGTGCCTTACCGAGTTTTTCCAGCCTTGGTATGTTCCGCGGAAAAACGGAAATCGGCTCTGCAAGAAGCTGTAGATTTCGTTTAAGGTACAACGCTTGGTCGGGGAAGACTGTATTGCCATAACAATGAGGGCGATGTAAGAGTACGGAGGCTTTTCCTGTCTCCTCAGAGCACCACCGACTTTTTTCCCGGACTTGGTGGCCGTGGCGCCGGGCGATTCCTGTGTCGTGGAACTCGCGTTGACTGGGTCTTCTTCAACTTGGGCCTCGCCTTTGACAAGAGGGACATTCACAGCTGATTCCTGGCTGCCAGACGCCGGTCTCATTTCCAGAAGCTGGGGGAAAGGCTTTGTGTCAAATTCCGGTTGCATCATATTTGTTTGTTGAAGTTACAGTTCTTATATACGAACCAATGTACACTGAGGCGAGCGGCGTTATAATCTCTACCCACTGTATATTGTTTGCGAAGTAGTGTCGGCTTGGAATGTCGCTCTTCTGGTGAAATCACCTAAACACTGCTGGTCAAGTTACAAACAGTGAAGCCTTCTGGGTCCAGAGCGGCCTACCACACACGTCCCATACTCTCCTGTGGATAATATAGCCAGCCCTTCGAGACGCACAAGTTTTTCTTTGCCATCCGTATGGGCCGAACGCTCTGGTAAATGTGGTTTCCACTTAAACCATTGGTACAGGCCGATTTTAACGGCTGGGAAAGTTAATACCGATAAGAAGCAGTAAAAGGGCAACAACTGCTCCTGTGCCGGAAGCCGCGATTTACTTCCAGAAGAAGGCGGGGCTAACTGTCAATCAAATACAGACAGAGCTCACCTCTGACTGCAGTGTAGCTAGCGGGCCAAAGCCACACGTTTTTCGGGACGGTTGGATCCCCCAAGGGAATGGAAGACACAACAGGCCCTAATGTAAAGGCTCCCAGTTAGTTTTCGGAGGAAGCAGTTTGAAAAAATTAAGAGATGTCAAAATACAATAGTTATCTTAAGCAACTTGAACTGTAACAAATAAATCAAAATGAACGAAAAGTAAAAGATCATATCCATTATCCACACAGGGAATACATGGCCATCCGATGATCTTAGAAAATCCATTGTTATATAAATGAGTAGATTTTTTCGGATTTGTTTTACCTTTTTCAGGGATTGGTGATGATGCCTTAAATTGGCACCCACGAAACAGAAGAAAACAATCTCAAAATATATTATCACAACTATCCATCACTACGGGCAAGTGTTAAGAAACTATTTCTCAAATGAACTTACAAAGGCCAGATGCGCTTACGTACTGTTAGCCTAAGGTCATCGAGGTCAAAGGTTACATAAAGAGGGGGGAGGTCAGGTCATAACACGTCAGCAGCGATGGTGGGTTTTCTCTGCCTTATCAACAGCTTACGCCACGAAAATTGATCTGCGCGTTGTTACTGGGAGGAATGTTGCTTATTTCATATCGGGAAAAAGGTCATCGTTGTGGAGGCCACTGAATAAATAATGCCTCGACAAGTTAAAGTCGGATTGGGCAGATCGCGTGTGGGTAAGACTAAAATGTGAGTAAAAATTATATTCAACTAAAAGTGTGGACAGGCCCCTGTTCCTTACAGCAGTCGTAGACCAAGTAACTATCATGGCAACCCATGTTAAGGAAAGAGGTAGCCATGGTAGTTACAATAAACTTGGCCTATGATTGCTTTGTGGAGCACAGGCGAGAACTGCAATATTACATCACTTTGGAGTCTACGATACAATGTATTTTCGGCAATGAAAACATAGTTATAGGCATAATGTATGATTTAGACCCACAATGTATAATGCCGTAAAACTTAAATTGTGGTGCGTTTCATGGTAAGCCTGTAACAAAAGAGAACTTATTTTGTCAGTCAATTGTCGGAAAACGGAAATCAAGAAACGGGCTTTGATGTTTGTATAAATGTCTTTTATATATATACAGAAGAGAAGCAAAATAAATGTAGACTGGATATCCTGCGAATTGAAAAAGGACAGCTGTTCTAAGTTCAGTTTTCGTCTACTTAATCCTGTCGTCCAAGAAGAACAGGCGGTTCGTAACACAGCAGTTCTTATCTGTTTCATCCAAATTCTCTCCACCTAAATTTCGTTTCAGATAAACATGCAGGTGCATAACATACATACTATTACTTTGCAGTAGTAAACAATGATGTAACTGTTATTATTGCTTTACAGTAGTAAACAATGGTGCAACTGTTATTATTACTTTACAGTAGGAAACAATGGTCCAACTGTTATTACTACTTTACACTAGTAAACAATGGTGCAACTATTACTATTGGTTTACAGTAGTAAACAATGGTGCAACTGTTATTATTACTTTACAGTAGTAAACAATGGTGCAACTGTTACTATTACTTTACAGTAGTAAACAATGGTGCAACTGTAATTCCCAAAGTACCTTGAGACGTATGACGCTGAAGGTGGTGTAACATGTGACGTCAGAGCGCGTGAGGACAGAATCCCGGGGGATACAGATGGCGCGTGTCTATAGCGCGATACATGGGCCATAGCCAGATGAACTGGCTCAAGATGAAGCCATAACCAGCTGCCAACACAGCTGTATGCACGACCTCGGAGGTATCCCATTTGTCCCGCATCCTTATCGAGGACAGAAATAAAGTGCTCCTAAAATCGCGGCCCTGTTATGTGCAGAGTCGCTTAGGATCGGTATCCTATGGAGGTATTGTTGTTCCCGCCCCTGGCACAGGCGGGCCCCAAATCTCAGGAGAAAAATACCTTGCTCTCAGACAGAATATTAATAGTCTTTTTTCTATCCGTTACCCCTGTATTCATCCGAAGCTGTGTGTACGACATGTACAACGTCTCATAGCACACCCATGAAAGGCTAAATTCATTTGGAGTCATAAGATCACTTGGATGTTCATTTTTTTAACATCTAACCCCATGCGGAATGATTACAAAAATTTCAGTTCATAGTTTGCAGGGTTCGTTCTTTATTGGTGTCAAGTTTTAGAAGTATCAAACATGTTTTTAGCATAATAAGCAGACAGTGTACAGCACACGCGCTGCCCTCGTACAAGTAAAATAATATTGATTGCGGCGTAAAACACCAATCAAATGCACATATACAGCCCATACTTACCGCGTGTCGTTTGAATTGCTGTTGTTAAAGACTCCGCTCCTGTTTTTCTTTTGGAGACGATATATCGGCAGCGGGCCGTGTGGCCGTGTTGCCATATGGACATGTAGCTAAGGTGCTAGTCTTTAAATCGCTGTGTCATGGGTTCAGTCACATTCTTGGACGGGATTTCCTAGATCCCGAGCTTTCACTGATACTCGTAACCCTGGTTGCTCTTAACCGTGCGCGATGTTCTCTTTTGTGATTCTGTATGACGTTTGTGAGAGACAACTCGTAATCCACCAATGCTACATTGTCACATGGACGTGCACCAGACAGTTCCCTCTATAGTAGTAATTTGCCACAGGCTGGGGGTTTATTCCGGGCTCTCAAGACACCGGATTTCTCCATACGTTAATAAACCATTGTATCAGTGAAAAACTCTTGAGCATGGTGTTCAACAACGGTCACATAAATAGACTTTATGTTTATTTAGTGAAAAATGTGTCAGTCATACTTCCAAACCAAATCCTCTGAGCTATATCTGCATGCAGCATTATTGTATAAAATAAATTTTCAAGTTAGGATCTGATTTTTCGCAGAAATAAAAAACATTTTCCTATCATTTATTCCTTAATAACCTTTTATTCCCATAACAATGTTTTGCAAATATACCATGTTGTCATTGATGTGTGCGTTTGTGACATTTACAGAACCATGCCACGACAAACGCACAGCAATATCAAACCTATTTAGAGCCTTTCTTTTCTGTTTTTTTCGTTCGGTAAATACAATTCCTACTACAAGTCGAAGGAAAAATTAATGAAACAGTTATTAAAATCAACTTTAGAACAATCTGAACATGCGAGCCATCGTTGACTAAACCAAAGAAAAATCGGTGAACTTCATTTTATATTCTTGAAACAAAATCTTCTGGGAGGGTCGTCATTATTTGTCTACGTTAATAATTTATTGCTATTCACGAAGTTTACTTCTTCCGGAAGACAATTCAGAACAGTTATACTCCCGATTTAGCCCAGTTTCAATTATACTATACGTGACAATATAAACGAACCTCATAACTTCTAAGCCAAGAGGAGATAACCTTAATGGAAAAGGCCCACATGATATACCTGCATGGTGTTTGTGTGCAGCGGTATGAAGCAGAGGGTATGCATAACAGTTAATGAACTGCAATTTCCCCAATAAGCTCAGCAGGTGTCAATGTATACGCACGGAGTAATCACAACTATATAATCTGCGGTAGACCGACATATTTTTGTTCATCCTCTCCCAAAATACCTCCCTTGTATACAGCGAAATGTCGGTCACAAATAAACTTATACTATATTAATACTACGTCTAGGAAATCAATCATCGGTCAGTCAGGTATAGCGCCTGATTTAATTATTATAGCGTTTTATATTTATTTGATTTATTAGACCTCCGAGCCAAAGGCTGGAAGCCCGTTGACCTTTCCCAGAATACTAATATTATTCTTTTTGCAATTTTCTTGCCGATATTCCCACTTAGGGTTGCAACGTTTGTTCTTCCAAGTCACTTGTAGTTTGGCGCCCATATTGGACTTCGAGCGAAACCTTCGTCTGAAGAACTCAATATACTTAAAATAATCATCAGTCATATACGCTTTGCAAACAAATCATCTCTATTCACCAATACCCGAAGATTCAGCATACAGAACGAATGTACGGAGAAATCCAATGGATATTTTAAATATAATAACCGGAGGCCGGTTGTATTCAGATTCATAAAGCTACTGCAGCTTCGATCCTATAACTCAGCACTTTTGCATCCTCCATCATATTTCGATATTATCTCCCTTTTCACCCTCTTTCACCCTCTTCTATTATAGGAAGTCCGGGAATGTAATAAAATCAGTTAATTAATTAACCATCAACATCGAAAGGAAAAAATCAGTAGATAAATTCTTCAATCTCGATTCATGTGGTACACGTAGAAACAATGTTTCGCTTCTTACGTAAATGCTCTGATGCATCTGTAGGCCTGCACTTGAGGGCGTTTTGGAATGGTATCAAAAACACAGAAGTAACACAAACATCTGAATGGAGAGACACGTAAAGCAGAAATTGTGTTTATCCATTAGAATGCCTTAATCTCCATCCATGTGATTTAAATTGAACATTACTTAACCTAAACCTATGGCTTACTAGTGTATGCACTTAGTCTCAAACAAACAATGCACGGGTATCTAAAATCAACGTGTAGTGTCCACATGCAGTACAAACCTTAAGGATAGAAAATCGTCAGTCGCTGTTCGACAATTTACATCTCCGTTTCACAATATAGAAACTACATGTATATAAGTGGCACTGAATTAAGTCGCATGTATGCAGAGTGTCTATAATTTATTAAGCTATACCGGTGACTGTATGCTGTGACACTGTGGTTTGTCAAGTCAGGTGTCTACAACATGGTAAACCAGTGAGACAGCACTATCAATATTTAGGCACCTCACGCCTGTTACAAAACATCAAAAATAAATTAACAAATAAACTAACGAAACGAAATTGTGCTCAAATAAATGAATAATTTGACTATTATTTACAATACTTTGAATGGAATATGTCCAACCATATTCAAGTTTTGACCTATAAAGTCAGGACGCAGTCCTGTGGCTACATTTGAAGTAATGAATATAATAATCCGATGGAAAAGAGGTTTATTTGTACACAGAATGGTCTATTCATTTCAATGTCTTTCGTGTGAAGTTAGTTCCTTAGTTTAAGCATTACTATTTCGTAGAATAGTTTCTGAAAAAGAAGTGAAAAGAAGAAAGAAACGAAAAAGGTATATGTGATATGTTTTCTTAAGGAGATATTTGTCTCATTAATAATTTTTAAATAATTTTTAAAAGGTTTGATGACTTCTTGAAAAGATATCATTTGTTTCTTCGGTTCTCGGCAAACTTGGCCACTGTCGATATTAAAATCCTACTCGTGTTGGTTTCAAAATGGATATCGTGTACATTTTATTTCATGCAAGACCCCCCCCCCCCCCCACAGAAAGAAACAAAGAGGACAGAACAATATAGAGGTGTATTATGTGTGCAAGACAGGGTTATCCTTTATGCGTTTACAAAAATAGACTACTGTATAGAGAATGGCAAAGATCTGTGATTCACGGCCTCTGAAAGGAAACTGATGACATTTTGAGTGCGAATTAATTTATTTGATGTGTTCATGCCCAAATTAACGGCATCAGTATTTGGCGCATTTATGCTAGGTTCGCGAATTAGCTACACCGCATACAACTAAGTGTACAGGTGATAAGTTGAGTCTCGTGTTAGTTAATTCTACAAGTGACTCTCAAATTGTAATTACCTTAGTGAAATTACAGAAATTAGGCATTTCTTGACGCTGTGGAATCCTGGGGATATTTTTTCGGACAATCAGGTGTGTATGGGAGATTATACAGGTATGTTTTATAACCGCGCGGATACAGCAAATCGTGAGGCAGATCACAGCGGATATCTGGTGGTCGTACATTGTGGGCACTAATCGCAGGCTTGCGATGGGCTTTGTCTATTTCTGCGTGGATTTCACGGATGTCAGTCGGCTGTCAGTTTCCGGCCGTGCTAGGTGGTCTCGGTAAGCTGGCCGACATGCTGCAGTCTCCGCGGTAAACACAGGTCTACCATAAGCTAAACAAAGGGAGCCTCACTCAATCAGGCAAAGCCGTGAAGCTTGATGATGATTCTCTGGGGTGACAGTACACGCATCGTTCGCAGTGGGATATAGTATCAGGCGTTCAAATCCGTTTCCATGTCACACATACATTTTACATTATGGTTTTTTTGGAAAAAAAACCCTAGACCTGAAAATCCGAAATAAATGTCTATAACTAAAGAGACGCTGAAAGAAAGAAAGAGACCTTAAAAAGAGAAGCACTCACTTTAGTTTCTGCCTTGGGTACGTCGCGTTATTTGAGGTCAGGTTGTGGATATTTCGCCAACACGGACACATATTCACCAAACTTTACAAAGAATTTTTTTTTTTTTGGATAATTTTTCGCGTAAACCACCTCACCACATGGTGCTATAACCTAAACAACATCTTGTACGGAAAAAAAAATAATAGAAATATGACTTTCAAAGTTTTGTACAAATTGCTTCAGGGTCGTAATTGCATGGCAATAATCACACATGATATTATATGTTGTATATTTGTGGTAAATAGCAATACGATTAGTACATACACAAGAAGTTTTATGTTATTTGTTATAATATGGCAAATGGTAGGATAGAGGCATTGTAGTTTTTAACAATATTGATATCAATATTTCTGACGCTTTATTCGATCTGAATTTTTCAAAAGTCCTATCATTCTTTTAGAATGTTTCGCCTCTGCATGTTGAGCGGGTTTTGTGTTTGACGTGTGTGTGCCATCGGCAATCCCAACTAGAACAGTAAGGGCTTTTTATATTTTCATAGAAACGTGACAGAAAACATCTTAACTTTTGACATTCGCTAAATGAGTGAAAATTGTCTTGTATAAATAAATCTTTATCTTAGTCCGTCCAGATGGGAGGACTAGCAGAGTGTAATGTGTTAGGTATGTGTCGCCATGGCACCCCCCGTCCCCTCCCTGGGGGCGCAGCACGTGACCCCGTGACCCCGGGGCGGGTGAGCGGGCGCAGACAGGGATACTGCAGCTCCCACCCAGGCGATGACAGCCGGTGGAGAGCTCACCCAGTCCGCCAGCACCCCCGGGGTCAACCGCTGCCTGATAGATGGCCAGCCGAATATTAACCCAGAGAAATGACGGAGATAATAAAGACGAGGTTAAATCGACAAATGAGTTCAAATGCGACGATGCGCGAGATACAGTATGAGAAGATAGGGCAAGGTTTTAATACGGGCCGGCGAAATAAGGTTAAATGACTTTAAACTGAGGTTGACATAAAATCAGTGGTATTCAAATTTTTACCAGGCCTCCTGAGGAAAAAAAGAGAGCAAAGACACAAATTTGGCGCAGAAGAAAAAATTGATTGCGCTCATTATCCAATTTATTTATTTGCTTTTTCTCATATTTAAATTTACACCTTGTCTTATATAGGCCCGTAGCTTCAAGCGAGTTGTAAGAAATACAGAGATGTAAATTTCAAACAGCTTTAACAGCACGGTACACACCGGACAATGTATACTTACTGTAGCAAATAATTAGTGGACCTAATAAAACGAGCCCTGCGATCATGCAGTTCTGCTCAGTTCGACATTAGTCTTTTTCTTGAAGGTCGTTTTTAATTCTGATTGTTTAAATTTGAAAATTTCATATTTATATTATTTTTCGTATTTGCTACTTCAGAGGTATACAAAACTCTGTACTATAAACTTACGTTTGCTCATTGCTCGACTTTGGGGCAGGGTAGATAGCAGTTGTGTGTGGTGTGTTTATATAGGGAAATGTGAGCTAACGGATTTTGTCATGAACAAATTCTCCGGATTTAACGAAGCAGACGGGTTAATTTAGGTTTCAAGGATATTTAATTATTTGTTTGATTGGAGTATTACGCCGTACTCAAGGATGCCACTTATATGGCAGCGGCCAATATATCAGGGTGGGAGGAAACCGGGCAAAGCCGCGGGGGAAACCTACGACCGCTTAAATACATGATTTATCAATATCGATAAATGATTTATTCATATCGATTCATATCATAATGATGGGCATTTATTGATATCGATAATTCATTTATCGATAATTCATTTATCGATATCGATAAATAGTGTTTACTTTATGGTTGCAATGGAAATGACCGCCCCAGATAAGTTGGTATGAAACAGAGTCTCGGAGAGCATGTATGTATTTATGAAGGCCGAAGCAGCAGGGTCAACCATCGAGAAACCAAGACAACGGAATAATGACAGTCTTACGACGGAAACACGGAGGACAAGTGATACAGGTACTAATACAATACCTGTAAAATATTTGACAATTTTCAGTTGTTTTACTCAGTTTCGATAAAATGTTGAAATTTCAGATAACAGTTATTGTGAGAAGTCGGGAAGAAGCGTTCAATATCAGACGACAAATAAAGTGGAATTATCGATACTGATAAATAGTAATATTTATAGATACCAGTAAATGATTTGTCTATATCGATGACTGATAACTAATTCAGTTATTGATATCGATAATTAGCGATTAAAAGTTAATTTGGCCCCTCATGCGAAACTGAAAACCGATAACTGTTTGTCTTTTATATACGCTACTGTGATCAGCTTTTTAATATGTTTTTATACGTATTACTGCTTATACATTCCTATGGGAATGGCTGTCGCGATTATCGACTCGGAAAGCCACTCTATGGTGTACGAGTGGTGTATGAATGTCGGACTTTTATCTACGCTGTGACATATGCATGTTAAAGTATTTAACAACTACTGAGTATTTGCATTAAACATCAGTCAAATAAATCAATGAATAAACTCAAATATTCTTGGTGTGAGATTGCGGAAACGTTCAACAATATAGCATAACACTTTGGTCTATCCCACGTGGATATTCCTACCGTAATATGTTTGAGGTGCAGAAAAATTCCTGTTAAGCATATTAACCCTATCGTTAGATATATTTAACTGTTTGCGTTCGTGAAAACCTCCAGGCTTTTCTCGGCTATTTTCGCTTTTCTTTGAAAAGGCCCATTAAACACTTTTACGCTTTGAAGGTTTTCGGCGGTTCTGAAGTGTACATCTCATCATATGTCGTGATGTCCTCGAATCTATCACTCGAGAGGTAAAATACATGCATTGGCGAAATAATGTCGAAAAGTCGATTGTATTTCTCAATGCACAACGTCAGCTTAGAACCTTCCCACATATGTAAGTTTTCGAAAATGATTCGCGATAAATGGAACTTTGAATGAGTTTATTTAGATGAAATAATCTCCAAATTATGTATTTATTATTTCATTTGAGTTTTACACCGTACTCAAGAATATTTCAGTTATATGATGGCAGCCTGCATTATGGTGGGAGGAAACCTGTAGAGCCCCTGGGGAAACCCTCAACCATTCATACACCCATAATGGGTGTAAATGGCTTGTCCCAGGACGCACAGCCTATTAGTTGTGAGTTTGCACCCTTGGAAATGGTATGAATTAACACGTTAAGAAAGAGTGTAAATTAACACCTTCTAGAAAGGGTGTGAATTAACACCCTTTGGAAACGGTGTGAATTAACACTCCCTGTAAAGGGTGTGAAATGACATCTTTTAGAAAAGGTGTACATTAACACTTTTTACAAAGGGTGTGAATTAACACCGTTTGGGAATAGTGTAGATTAACACCCCTTGGAAAGGGTGTTGTTAAACACTTTTTGGAAAAGGTTTGAATGTTGAATAGATGCTTTTCAGAAATGTTGCAAAATATCACCGTTTGGAAAAAGTGCAAATTAACATCCTTCAAAACGACATAAAATTAACGCCTTTCAGAAAAGTTGCAAACTAACAGGAATTTACCCCGTTTAGAAAGGGAGAACATTCCAATTTAAAATGGTTAATATAACAACTTAAGGCCAATGGAGAAGATTATCCCGCTGCTCCATTTAAATGATATACAATTGCATTTTCCTCTGCATTCTGTCTCATGCTCAGTCCTCAGAGTCCTGCCCAGAGGAAGGTCATCATGGATGACGTACTAATACAGCAGTGGTAGTACACAAATAAAGTTTACTCAAAGAGATTAGGCGTAAGATTTTCGGTTTAAAAATTCTCACTCTTGTCATGAAAAATTCCCCAAGTTGAACAAATCGACCCGACTGAAGTTGTAAACAAAATGTTTTGCCTATAATTGTAAAATTTGTGGTGTTTTCACCGAAAATCTGGGATATCGTTTCCTTAATCTCTTCATAAAAGTCAAAAACATGTACAAGACATGCACGATAAAGAAAAACAATTAGAGTTATTTTGTAATGATAATGCACTTTATCTTATATCAAAATGAATATAAGTCTCACCAACGTTGGACATGTATCTGTATTTTAGAATCAATCTTTCGCGTATATTTGTTTGAATTCCAGGAAGATGCTTAACCTGTTCAATAGTTAATATGGTTAATTGTCATAAGTACTGTTGGCCTAGAGTGAAGTAATTCCATAATTAAATTCCCAACACTTTGGATGTGCATCTCAAGTAGAACAACCAATACGTGGCCAACAGTCTATTCAGTCCAGTGAGGAAGTTGATGGCTTCGAAACGGGTGTTCTCTCCCCACAAACAGCTGAAGTGTTGAAGCTTAGATGAGATTCTCTCCAACAATTTCTTTCCGAATGGTGTGATCACTTCATATGACCCGTGAAATAAAATGAACAATATTCAGCATCTGTTCAAAGTTCTAAATATGAGGAACACCATTTTGTAAACTGTTTGGATTTGATGATGACATCACGTTGTCATTTCTGTAGCGTAAAATATTCTACCTGCTATAATCTTAATCCTGTAATCATTTGGAACTGGTATCGTAATTTTTTAACCAGCCTGTTCTTATGAGAAGTGACATTTTGGCAAGTTATCATTCACTAAAAACTACACAATATATATCAGACTACCACCTTGTTCAAAACGCCCAGCAATTGGTAAACAACACAATCTAACATCTCGATTTCAACTGAGTATCTTTAAGTATTTAATGGAAACAGCATATAACGCATCTCTTAAAAAGTTCTCGCTTAATTTTAAAAACAGAAATTCTTTTGTAACAGATTTAACACACTTGTGACTAGCACAACTATGGCCTATATATATAGAGAGAGAGAGAGAGAGATAGGTAGATAGATAGATAGATAGATAGATATATAATCTTCTCCATTGGCCCCCATGTGTATATATATATATATATATATATATATATATATATATATATATATATTAACCCTAAGAAAATTTACAAGCATAACAACCGTGTGTGCATATTTACGGTACAAATAAAGACTTGACAACAACAACTCCTTGAAAGCCTTTTTATATTTATATGAGTTTTATTGTATCTGTAGAAGTACAGTCAAGCCTCAGAGACTCGATTGTTCCTTCCCATTGTATCGGATTAATGTGACTGTTGGTGCCCCTATTGCGAGAACATGTATCTAAAATTCTAAACACCGAATACAAAATACTGAACAGAAGATTGTAACGGTTCAAATCTTTGTTATATGTCACTGAGCATAACAGAGGCCATTGCTGATCTGCTCTATAGTACAGGTGAAAGGTTTAAATTTTATGTATCTTTTATGTATTTCTATCTTACGTCATCATTGTTGATAGAAACTTTAGCAAGACTTGAAACCTTCACTCGAACTCAGATGTTTAAATATCTACAGTGTCATCTTGTGTAAAACTGAGAGAGCTCTACCTATTTAGTGGAATAAGAACAAATACAAGGCTTTTAGAAACTCACAAGGTGTAACGTAACAATTCTTCGGTACACGTGGTCTCCCAAGCGTGGACATTTTATCAGGATTTATACGGTTAACTCCCGTGTCTGTTCCCTGATCAGTTCAGCTTGCATCTTTTATCCACAATTCTAAACTTAATCGCAAACAGCTTTTCTTTTTTCTTTGTTATAAATAGTATTTTCCTTAAATTCAGGAGACATATAACCTGATAAATAGTCTTACTTATATCGGCATGTAGCCTGTCATGACGTCAGCTTTATTGGATAGATCTATGGCACAAGGTTCCATGGCTAATTCTTACTAGATGTTCGACGTCAAAATGAATTAACATGCATGCTTACCTCGAAAGTCCGCTGGAGAGTGTGGACTAAGGGGGGACTAGCTCTCGTTTTCTGCTGTTTCTCCCATCAAATATGGCAATGAGTTGTATTTCTCTGTATTCTCTTAATAAGTAATTTTACCCATTCTCTCCAAGGTTGCCAATGTATCATGAAATACCATGAATATATAAAGTATGAAAAACTGGTATATGAAAATAATACCGCACATTACATACTGCTTCATGTCACACCGCGCAGGCCTATACAGCTTTACATGTACACCGGAATCGTGCACGTATATTATATATGAGATATTTGTAGATGACAAGCGCCCGCTCTCACAAAACTTCGTACATCAATTTCTCGTGGCTTTTCAAGTAAATCACGTCGTCTTATGGCGCGATAACCTAGATAACGTCTTTTACGAGAAAATAACGAAAAACGTGCCATGAAGTTTTGTGAAAGAGGCCCGAGAAAGAAAATGATGAACCTTTTCTCTGAGTAGATTTTAAATCTTATGAAACCAGAAAAAGACGAAACGCATTAACTAAAATTCAAGCTTTGCTGAAGTCACTGACCTGTTTATACATATGTCGATATGGCTGATACAAAGTAATCACACATCGGTGAGACAATTTGGTAGAGCCGAAGATCATTACATTTGTAAACCAATTACGCACCATATTTCATTTATATTTGTTCCTATTTCTTGCGTGTATAGAAATTACTACACTTAGCTTCTTGACAAAATGACCATTGTAAAGTGTCAGTGCACGATGACTATATATTCATCTTTGCAAACCATATTTGAATAACCTTTTGTAACCATGATATATCATTTTAGCTAATTTTTTTTGTATAGATTGTCCATACGTAGATATTACATTCGGCGCTTAGTCATAGGATTTTAATAAGCAAACATTAAATCGCAACATTCTTTTCAGTCTTCGATGAATAATCGATAATAATCAATATTTTTTAGGATTTTTTTACACTTAACAGGCTCAATTTGTCCATATAGACAGTTTATATTCACGTAACCTTAAACATAATTTAAAGTTACTGTTTAATAATAGTTAATTGCACTTTCGCATAAAATGACAAATTGAAAACAGTGGATGATCTAGCCTGAAATTTAGTCCTTAAAGCCTTGTATTATCAACACAATACTGTTATTATAATATGCGTTGCATTTCTGATTTATTTTTTTAATTGGATTATTTAATTTGCTTGCAAGTATGTCGCTATTATAGCGTTATTATAATTAATTTTTCCATCACAGGTGAAGAAACACAGGATAAAATATTGTAAATATTGTATTGCAATTAACTGACAACATATGTGTACATGTATGTACAAAAAGTCAGTGGAATTGTGTAATTCATATACACTGTATAATATCGCCACGCCATAAAAAAGGATCCTACTTTGAAAAATGAAAATTGAAATATTCCTTAAATTTGCTTTACATCGAAATATAAATGAAGTAGTGAGTCAAACTGAATAAGAACAACCAAACACTTATTTGACCTTAGATATATTCGACAGGGCATCATGTGTGCATGTAGAGTTTGGCTCAGGGCTGAATACAAAGTACCATTACGCGTTAATGACGGTGGAGTTTGGGTGGATATTTATATGTACGCACGTTGGTTTGCCGCATGTGGTTAAAAATAGGCTTGCTTTTGACTTTTTTTTTCAATTGTAGCTTTCTGAGGTAACATGTATACATATGTGTGCATGGAAGTAAGGACGTAAATAAGTTATACATGATCGGCAATGCTTAAGATTTGCCCTTTGATCTCGAGACATCCATAAGAATACATTTAATGTTGTGTCTAATGGTTGTAAGTAGGAAGTCCGCCTTTAAAAGCTCCTCACATATCGACAGCACAAACAGATCTACATTTATGTTTGTCTGAGGAAAACATGTTCAAATTGATGTCATTCTATATTTTTTTTGTGATGAGGGTGAAAGTTAAGTTTGAGAAGAAATACAGACAAAGCAAAATTTGTGGAAAATTTTTCATCCCAAACAGATTGCCTCTCACTCAATAATTACCAAAAGTAATGTCGACGTTTCAATTATCAGATTTTTGAGAACTGAAAGAAATATGAAGAATACCAGAAATTTTAAGGGTGACAAGAAAGGAAAAAATCTGAAAAGTGTGCTTACCTCGTTGAACCCTAAGTGCAAATTTCCACAGAGAGAAATCACAACTGTGTGGGTAAAAGCAAAAAAAAATAAAAAAATAAAAAAACCATCAGTCGGTGAAAAAAACAAACCAAAAAGTATCTGAAAATCTACAGTATGAAAGATTCCTAATTTAAAGGACACAGGTGGTGCTTGCTCATTCTAATTGAAGTTTTTCACCACGTTCAATCGAAAAAAAGGCTTCACATGGAAAAGTTGAAGCGGGCGTGTGCAGGAGAATTGGAGGAAAAAGAAAACAGGTTTAAGTGTATAGGACAAAGAAACTTTTTTTCGGCGGATTTCAAAAGAATGAGAAGATATTGGTGGCGACGGTTGAAAACGGAGCCAGGTAATTTGGCGAAACCGTGGACGAGTACAATCTTCTGGGTTACTCGGCCGTCCACAGCAGGTTCCTCTAACTATTATCCGACATATGTTTTCTCCGATCGACAATTTAGATTAGACTTGTCCAGGGATGTTTATCGTCAGTGCTAGCCAGTGGAGCTGTGCCGCCATCCCTACCCTAGGCAGACATCGGCTCCTCCTATATCTATGTTAAACAAATAATTCTCAGCACCTTTGATATGCAAGTAATTTTTGTGTAGGCTTCGACAAAAGGAAGCAGGATAAGATCTTGTACAGAGGGGAGCTTCCATGTGTTCTACTCGTCCAGAATGTATTGCTGGATGTCAAATCGCCAAGTTCTCTGTATAATACCGTGAATTGTACCCGGCCCGTAATACCGCCTTGACGACGCCACTTGACTTGTTTACAGGCAGAAAGATATTTGACATTAGATTGCTTTTCCAAATTACACAGAGACTGAACCAAGCTTCTTCAAACCTTTCATTTTATTCCACGATGTTCTATCTACTATTAATATTCCAGTTAACTTGGTCAAATGCCTTTGGAGAAAAAGTCCATTTTGAGAAATTCAACCTTTATTTGTCCTAAAAATACGCCGTTCACTAAGAAAAGATGTCTCTCAGTGCTTAAACTGACGCAGAAAATAAGTCTTTGGCGCATTTTGAATAAGACCTACTCTTACTCAGTGTGTAGCAGTTACAGTTTTCATACTGTTGCAAAAAGGAAACCGCAAAAAGAACGAAAAACAAAGCATTTAGCTCGGAAAACTAATTACTATCATCTATCGACACTTTCGAAACTATCGACATGTGTGCTAAAAGTTAAAACTGGACTTAATTGATAACATACATTTGAACAAGCCTGTCTAGAAATCTTTTTTTTTTAGGTTTCTTTCTTTCTTTCTTTTTTCACCAAAAGTCATACAGGAAAGACAACTATGTACATAATAAATACAGTAAAGATGACCCAAAGTATTGGAAGTTGTAAATAAAAAAGTAATGGACGAAGAGATGGGACTGAAGTTCCTCGAAGGACTTGCTCAATCGCGGTCTGGTTAAATGTTTTTATATACATGTATAATATATAACTCTACAAGTTTCCATTTCATATTCACTTCCCATTTATGAATCTGTATCAATCTTAGACTAGGAATGGCACAAGAGAATTTAAAACCACTGTTATCTGGAGGAAATGTCTGCTATTGAGAAGTATTCACGTCGTCAGAGGGGGTAAATGTATATGTTAGAGAAGGACGGAGGGCAGCAGCGGCTGAGGCTTGCCAGCTCGTCGCTCTGGCAATATGCCGTGATAAGACGGTAAAGCATTAGACAGGTCCTTGTGGCTGTTTACTGAATAACTGGTAAAATCCGCTATGTCTATGTCTGATGTGATAAAGCACAGATTGGCAGATGTGACGTACATCGAGAAATCACCCCCTGCCCCTTCCCCCATTCCCCTTCACTCAAATCATCCACCTACCCCTAGTAACACTCAGTGTTACATTCCATGCAGAGCAACACCAAAGTGAAGACAAAAGCACCGACAACCACAGGACTGTATTCCTTACATTAGAAACTGATCTCAAAATTAAATTGATTTATTAGACATCTATCTATATAGAGAAACTTAACATTACATTGTTACCGTATGTTTCGAAAGAATAACATTGAGTACTTTTTTGTTTTCTTTTTCGAGAACGGTTGTAGCGGTTCTGAGATGTGTTACAGCTAGGGTCTGCTTGTGGTTTAAACTAAAACGAACGCATGTATAATATTTGTCTGTCTGAAGTATTATTCCTAATACAAAATACACTTTCCCAAAAAGAGAAACGCACAGTTCATACAAGGTGGGTAAGACTTGATTTACCAAGCTGATGAGGAAGGATCACTTGTCACCTGGTGTCATGGCTGAATGACATCCCGCAGCTTATTTCTTGAGTATTGATATTCTGACTCTCTCATAGTGGAACTTGGCTTAATTGACGTAAATGAGCATTCAATTAATTCTCCATCTTTGAACAGTTTTTCACAGCGGTGAATATTAAACTACGCTGTAATTTTTGGGACCACGCACTTCCTTTTGTTTACTTATTTACTTATTTGATTAGTGTTTTAAGCCGTCCTCCAGAATATTTCACTTATACGACGGCGGCCAGCATTAAGGTGGGAGAGAATCGGGCAGAGCCCGGGGGAAACCTGCGGCCATCCGCAAGTTGCTGGCAGACCTTCCCACGTACGGCCGGAGAGGAAGCCAGCTTGAGCTAGACTTGAACTCACAGCGACCGCATTGGTGGGAGGCTTCTGGGTCATTACGCTGTGCTAGCGCGCTAACCAACGGAGCCACGGAAGCCCCATTTCCTTCTGTGTTACAGCGGACAGGTGAATGACGGAAGGGAGGTGTATAGCCAAGAGAAAACTAGCCGGCCTAATTGGATACCTAGTTGAATTCCTGACTGCTTTTGGAGAAGATGGCCATGTTGGGTTACAGACGTTTGGTCTGTAGACAAACATGTTATGTAATGTTGAGCTTTAGAGTGCAGATAAGTTTTCAATAAAATCTCAGACATTCCAAGAACAAGAGAGGTGTTGCTACAAATAATGAAACAAATCTGGACTCGATATTTCAGCATGTGCTAATACAGCTAATAATGGCAGAAAAGGCTGGATTGTTATAACAAGGTTTCACTGTACGCTATAAATTTCTATGTGACTTACCTATAACTAGAACTACTGGATTTCAAGAACAATATCCAAATTTTTCGCTGCTGAGGCAGTTCAAGGGGATTAATTGAAAACGTACAGTTGTCAGTGAGAGACATACGTTTGGGTGGCAAGTTGCCTCCCTTGTTAAAACCAAACGCGATCAGCATGTATTAGCTATAACGTTATAAACAAACTGCAATTGCTGCACGGTCACTCACAACAATGATCTGCTTATACATGCAACAGTTTAGAGAGCGTTATTGCCAGTATCGTTTACTCATGTACAAAGATTATTCTCCAGTCTGCCTTGATCATAAAAATCACTGACACCATCTTGCCACTTAGGTTCGATTGGTCGGAAACTACGTCAACATCGACCTGGGAACCTTGCACAAATTCGGAATATATCTCAAGAGTTCTTGTCAGAATCTCGTACTGTCGTGGGATTTTGCATACCAATCAAGCTTTGCGCTTAGGATCGATTCTTCACTACATTTCAACGAATTCTCGTGCGAATACCTACCTTGAATAAATACCGGACTTATTACCTAGCCATAGCATATGGCAAAGTACGGATACTTTTTCTGCTAGATGGACAAATCAAAATACCGCGGATGTGTTTTAGCCACCGCTGTAATGTCAAGATCAAAACTAACTCTTCTGAGCTTGATTTTACACAGTAGCAATGGCATCGTATAGTAAAGAAATACGCCACCGCGGTAAATAGTTTGTAAAACAAGCCCCTGAAGTAGGTTTGGTTTACCGCGGCTCTTGGTAAAACGCCTCTGTCTTCATGTTCTTCCGTGTTCTGCGTTCAGTGTATTATTCAGAGAGTTGCTAAAGTAACGTTATAATTATCGTTGTCGTTACCCGTAAAGTGTGAATCCCACGGCTACATGGAAGTGGAGGAGGAGGTGGATGGGAGGATTACAGGGGTAAATGAAACAGCACAAAGCGGAAACCACTGAAGCTCAACAGGTATCGGGAGATTCTCCGGGCCTAACGTCAACCAGACAGGGCGTGATTAGGACAGGTCATCTTTTTGGTCAAAGGCTATGGCTCACAACTCAACATTATGAGCGGAGATATAGAAACTGCCATAGAAACTTAATGTCCACAGTGCTAGTTGCCATGACAGTTACGTGCATGCTACCGCAAAGGGGGCTTGTCAAAAGCGGAGTCTGCGCTGTGATAATTTCGGTTCTTGGTCAGAAAGCGCCATCCTACGAATTTAGGGCGGCATAAGTAATTAAATGTTGTCCGTACGTCCATTTGTAGAGTATCATTACATACAGTTATGAACGCAAAAACAACACTTAAATATCCGCTGTGATAATCAGGTCTTGATTCCTGATGGTTTCCATATTGTCTCTTTGTAGCACACTACATTTGAACCGAAGTATTTACTCAATAACTATTGAGTAAATACCTGACAAAATATCAACATGTTTATTTCCATACGAAAACAAAAATGTATTCATTCACTATTTTCCAGGCACATTACAAAGCATGGAACAACAAAGAAGGTGTCGCATTTCGTTTTTTTATGATTTCACCCTATTTAATAGAAAATAAACCGCATTTGTAGAAAGTACGCATCATCTGAAAGGCAATTTCGTGCTGGTTTTCAAATATGGTCATTAGTTTTTGGCATTTTTTTTACAGTGATTAAAACGAAAATAAAGACTGAGGTGCTGCGGTGGACTTTTTGGACTACATTGAAGCACAATGACGTCACAGATTCTTTTTTGCCGCTAATAACGATGTAGCTGTTATATTTCCACATTAAATACAGATGTTGCACTACATGTATATTTACGTACAACGTAGACATATAGCAGTAAGAGGGTATTATTATTATTATTTATTTTTAAAAATTCCCGGGGGAAAGTATTTCCCCCGTGTTAGTAGTCATCCAGTCATAAATGCAGTGACTTGGAATGCAGCATACCCATTGGTTCACTAAGTTGGGGCAAATTAGTTTCACCCACTTTGGCAGTATGGTTTTTCTCCTGTCTTTTTTGCGACGGTGAAAATACTAAGAATTGAAAAAACTATGTCCCTTAATTCCGCTGTTCTGCACATTTGAAATGCATCTGAAAACATTATTACTGAGACTCCTGATCAATTTTGTGACTCAAATGAACCAGGAGCAAGATTCGAGCACGCAACCTTATTGTTTCAGAAAGCACTATGATCGTCTGGTAATCCACTTTTCTAATGGCAGCTTATTTAATCTATCTAGTTATTGATCATTCTGTGCTATAAGTCGGACTTGGACTCCAGGTCATTAGCTAACGCTCAACATGTGTCCATCGCAGTGTTCGGTGTATAGTGCTTACAGTGTTAGGTGTATAGTGCCTGGAGTGTTCGTTGTATATTTTTCACAGTGCCCTGTGTATAGTGCTTACCCTGTCTTGTATATAGTGTTTGCAGTGTTCGTTGTATAGTGTTCACAGTGTCCCGTGTATATTGCTTACAGTGTTCCGTGTATAGTGTTTACCGTGTTCGGTGTATAATGTTTACAGTTTTGGATGTATAGTATTTAGTGTCGTCGGTGTATGCTGTTGACCGTGTTCGGTGTATAGTATTTACTGTGTTTGGTGTATAGTGTTTATTTTGCCTAGTGCATGTTGTTTATTGAGTTTATAGTATGATGTTTAGAATGTACAATGCGTAGTCTTTATAGTGCATAATTTATTGTGTTTATCGGCTACGGTGCCAAGTGTACGGGTGTATGGTGTATGGGTGTGCAGTGTTCATGGTGCCCGGTATATAGTGCTTACAGTAGTCGGTGTACAGTATTTGAACAGTTTAGAGCCTTTATAGTGTCCCGTTTATGGTGTGTGGTATATATGCTTATATATACATATGTGTTTGTGTGCCGTGTTGTTTATAGGGCCTGCTGTATAGTCCTTTATAGTGGTCAGTTGACTATGGTTACCTAGTGTATAGAGTTAATAGTGTCATCGCAGTGCACAGTGTTCATAGTGTGCGGAGTAAATTGTTTGTGGTGTCTGCTGCATATTATTTATTGTGCCCAGTGTTTGGTGCCTATAGTGCCTTGCACTTGTATCTTGACATTTATTTCCAGTAAGGGTGTATGCTCCTTGTGGTTCCTTGTCGGCATAAACGTTACACATGCGCTATTAGTTCCATGTTGTTGCCTCCGAATTGACTGCTGAGGAACTGACTGGATAATAGCGCCACACAGACATTGTGGTCTGTTGATACACTATAAATTTCTGCACTGTTACGTTGGACCTAATTAAAATATATCAAAATTTTGCCCGCAGTGTATAGAAATGAACACTCTTTGTCCATGATCATTAGCACCTAGTTTGATATTGCTTTTAGCAGCAACAGCTCAAAATTGGTGGCCAACCAAGCTTGGTGTTTTTTAATGGCCTAGACTGCATGTGGTGGTAGATGGTTTGATGTTTTGGGAATATCAAATTCGCTACAAAAATAATAAAGAATATCAATATATCATATATCGTAACCGCTTGTGAGTGGGACATCGTATCGCGAGTGCTCAGCGGGTCTTTACAGTGAGCTCTACGGAAATGGGGATTATGTTTTCTACAAGCAGACACCATTTCATTGTGACATGTCTGAAATAATGCTGGATGGTACGACAAACCCTAGGCACAAAAATAAGCAGGTCCTTATAATAAGGGAAAGAACTAGAGCGTTGCGCGCAAGGATTAAGTCCCCTTGACTGAATACGAAAGGATGCACCAATTTCCATCTAATAAACTTGTCGTATAAAGCACTAACGGGCGTGAATAATGGCTTGATGATTGCCTGTATGCAAAACATGGCGATGGTGTGTGTAAGCATAATGGCTAGATGAATATCTATGACCAAAATTGTTTGATGTATATGTACAGCATTATGGTGGGAGGAAAACTGGAGGAAACACACACACACACACACACACATATATATATAGCTATATATATAAGCACGATGCCCATCAGAACTATATGCTTACGTTTAAGTCTAATAGTGTGCTGGATATGCACAAGTATAAAGTTCTGATGGGTATGCATAAAGTTTTTTTATGAATATACTTAGCATAAATCTCCGATGGATGTGCTTAGGCTTGGTGTTTTGCTGGATACACATAGGTATAAACATCTGATGGGTATACATAAGCCTAAAGTGTGATGGATATTAAGCCTCAGGGTTTGATGGATGTGGTTAGCCATATTGTGAATTTATAATTCCAAATGTGGTCTGTTATCTAATGAGAAGGCAGAATTTTGGGAAACCCACTTAGGAAAATCTGCTGAAGAGGAGACAGCATTACCTTCGGACACTAAAGAGCTCATGGTGTAGCTAGACGAACGTGTGGGCCCCAAGTCTATGGTGCACCAGAAATTAGTTACAAAATACCGCAAAAAAACTGTGAATTCAATGAGGCAAAATGTGAAGACAAATTACTATGTTTCTAATTAGACAGCATGATGTGCTTAGCATTTGGATGTGGAGTGTTAATTATAATTTACAACTTTTGCTGATGAATTGAACGGGCTGTTAGTAGGTTGGGTCTGATGCGATCTTCAGAAGCATTGCGCGTGACGAAGTTGCCGAAAACCAGAAAAATCAAGCTAACTGTATACAATGCCAACAGGATCCATCCACAACATTAATCATCGTGAGTTATTTCCCCTCGACCGTGGTGTGACTATTTTTCATGGGCCATATTAATATACATACAAGTAGTTGTTAAGTTAAATCTCCTGTGGCCATGGGTATTGGTGGCAGATTAAGTATGCCGCTAAATAACATAGTGACCCGCTGACATGTGATTCTGCTTAGTTTCAAGCTAGGAGAATGTACAACTCCCTAACACTTCATACAAGAACGTTATTGACAATCGTTAGGGATAAGGTTTGAGCCTCACTCCTACCTGGCAGGATAATGGGCAGACCTGGTAAAATTTCTGGCTGTAGCAAATTAAAACGTGTATACTTATACATTCTCCACATTCCCGCTTTAACGTGAAAGTAGCTGAGAATGCCGTGTAATGTTGGGATAAGGGCTTTAGGGGTGGGGGGCTGTGGGGGTAGTTACACCTGTGGGTAAAGCATCTATACCACTTCATGTAACAAACAAATAAACAGCATAAGGACCGAGGGGGGAAGAGGAGTTAACTGTAAGCCGTTTGTAGCAGAGACGAAATGCCGCACGCCGCGGTTCTATACGAGTGTGACCATAGCAGCCCAAGCCCGCTAACAAGGTCTGTGTTAATGTGCGTGTTTGCGTAACAGATGACAGCTCAGGCGGAGGTGTGATGTAAAGAGGCTGCTGTTTTATCGGCTGCACTGACGCTGTGGTAGGTAAACATGCTTCACTAACTGAATACTAAGACGATTTGTTTCCTCCGATAACGGCTGCCATCGACTCGTGGTGCATATCATACCCACACTATATAACCCACTCTATCGCGACCCCTCCCCACGTCCGTGCCAGGAGTTCCATACACGCCTATGACGTATTGGCAAAGCCTTTTACATAATATCACTCGTGTTATAAACACACATTACATACTTGCATACAAGTCACGTATTTAGACACCTGGATTAAAGGTTCCCCGTCTACTCTTACGCTGTGGGGACAAGTGTGAAGTCCTGGAGTTAGGGTAGGAAAAACCAGATGAATCCGCTGTTCAGGAAGATTCCAAAGTGTTGCTTTGTTAGGTTGACAGAAACTGGTTAGAACATGTACGTGTTCACTATTTTTCTCTTGATATCCTCCGTAGACTGTATGGTTTAGAATTATCTGACCAGCGACGAGAAAGTCATCTAAAGAAAGCGTTGTGTCGATTAAATTAAAATGATAAGTATTTTAACGCAGTGTCTTCATTGCCTGACCATTCCCTATGCACATTGAATTGGTTTGGGACTGAGCGAATGTATGAGCAACCAAACAACCCAATGTACTCTTTGCTGATACGGATGTTGTATTAAGCCAGAAAGTTTGTGCTAACTTAACGTAAATTGCAAACTGCAGCTTTCAAAACACTTAATATATTAATATACTTTATACCAGGCAAGCAGAGCCTATCGGGATTGTCACACACCACACTAACCACAACTAATGCTATTACATCTGCTGTAACTGCTGCTCTAACTAGTAGTATTACTATAATAAAACAGCCCATATGTGGACACTTTCACAAAACTTCGTAAGGCATATTTCTTGTAAGTTTGTTTTTTTTTCGTGAAATACGTTGTCTAGGTAACAAGGCGACGTCATTTACGAGAGAAATGAAACTGGGTCCATGTCATTCATATATGTGGCACAAGCTTGATTTACAATCATATGGATTCATACCTATGGAGTCCGGTTAGGGTCATCATCGTAGCACGGCGTAAAGAATTAAAAACAAACTTTAGCAAATTTAGTTTAAAATTTTCGACTTCGAACAACCTAGGGTAAAGATTAAATGTTGGGCGATGCAGTAATCTAACATGCATCAGTCATCTTGAAAGACATTGTTATACAATACATGGCCCAAATGCATTAACAATCTGTACCCCTGTACACTTCATAACAAATGTTGCCGTGCCAATTCTGTACCCATGGGAACACGTGAGGAACTATGTTACATACACGTGCATGACCTCGGTCAGCCACGATGGTGAGAGACGTCTGGCGGAGGATAAAGCGGTCCATCAGCGCCGGTTTCACCTGTCATCAGCTGTATTGTCATGTGTGCTGATGTCACGTGACTGTAATATCATACGCTGGGAACATGAATGAAATCATTCATGGCATGTAGAGTGAAAAAAAAAAATTATTGGACTTCAAACAGTTATAGGGGTTTTCTAAAATAGATGTCATGCAAAATAGTAAAGAGATTCTTTAAGACATAAATTTACAGTGCATTCACAGCATATACATGATAGCTGTTTGCACACGCTGTACATTTTCCTATTTTGCAAGCTGTATTTCACTGTGTTTTCAAGAATCTGTATCGGGATCTAGATGTAAAACGGCTGTGGCTGCATGGCATTATGTTTGTCTACAAGTTCATTATCGGTCATTAAAACAACATACAACGACAGAGGGTAAATATAAACATGTTTAAATAATATGACTTTATTTCCATTGTACTGTTGTGTATAACATCTTAGAATGTCAGTTAATATTTACAATAATTGATACAAAGTAAATAAATGTGGTATCAAATAAATACAATAACAAGTTTTCACATGCTTTCTAGGGTGTGCAACAAGGTTATTTTCAGAGGTGGATTTTTAGATTTTACCGACATACAAGGAGAAAAGAGACTTTCCATGACTATATGATGATTTTTCAGCCCCGTGACACTTTCGAGGTACTGTTTCAGGTAACAGGTGTCAACTGTCAAGATAATCTACCTGACTATGACTGAGCAGGTGTAGGAATATATTTTACCCGGACTGTTGACTTTTGTACATTAGACATTTTAAAGCGATAGTCGTCTTTGCTGATCACACATATCCAACAGAGCATTCAAAACCCAAATAGCAGACCGAGGAAAATGTACATACGTACGTGGACTATATACAACATTTTCCTTTTTTCTTCAGTCTTGCAGCTTTTTCTCTGGTTTTCACCTGGGTGGAAAGGTTTACATCGAGATGAGAACCTTTCCACCCACGTTTCCACCCAGGTGACAATGGAATAAAAACCAAAAATATTAAAATGTCGTACATGTATATAGGCCACCGTACATAAGTAATCAAAGTATAAAAATATATGCTTGGCTACTTTATAAGTTCAAATTACTTAAACCTATGTACATCAACGGGGTTACGTATGTTTGCATTTCTTATTATTAAACACTGGTCCTGTGTAGAAATTATCAATGGGTACGAGATAGCGCAGACCTACAGTTCACGCAAACCAAGCCTCAGACCAAAAGATATCTAGGGTTGGTCAGTGCACGTGACCTCGCTCTCTCGTCTGCTGCCTGTGACAGTGTCGTCTGCTGTGTGTACATCATCGCGGGAAGCAGCCATCTTGCTCAGGTCGTAGTTGTTTCACGTCTGAGTTGACCTGTTGTAACACACGAGGCCTTCTCAAAACAGAACAGATTCCTAATTGTGAGTCGGTTTGTATGACTGGTCCATGTCGCCGTGTTGGGGGGTGCCTCATGTTCGACAGGGCAAATATTTTGAACTTTGATGGTACATGTGTTCTTACACAGTTATACATACGCACGCTCATCTACAACTTAGGCTCTCTAATTGAATGGCCTGCGGATGGTCACGGGTTTCCACCGGGCTCTGCCCGGTTTCGTCCCGCCTTAATGCTGGCCGCCGTCGTATAAGTGAAATATTCTTGAGTACAGCGAAAAACACCAATCAAATAAATAAATAAGTAAATAGATAATTAAATGGCCTTACTGAGAAATTTGTATTTATTTATTTGATTGGTGTTTTACGTACTCGAGAATATTTCACTTATACGACGGCGGCCAGCATTGTGGTGGGAGGAATCCCACGACCATCCGCAGCTTGCTGGCGTACCTTCCCACGTACGGCCGGAGAGTAAGTGAGTATGAACTGGACTTGAACTCACAGCAACCGCATTGGTGAGAGGCACGGGGTCATAAACACCGCTCTGGCGCGCTAACCGCTTCGGCCTCCAGACATTTGTAACATAGCTCGTCGGTATATGAGAAGCACATTAACGTCTAGTTTGTTTACTCGCAATTTTAGCCGACAATAACGTAAACAGCTCTTAGACTGACAATCTTAGAACATTCCAGACACATTCATTTTCTTTGGAGGAATTGTTTTGTTTATAATAGCGTTACACAAAATTATTGTTATGGGGAAACTGTACATTACTGTTCTACTTTCTTAAAGACCTACATGACAATGATTTTTCTCTTGTTGGAGCTAACGAGCGTGAATCCATGTACAGTGATTGATGGACTGATTAACTGACTAATTGGTGTGCTCGAGAATTTCCTACTTTTTTGAAGGCGGTTAGATGTATGGAAGGATTTATTTATTTATTTGATTGGTGTTTTACGCCGTACTCAAGAATATTTCACTTATACGACGGCGACCAGCATTATGATGGGAGGAAATCAGTCAGATCCCGGGGGACACCCACGACCACCCGCCCGTTGCTGGCGGACCCTCCCATGTACAGCCGCAGAGGAAGCCAGCATGAGCTGGACTTGAACTCAGGTTTATGGAAGGAGGAAACAGGAATAACCGGACTAGACCACCGGCCTTCGCCTGTTAACAGTCAATCCTCCTGACTTATAACCACAGCCTACAAGGTAGAATGAAACCCCACGAACGAAATACTCGCAGATTAAATCTTAATCCAAAACCAGTCAAGTAAAGTCCCTAAAATTAAAATCTGAGATAAACTTCGTGTGGCGTGCTTCTTTCTCAGTCTCTCATACCATCACCTCATACCGCCTTGTCAGGAATACGTAGGCCCATTTGCGAATATATATTCAATATACGTTGTTTGAAGGATTGCTACATCTGCCAGCACTTAGTCTCGTTTAATTATGGGAGATAGTATCACTGGACTCTCGGCCAAAGTGATTCGGGCCTAATTTGTGTAATGTATTGTTCCGTCTTGCATTTTCGATGACATTTTATGAGCACAGGGGTAACGTAGTGTTCGAGTCTTGCGCGTGTGCAGTGGTGAGTACTGCTTGTACTCGAGTCGACTTTGCACGGGGAAAGGGAAAACAATTGCGGGTTAATTGATTGTAACCACAGCAACATAGGATGCTTCTAGCATGTGTTGTCATGATTGTTCTAAGTAAGTAAGCATATAACAGATTTGAGGAACGCCAGCAAAGGCGTAATCCTCGCAGGTCAAATGCGCACGATGAACCGAAATCACACTGCTACATACAATACGTTATGAGGTGCACACAAAAGACTTGACATAACAATCTGAATTCTCGCCTCGCTTCATATAACTGCACTAATAAGTGTACAGACCAAGTAATGGTCTTCCAGGTGTCAGTAGACTGTAATTGTGTAAACTCGTGGATAACGCAGTTGGTAGAGCGTCCGATTTCGGACGGGGAAATCTGGGTTCAAACCATGGGTCGGGTCACACCAAAGACTTTAAAAAATGGCATATCCTTCTTCCTCGCTAGGCGCTCAGCAGTAAGAGGATAGAGGGTGGACTGGTCGGCCCGGTGTTGGTATAATGTGACTGGGTGAGGGGGCTTGTTGAGTGTCTTCGACAAGTCGTCTCTGTGAGGCAGCACCAGATAAAAGATTCGGTGGAAATCCCTCCTGCACCAAGGAGACACCGCCTTCGTGTAAGTGAAATATTCTTGAGTTAGGGCGTTAAACAATAAGCATTCATTCATTCGGGGATTGCGTCACTGTGTTCTATACAGTCATGCCTCACTGCATTATACAGTGGGGCAGCGTCATATTTGGCTACCAACCGGAGCTTATGTTCTCTGAAGTTTTGCCTAATGAAGTAGATGTTACTCCAGACGTAGCAAACCATAAGTCAGTACACGGAGTGGGTGTCACGTCTGAGATATTGGCACGTACATCTACATGTATTTTGAGCCCTATTGTTCTCCGATACTTAAGTTGTATCCCTGGCAGAATAACCCACGAAAAAGGAGTAAAAGGGATATTTGTTTTGCTGTAAAACCAGGAAAAATACTGAAACTCGATCATCTAGTAAGGTTATATTGACTGATTTGTTAGCATTGACAATAAATCTCATATCAAACACATGTGTTTCTTAACTAGTACAGAAAGAAGTATATCGTTACTCGAAGTAATGATGTGGAGGTTAAATTTATAGGGAACCAGTGTTCGTGAAATTGCATTAAGAATTCAGTCAAGTGTTAACTTTGGCCTTCATTAAAAACGGCACTTTTTGATATTGCAGTGAGATCGCTGGATAATTTAAACTGGCTTTTACAACCATTCCCTTGATAATTACACAAGCCAGATCTTCCTGTACTAAGGATGCAGAGGAAACAGCTACACGAAATTTCTCCTAAATGATAATGCGTCAGTCCCAAGTTTTGTCAGTTATTATCAATAATATGTCTACTCCGGATATTTCAAAAGTCTCTCTGTTCAGTGTCCGTGGGCTGACACGTGCTTGTCTGTGATCCAACATGGCCGGTGATGAAACAGCGATTACATAACGACGGCTGACCTCTTTAACTCCGGAAATGTCTGTTTCTCGTAGATTCTCGTGCAGGTGTTGGCGATGGATGGGGCTCTTCGCGGGGTTATCGACGCCTGTCTGTAGTCCCAGATACACACAGACAGCACATTGACATAATCGCCGCTGTTTTGGGATCTAGAATCGCAAGAATAAGACACTGACAAACTTGTACCACACGTACCTGCCAAATTCGTGCTTATGTCTGCACGTGCCTTCGGTTGTGTATTGTTCAGATATATATATTACTCGCTGATATTGACAGGATGTCCTATGTAGCCAAAGGAGGGGGAGGACTTTCATTCTTGGTTTTTAGAGAACGTTTTGTGAGGAAAATGGTCACATGTTATTCCTATGCTTTACAACCCAATTGCCAGTTCATCTCGGACACAACGTCTTATTTACGTGGAAAAAACTAACCCTCTTCTCTATTGTTCAAGGGGAAAATGATAACCAACATCAACTCTCAATGATAATTACTAGATATTTTCAATCAATGAGATGTCTGGGTTATTTTGCTTCAAATTTCGTATCAAAACCTGTGTGTCTCAAATGCAAGGTGAAATGATAAAGGCTGATAAAGTTTCGAAGGTGAATACAAAAACAAAGTTTTCTGTCCTTTTCACCTTGTCTGGTGTGGCGACACGTTCGAATACATGGCTTCAACAATCGCTGAGATATATCCTCAAATGACTCTTAACTTCAAAAGCTCTTGATCTCATCCCAGCATGCATTAATTCCTTACTCGACGTCACATCAACCTAATACGACGTCATATAAGGAATATTATCACGTCAAATCAGGAAAATTGTATGGACACAGCTGAGGATTTCCTTTTACAGAAATCTTCAGCTACAGAGGTTAAATAGTGCCATTCATAACTCCTTTTGTGCGGCGATGTTTTGTGCTACAGTTCGTCTTGATGTCATTCCCTGATGATGACTATCACAAACACGGTCCGTGAATTTCCACTTCAAATAAATGTGGACTTCAAGAATTTAATTTCGTTTCAACTAAGCAACCAAGGCCTGTCTTTCAAGGGTTTTCTGTTTTACAAATTACAGAATGGAAACCAGGATTTGGTAGGTAACGAAGAACTTTTCTATTGTCCCAGCCCTGTCAGAAAGGATGCAATCGGTCATACTCTGTCGACCATTCTGATCACATCTATTAATCATTATTTAACCATACATTCTTATCTATTATTTAAGAAAGCTACACACTGAACTTGGTTGAGAGAGAGAGAAGTTTGACTAATGCCCAGAGTTTTCAGGAACAGTCTTTATTCACTGTATTCAGTTTGCAAGTTAGCAAACAGTACAGATGATACAGTGGATATCTGACAGACAGACAAACAGACAGACAGTTCTGTAAAACAAAAACAAAGAAATGAATTAATACCATGAATTACACTGATTATAGTGTCCATACAAAATACAATCAAGAAGTGTATACTGTTATGGAACATTTACTGAATACCTAAATATATGGCTCAATTCAAATGGAAATAAATGAACTATATTGTATACAGCATACAGCTGAAAACCACACTGCCATTAGCGCTAACTCTATATAAGCCCTGTAACCAGTAAATAGTCGTAAAAAATACTTTCAAATAAAATCTGAGACCGCTAAGTATTCGTTATTTTTCACACACAAAACCTTCAATGACGCACCCGAACAAGAATTAGTTCATCATCACAAAAATTAATTCACTGCTTTGATATTCATTTCAGAATTAAACTGAACTCTCAAAAGAAAAACATTCTACATGAGTATTTATTATACCCGTACAATAGTAATCTAAAACAGTAAATGGGAGATGACTCCGAATGGCTAACTACACCTAACGTTAATGGCAGGTAACTCTATACTAAATCGTAACCGTAACTGGTCAAGACAATTACTACAAGTTAATTACTTAAGCCCTCTTACAATGCATTGAATTGTAAATAATGCCCTTACACTATGAAATATGCTTCATCACTCTGCAATGTATTAACAAAGTATTAAAGCTAGAATAAAGCGTCTCGGAAATTGAGACGCTCGGACCCTTATCGACACAAATAAAACTAAATTGTACCACACGCAGGATTACAAAACTCTCCCAAGAAGAGAAGAAGAATGTCTAACGCTAAAACAAAGACCTTATGTAACCTTTCGAAATGTGTATACATGTACCTGAACAGTGAATTTGGTATCAAAAACACGCAGCACAACAGGATAAATGACTCAGAGCAGCGCAACAGACATGAACGTATCCCTCTTGCAACTAGTGATTCTGCTCGCGACCGCAGCACCCCCCGGTAATCGCGCAGACACAGATAATCTCAACCAGAACTGTATTACTGTTTGATTCTACAGTCACTTTCTGTGAAGACAAGTGTGGTCATCATGTTCATCCGCCTCTAAGGATATCAGTTCACAGCCCCACAGTATATCCATGCTAAAACGTTTGTTGTCTGAGTTGGTATTTATTCCCTGGAAAAATGGTTATACATAAAGACAGGCAACCTGTGATACTCCATTTGTGATTAAAACAGTTTATATGTTGGGAATACAAAGACGTAAAAAGTTAAGAAAAACTCACTTATCTTTATCCTATCCTTTCGCCGCATCAGAAAAAAATCGTTTATATACAAATGCTTTTACATGTAGGTATAAAATTTGAGGTTTTTTCTGAGGTGAAGAAAACGATGGATTGAGAAAGCAAATCGGTCTTTCTCAGCTCTCGCTATCTTGGTATTCTTACACAGTTTCGAACGTATTGTTCTCATGAAGGATAAAAGTGAGTCGAACTTTATACACGAGCTTGTTTCCAGGGATTAAAGGTGGCTTAGACAACAAATTTTCAATTACGGAAAAAGAAGAGTGATGTGAACAAATTTAAATAGCGAGAAGTCAGCCTTACCAGTCTTACGGGCGTAGTGTAGGCGCAAACTAAGTAATAAATGCCGTTCATTATACATGAATGTTAATGTACGGTTACATGATGCACAAGTGTGGTCAGAATGGTCGAGTGCCATAATCTTATGGCCGCTGAATATATAAATAGATGTTTATGTCACCACTGTAAAGTGATTGTTATAATTTCACAATGTTTGGTGCAATTGGTGTTTGTCTGGTGGGTAGATATGAAGTAGATAAAATGTTCAATGACATCCTGTTTTCACGCGTATTTCATTTAAAGCACAACTTGGATACACCGTTAATCTTGCATTCGTCCGTCCACTTAAGGTATAAGTGTAAATTTCAATGTGCATGCTTATCTGTAGAATATCTTATGAGGTCTATCCACACCACTGAGATACGCATGCGCTCCTTGCTTTTCACTTTTACGTTGTGTAGCTTGCTATAAATCTGCTACATTTCAAGACTTCATGTTACCAGATTTGGTGTTCAACAATACACATTGAGTACCTTACTCCTCCCTGCAAAGTTAGGTTTAAGCGGACTTTGAACCATGGTGGATTATTGTCGCCGAGGAGCTAACTGTTAGACAACGTTACAAGGGGAAAGGCTCAAGGAAAGTGGATTCTCGGCTGGGTGATTATACACCAGTGTTAGGGGATTTGGCTTAGCTATTAGTAATACCAGATGTTACACTGTTACAGTTTACAAACGGACGTGTATATAGCAGGCGTTAAGACGCTTTTAAGTCCCACTTGATCTACGTCCCGTGCCAGATCATATAAGCTGGAAGGGGCCAGCGGCAGCCTTGCTGGAAATACCAACCATCCGTAACCCCCATGCCAAGGGCCCCATCATCGGCCGTGGCAAGCTTCATTTGGCAGAAACACGATCTAACAGTGACATACAAGACACTGTTCCCTACGGGGCTGGGTCTCCTCGGAGGCTGTTCTCGCGGAATTGGCCTATCGCGGAATCTTATCGTGATACCCTTCTAGATCTGCTCCCTCCTCCGTGAAGTCTCTCACTGACTTCCCTCCTGTCCGCTTCTAGGAACTATGCCTGGAACTCCTTGTCTCGCTTTGTGCCAAATCTCCATCTGATTCCGTTACACACGAGCGAAACTACAGGAAAACGGCTGCTGTTCACTTTTACACGTGGTCAGATTGTACTGTTCGAGATGCGTTTTGCCGCTCAGTTGGTTCCAGCTCAGCCAAAAGTTAGCGTTGAAATGGAAACTCACGCTGACAGGCCCATTCGACCATTCTCGTATTAGATGATGGCAAAAAACATTTAAACTTTAGATCTCTCTTTTTATTTTGTTGTCACCTCGCAGATGTTAACATCGTGTTTTCTTTTATCCTACTGCTCATCTCCTACGAGGGAATGTGTTAGTTTTCTCGCATGACTTCCTTGGAACGCCCCATTGCTGTGGAATGGACTTCAAGAACCGCTAACATCACACACTTTTCGGACATCTGTTTTAAAGCGATAGACTGAATCTGTGTAGGTTCTTTGCTTAGATTATCAAATCTGTATCCATGTAATCGATTTAACAGACTTAATGGCTTATACTGTAAACATAGAAACAAAGGTTATTTGTGTTAGTACGCAAAATTATCCTTACAACTTATCCACATTTAAGAATCAAAAAATTCTTTTGATCGAACTGTATGAAAACTGATTGAACATAAAAGTGTTGATGGCTTCAGAAGGATGATTAGGCTGCCAGTGTTACACATATTTTGTAAATTGACAAGCGCATCCTCTCCTGATTGAAGACGACTTACCCACAGCATACATATTTATGTGGTAAAGTATGCATTTGCATGAATAAAACAAAATGATGTTTTAATTTACCACAGTATTATTGTAGCAGGACAACATGAAATTTACCCAAACTAGTTTTTCTTCCATTATTATTGAGAAAATACAGAAACTGATTGAATGTTAACGTTATTATTTTTAGAGATCTTGCAGAAAAAATCACTACATTTCATGTTTCACATACTAGGTTTATTTTTGGTTAAATCGTGTAGTATGATTGTTAAGTTTTGCGTAATTCAAAATTACAGCGAAATATTGGGAAGTATCATTTTAGTTGCTGAGAAGAATAAATCTTGTAAACGACCAATATTATATCAAGACATTAATCTTCGCTTCACTGGGTGATGAATCACGACAGAACGAACAAAACAACTGATTAGGTGCTTTACACAAGATAGCTTCTGTGCCATGAGAAAACTCCTGGAGACCAACACTCCACTTTATGTTCCGATATTTTAGTGGTGCTGTTTTCTCTGGTATCGTAACTCAATACTTCAGGAGTTCGGGAACATCGGTAAAAACCCAGTGACATCTCCCTGGGAGCCCCACCACCGCTGACAGGGAGACTCTGCTCGCTTCTCTCTTCTCTCCCCAGGGGCCCCGGGCCCACCGAGGCCAGTCTGTCTCGTGCCCCCTCTGGAATGCACTTTTCTTTCTTCTCTGCAGCCGTTTTCCATACGCTTCCTACCTGGCCGATCGCGTCAGTACGGTGCCGATATAATTGGCGAACCATTATTTCATTTATTGTAGCACCATGTTGTTTCTTCCTACTGCGAGATCCCTGTTTCTCAGGAAAGCAATATCCCAGTAGATAAAGCTCACTCCGCTGTTGTACAGATATAGACAGGCGGCTGGGATAAGAACAAACCGAAGATTTTTATCCGTCAAAGACCGACTATGGCTGCTTATTAACACTTTGTACAAATCTGCACAACATATGTCAAATCAAAGATTCCACTGGATACTTGTATCTGGGATGCCCACAAGATGTAGGATAAAATGGGTTCCAGACAATCGTCGACCATATCTATCATACACATGAGAACACCGAGAGTGCTATTTTTATCATCATGCACTAATTCAGGTCAAGTCTTTTTTTCTTCTGAAATTGCTATGTCAACAATATCATATGTTGTATCGCGTAGAGACTATTGTCCCTTATTATGGTACCATTTTGCGATAGTTATAAATCCCTAAAACTAAACAGATTGCAAATGTATTGGCCCATCACCCGCGTTTCTATCGGACGAATACTTTACAACACATGTTTTAACAGATTGCAGACTGGGTATGTACAATGATTTGTGGTAAAATATGCACTTTTCGTGAATTATTATCCAGGACCAGATGCGCAGCATAAAGTAACAGCAATTAGTCAAATAATTATTATTTATTTATTACGTAATAATAACTGAACTTGCAGCCATAATGTGCGATTGCCCTACAAATCAGACTGCTTTCAGTCATATCACAACAGGTTAGTTTTTAGATATACATAGCAATATGGTTATCTATGGCTGTAACTTTTATTTGGCTGGATTGTAAAATAAGCCATGCGTGGGTCCAAACTTGTGAACGGGCGAGGAATACAGAAAACCTATACTTACATTTACGTACATAATGAAACTTTCTGATCCATTATAGCGACAAGTGGACAGAGAGCTACACAAACGAGATATAAAATTTAAGTCTTTAGCGCATATATAAACGAGCAAAAGAAAGTACATGTAAACATGCAGAAGTTAAGCAGTTGGCTATTATCCCCTTTTCGTGCATTTGCCCATACAAAATGAATTTATCACTTTTACCTAATTCCGCCTAAGCAATGATCCTATGGGGCGTGTAACTTCTTACTTCTTAAACATTTACATGGACAGGTAGAATAAAAGCGTGACAAAGGTAAATTGACAAGATGCCAGTTTTCACCGGTAACGTGTGACCATTAGCTAACTATCACACTGTCATCGCTACTCTGGTTTTACTCTCTGTGCTCCAGTCTTTTATAGTTTAATATATATTAAGCAAGTAATCAGAATTCATATCCCTAGGATTCTGACTATGTGTTTATCGGGAAATATTAAAACGAAAATGAGTTGTGTGTTTTGCTCGTCTGTATGTATCGTTGACAAAAGTACGCTTTAAATCAGCCCATTTTAATTTCCACACGATAAATGATCTCAAAGGTATGGTCGTCTTACATCTATGTGCATACTTGTAAAGAATAACCATCTTTCGGAATACCTACACCGTTATAATGAGCCTATATTGAAAAGTCAACGTCAAAATTTAACTTCGAAGAAAATTGGCAAAATGACATCTTTTTTACTAAATCCCTAAATATGTTAATTTGTCATCTTACATCAATGATTAGTTCTATTATTTTGGACACAAATCTTATGAATCAAATTTACACTTGCGTTGTTATGAATTCAAAGACCACCGTCAAAACATGTTAAACCGATTGACTGTGTTCTAGTAGGGAGGCGCAAGCGATAAAACAAAATAAACTTTGTGATTTCTTTCCATCCTTGGCGGAGGTCATGAGGGATATTTGAGTGATCTGTTTGACTGGCTACCTCCTCACTCCCGGTCATGTGATAGGCCACCAGCTGCATGCGGCTGCGCACTCAGCGGCTGGAAGTGTCGGCAAACAAGAGAGTGTTTGCGGTAGGGAAGGAACCTAAAAGGGGATAAAATTATCTGTAATGGATTTGCGCTTCACTCTCACCGAGTTTTGCAAAACAAAATGCCAGCATAATACTGTCGCCTGGAGCTACGCCTAAGGTTAAGATATTACCAGAAGGTAGTACAAGACTAGTAGCCTGAAGGAAGGAGAGCATGCTTTACACCATGAGTCAAATTCTCAAACTACAAAGCATCAATGACTGCCAAATTAAATGTAGAGATATGTAACCTTTGCATGCATTTTATATACAGTCATTATGGCTGTTAAATAATGTTTGTAACTAAGTTAAGCGCAATGAAAGGCAATACATGCGTTAAGGTTTCTAGCATGGTACATCTTAGTTTTCAGATGGTAAAGAGTGTTACTGTCTCCCTTTTCTTTTTCTTTTTTTTTTTTTTTTTTTTTTTTTTTTTTCTTTTTCTCCTGAGTTTGGTGCATGTGTTTGCTGTAGCCTTTTACAGGTGGGTAGTCAAATTCCACACTAAGCAAACGATAAATGTTACGCATTTTACAAAACCCCAAACAAGATCCGGCAAGCACCACATGTACACGGCATCGCCCGCCTGTGTGCCTGTCCCACAATCTATCAATTAATCATGTCAAATGGCTCGGAATTTCCAACCACACCAACAATAGCATTGAGTCACACCAGATCAGTTTCGAATGCCAGAACAATGTCTCAGGGTGTACAACAGTCTACAGTGCACATTCTCAGCGACCTAGTTCGGCGAGATACTGTTCTGTTTCCCAGAAGGTGTGGATCTCTGCCCACAGAACACGGCGGGAAAATGGGAAACACGGGGTAAACTTGCCTTGTTGCTTCGTCCCTTGGTCCGACTAGAGGTCAGGGTCATCAGCTGTCAGTGCCGGACTGTTTGTCTTCCTCCGAGCTACCTGCAGGTGTGAGGCAACCTGATCGCTCCGGAAGAGCCGCGATAAGAAGTAGTTCCGAGTCCATCAGCTCTAAAGTCAACACCAATCCGACTATGCCCGTGGGCGCAACTGGAAAGATACATAATGCACAGAATGTGAAACAAAATCGTAAATCTCCATGAAACACTGATGTTTCAGGCACTCGTTTACATTCAGACTGATTGTAGTGGAAAACAAAAACTACTGGCATCAAGTCCTTATTTACTTGCATCTAAAGCTACTCGAGCAGCTGCCAGTGGATGGTGTGTACATTTCAAACATTACCTTAAAGCCGCTAATTGCAACAAACTCAAGAACTGTTTCTCTTTTGTCTTTACTTGGACTGCCACTAGTATACCAGGCCACTGTCGTCAAGGTCGAATATTCCTCAGCACGGGGTAAAGCACCAACCAAAACATATAACGAAAATGGATTCAAATGTTTGCGTATCATTTAACCGGGAATATAATTTAAACGCATTAATTCCATAGTTTGCATGGTTGCAAAGGTCATTTTCATTGTTTTAAAATGCATAAAATTGCATAGCTGACCACTAAATGGAGAGTTGTCGACATGAAATAGAAGAAGAAAAAATGCGCTTTAAGTTTGAAATAAGATGACAGATTGAACAAGTCAAGTCTCTGGCCATATATGTCAACTTGAGACGTCACGAGGTATATAGCGCTATGCCTGTATACACAATGGCCGCAATCGTTCGCTTATTTCGTGAGCGAAGTAAGTCCATTATACAAGAAGCCTCTCTAAACAAAAACGATACCAAGCATTCTGACAGTTTGAAGTTTCATAGGATAGTGTTTTTTTGTTCATTATTCCAAAATCATGTCAGAGACACTGAGAACAGGAATTAAATAGCTGTTTTACTGCAGCAGGAATTCTCACCACAACAGACTTTTCAAATAACTTTTTTTACACTTTTTTGTAAACCAAGTCGCCATACATTGCAAACTAAGTCGCAAGAAAACGTCATCTAAAGAAAATCCGTTAAGGGAATACGAATTCTAGACGAGTCGAGTCTTGTGAATGCTGATGTATTGGCAAAGCATAAAATCTTTTATGATCCACTATTTGTCGATAATGGTCCCTTCAGCTGGTGGTAACTTACTTACTGATCAAAAAGTGGCCCTTTAATTGAAGTAGAAGTGATTCTATGGTTTTCCCACCCCTTAATCATGTGAATGACATGACAGTTGATGTTTTCTCCATTTTACGCATGATTCTGTAAGGATATTTTATATATTAATGAAATCAGTTGGGACACCACTCCCGTAGTTTTTGTCTTAACAGGCGATTCTTTTATCGTTCACGAATAACAATGTTGGATCACTTTGGCATGTTGCATGTGTGGAGAATCACCAAACTGTGAAAACTACGGAAGAGTGTGATATGGAACGTAGAGATAGCACAAATAACAACACTGATTCATCTTCCAGTTCTATCACACGCATGTGTCTTTATTTCAGAGACACGCGTGCATCCCTCTTTCTGTGGAGTTCAGAGAGGCATCATCCTTGCAAAGAGCTGCATTCATCACACGTTCTCATATTGAGGCACCACAAGTCTCCATTCACAAACTCAGCTCATCCCTTAATACTGCTGTATTTAATGTGTTTTCCGTTTGAAGACTCGCAGGTTTTCCCCGTCAAACAGTTACATTCATCCTTCCGCTCATATATATGGACTGTGCTCTTCACAAGGCAAAGTTTATCTTCCAGTTAAAACACACATGCTCATTTTCTACGTTTAAACAAGCGCATTGCTCCCCTACACTGTCCGGATTAAACCTAACAAACCTCTTGACTTGGATCTGCAATCAAAACAGCGAGACCAGGATCAGAACACGCGATCCCAGTGAACAACAACCTGGCAGTCGCCAGGACCCAGCGTAAGTATCTTGTCTTTGCAAGCATACTTTTTCGCAAACAATCACAAAACTCTTAATTGTCCATTCTGTTAAAAGAAGCACAAACCTTGGATACCCCTGTCAGCATCCTTTAGTTCATTTTGCTAACTCAAGTGCAAGTCTTCCGCTCTTATAAGCATTCATTTGTTCATTTTATACATACAAGAATAAATTTCCTCCTCAGTTTTCCTAAACATCCATTTGTCCATTTTATTCGCACAAGTACAAACACACGTGGCCATGTTTCCTTCACAAAGACACCCGCAAGCACACCTCATAACTTTTTACTTTGGTGAAAATGTCCCCAATACCAAAGCCGTTGGAGCGGTGTTTTGTTGTCGGCAAGCTGTTTAAACCATCTCCCGGACAAAGCCGAGCCTGTCCTTCCGTGTCTGCTTGTCATCGGCGAACAGCCGGCTGTTTGCTCTCTCTGCTTGCCTGTCAGGACGAGGCGCGGGGCGCTGTCATACCAGTTAGCTCTAATTTACCGATGATTTGCCGGGGTTGGGAGAACTTGTGGATAGCGATACTGCAATTTGATGTAGGCGACGACAGATTGTTGGTCGCTTGCTCTGAGTTCTGTATGCCCCTGTGCTAAGGTGATATTCCCTCTAAAGGACTTGATCAGCTCCATAAACTTTAGACGACTTGCCCACAGTTCAACACGGTCCGACGTAAGGACCCAATAAACGACCTCCGCGCTATGTAGATGTTTGTATGGTAGTAGGTGGTCAGTGTTCATCCACTGTATTGTCCAAGCTATATTGTCTTCCGTGGGAAGAGAGAAATAAAGGAAAATACGCTACTTAAAAAGCTTATCAAGAAAAGTCTGTCTGAAATTTGTTTTCGTTGTTATAGGCAACTCAATTCCCGACAGTTCTACCATTGTCAACAGTAATATTCACTTTGTGATTTCTCGTTGTTCTGGGACGTGCCCACATGTCTTACTTCACAGTTGACTTGGTCACTTCTATACCTGTCGAAAGTTCGATAAAGAAGAGGAGAATAAAAACCCTGTGTTAGTATAGGATGATATCCTTCCAGAAGCAAAATTTCTCAATCGTTTATCAACCGTCTACTTGTATTGAGACGTTAATTAGCCACCCTCTCCCCTGCCAGGATTGTACAGGGACACGCCAAGAAGCTGGGGGAGCGGCTGTACGCCTGGTTGGTTCGCCGGGATATCTTTGCGAATCACGCTGTTTCCAGTTCTTGAAGTACACACGTGCGAACACGTGCAGAAACTTACACGGAATCCTACCAAAAGAGTTTTAAAAAAATAGTCAGCGAACCTCGTTATTTAATTAACACTCGTGTAGAGATATCTAATTACAGGTGATGGAGACTTTCTTAGATTTAAATGAGTGTTAGACAGAATTCTTGTGGTACACCACGTGAGATCAAAGATCATCCATCTTATCCTCTTCAGTCGACGACACAGATCCATGTGCCGTGCTTCGGTAGTTCACTCAAATAACCGTGTTTGCCTAATTGGTTAAGCAAACAACGATTCCAATTACTATGAGATTAAATCATCAAATAATACAGCCATACACTTGTTACTTAGGCCAAAGTCGCACAGACAAAACTAAGTCAGTATTACAAGTCAAACAGTTGTTAAGACTTGTGACGTGGTCTATGTACTGGATTGAAATGTTTGTTCCAAAAGTCATTCGATAATCTACTTACTCAAAAAGAATTAAAAGAATGTCGGGTTTTATAGTTTTTCCAGTGCTCTCAGCCGTGACAAAGATGAGTTTATGTTGATATAAAAATGCTGACCAAGTTAATATCATAGTGAACTATTATACATGCTTGTTCGACATCTTCAAAGATCTGATCTTTAAATAGCAAGACATAACGCGTTGTGTGGTTAAGAATATACATTCTTAAATCTGAGCTCTGCTCAATGACCCATAGCGAGGGCAGGGTTTTCAATCAACCCTACAAAATGCCTAGTTTATGGACTCTCCTACAGTCTGGAGATCTTCTCGAGAATTGTACGAATGAATTTTATGTCAATTTAAGGTCGCGCTGACTGTATTTCAGTGGAGGAGATTTACAAATTAGTTAATTCTTTTATTGGAGTTCAGCTAACGGCGTACACAATGATTTTTCACAGTTTTGGGCGAAGAAATGTCGGGAGTAAATCACCGTCCTTCTCCAGATATCTGACAAATCTCCTAACTTAAAGCCTCGGCCGAAACAGTCACGACCAGTTTCATGTCAGTACACTAGCCTGTCAGAGGCTGATTGGATGTGGTGATTATGTGGATGTTATTTATCAAATACCACCCCCACCCCCCCGCAGGACTTCAGCTTCTTTTACTGTTCATGAAAGTAGGTCAGGTAAATCAAGCCCGAATTGCCGATTTCTCGGCTCGCCTTACAGTTCAGGCTTGGGAAAAATTTTCCTTGTACCTTGTTAGTGTCTAAGAATTTACATGAGAAGTTAAAATGAAACCTGAACTGGGTAAAATCGCCCATTACGTCTGATCATTTGCCGACAATCGCAGTCATAGCTTCTCCGGCATTACTTCCCATACTGTACGGTTTTATATAACACTGCTGGCAAATGCACCACTTTGGTACAAAGATACGTACAGTCGTGGTGTGACTGAACTGGTTCTGAATGTGATTTCAAACCTCAAGGAAACAAACAAACAATAAATCAAACTAGGATGGTCCCTTTGATCGTGAATTATTATGAAATGACGAGCGGGTAGAGTGTCATTGGTGCCGGGTTGTCTGTCCACGTATTGTTTATCCCACCCTTCCCCAACCAGGTTGCCTCACCCCAAGGTCACCGCCACAGAAACGGGTAGAATTATTTCAGGGGCACCATGTAGCACTGGTCTCAAAGGAAATGCGGTAGGTGACCACTGACCAGCGTTGAATTTATTACTGTCAAACACCCGACAGTTAGATCTTACAGTCCTCACTCCCAGTTCGCAAATCATTATTGTTTACGCTCACATCTAGATAATGGCTTTTGTGCACACCTTTAATACGTTTTTGTTCCATAGATGCAATACAACATACACAAATTAAATTCATAGGTGCAATTTACGTGAAAATTAGGATGTAGAAATAGAGAATACACACACTGAGACCGTCATCCACATGCCACATCTGGGAATCTAACAGCTATCAAACTGGGATCTAAGCGTCTAACCCGACGATCCTACACCACACGTAAGCCTCTACGGTTTCCTTATATCATAATGCCGGGCTCTCTTCGGTTTCCTCTCATCATAATGCTGGCCGCCGTCGTACAGGTGAAATATTCTTGAATACGACATAAAACACCAATCAAAGAAATAATTAAGTAAATCAAGTTCGGGAGATCTGTGGTCAGCCCTGGGGCGGACCATAACCAGAGTTTTAAAAATGATACTTGTTGCCGCCTCGCTTGACTTTCGGCACTGAGAGGTTAGAGCAAAGGAAACAGGACTCTTCGGCCCGGTGTTAGTATAATGTGACTGGGTGGGGTGTCATGTCTACATGGTGTCTTGAAGTTCCAGTGGCGCCAACATTTAGCGCATTCGCCCTGCTACAAGAAGACGCAGTATATATGCATTCTAATGACCTCTCGTCGTCCTATGACTTAAGAGCTGTTAAGTACGACGTAAAACTTAACATATAAAACAGTCAGGCCTTTACTGCAGTATCGCATATATCACGTCTTTGGCAGCACAGCTTAAGTGATGTGACTGTTGTTGCTTGAACCAGTGATTTACGGAATTGCGTGCGTACAATGAACACACTGGGAAATGATGAAGATAATAAAGACACCGCCTGTGGCCTCCAAGAAGAAACGTACAGATCCAATCGAAACGGCTATCAAAACAAGGACATCAAGTAACAGTCGCTTGTTATTGAGACGAAACGGCAATCTTTTTTATTTTCCCTGCTCTGGTGAACAGGAGTGGCTTGAAGGGTCCCTTGTGTTCAGAGTAAAATGAGTTTAATATAGAATGTTTAGCGCTTTGGCAAATATTTTGAAACCCAGAGAGATCATACTCTCTGCCAGCTTCATGTTCCAGAGCTATTCAGAACATGTTTCTTGATAAACAAGCTGATGGCTATGAAAGGCTTTACCTTTTCCTAGGTTATAGAACATACTGGACTACAGGGTATTATCTTAAGAGTGTAGTAATGGTCATTAGCTTTTGATCAGTTTCTCTATCTTCTGACATCTTCACTCCTTCTCTGAGGACCCCCCACTCTCCCCCCAACAGACACGCCGTTTGCCCGGAATAGTAATATTACCGTCTTCAGTTTTAACCTAACAGACTGGCTAATCTGTAGAGAGCCTTACTAACAAAATGAATGTATCGAGCATAGTACCTAATGCCGGCTTTTAAGCAAATCCTAATGTATTAACCTTCGACCGGTGAGAGCCACATTTAGTTTGTCACTGGTTTTTCTATGCGGATTATAATTGTACATATTAATATTAGAACAGTCTCCAACTTAAAAAAATTAAAATGTGGAACATTTTATCCATATATTAACACGTTTGTTATTAAATAATCTATACTAAGCAATCGTTTCTGATCTAATATATGTTCTATGTTCGCCTCAAACTTGTCCAGACGTTTATAAGATCTCACATGCAAAGAGATAAGATGTGTGCACAATTTGAGTTTGAGAAGTCGAACCGAAACCTTGGACAACTGCATGGGTGGGGCCACCGTCAAAATGGGGAGGCCGGACGTGATGTCAGACAAACCTCTTACTCCACCTTAGTTTCTATTATATTATACAGACACATCTGATCTGCCTTTTATCAAAAGTATGCACAACTTTAGTGTTTGTGCTCTTTACGTGTTTGTCTTACATCTGTAGGGTGACGTTTGGTTTTTTATCGCGTGGAATTTCCCGCCAAAGTCGTAGCCGCTGTCCTGACAGAACTGATCTCGTGATTTGCCTGTCAAGTTTGTATCTTTTAGCGAATTCAGTACTTTCACTCTTACCAGATATAAATTTAACAGGTGATGGTTAAGGAAAATATCAGCGTATTAGGCATGATAAATTTTCTCATGCTATTCCAAATTTAACATGTTTTTTTTAACTGACTTCATGTATGTTTACTTCTATCACCCAGACCATTCAAAAACAAACCAATAAAGGGTTGCCTTGCCTTGAACCTTAAACCTGTTAAGCAACTGGTTTTCCTATTTTTTCTGTACACTGCCAGCTAAAACAAGTTTGAATAAACTAAAATGCACATGAGGAATGAAGCAGACCAGATATATGATTTGACAACAACACAAACTATTACTGAAAAATTTTGAGTTTGATGGAATATCCTTGATACACACGTTTTTGCAGCAATAACTCGTGACGTTGATTGAAATCCTCAAACATATTACATGTTTCATGTTAAAATTTATATGCACGCCTTAGATATATTGCAAGTCAGGGTATTTCGCAGCATCAAAATCGAAACCATCCCTCTCTTCAACTTAATTAACTTATTAGGTTATTCAGAATCATGTCTCTTTCCCCGTTATCTTATTTAAACATTCTGAAAACGCTGACTGCCGGCTGACGTAATCTACAAACTTTTCTCACATGTCTTACTCAAGTGGAGGAAAAAACGAGCTCAGGCTGGAGTCCAGTATTTAGTGATTTTCCTATCCGGAATCTCGATCTGATCCTGAGGACGATAGTGTAACCAGGACGTTTTATTGCCTCGAGGTCTGGTAGCGTACGCCGTTGAGTTTGTTGCAGGCGTGGACGACATTATTTATTTCGCAAGACAATTAAGTCTGCAATGCACGTATGGTGTGAGTTGACATAAACCTGTTTGTCATCGCGATAAGACTATACCTCACCGTGCCGCGGCTCCTCTACAAAAATCTACCTGCCTTTGCTGTTGTTTAAAAGGAGCGTAAATTGACAGACGACGGAATCATGCAGTTAGCACCGGATAGCATCAGTGCAGTGTTATAACTGCACGACTAGCACAATAATTACAGCTGCTGTTACTGCCAAGGACTTGTTAGCGTTGTTGTTACCCATGTTGGCTGCTGCGCCCCACATAAAGAACTCGAGTCACGGTCTCCTGAACGGACAACACACCGAGGACGTCCCCAGCGGCGCGGATTCGGTGAATCTAAATAAAGTGACCACACCTAGTAGGGATGTTGTAGCGACTGCACGTGCCTATTCATCTCTGAGTGAAACTAGCTGGGAAACGTGGCCGTCAGGATGTAAGGCATTGTGTTCAATGGCTTTCAAGGACAAGCGCGCACGGGATGTAGTGCACGTGCGGGGAACGACAGCAGTCGGATCTAGACTCCTCTAGGACGTGTACACCCACCCACTGTTGCCAACTGGGTACAAATCATATATTTATATATATTTGGGAGAAATCTATTATGCAACGCACATCAAGGAAATCGATATCATGTAAGTGATGCAATATTAACCTCAGCTGGCTTAGACTAAATTTAACTATTCAGCTATTCATTAATTCAGCTATTATTAAAGTGAACATAAAGTCAGCCGTTCAGTTTGAATTAATTACATTAAAATGAAATCAAAGCTAACTTCAGCAACAAAGGCAAATAAAATTAGAAATGCTTCCAGGGATAAATTAATATTAATACAAAAATCAGCCTTTACTGCTTAGTAATCGATAATACTTATTGCACTTTTTATATTTTTTGCTCAACATTGTTACTTCGCTCAGCCTTTGAATAAGCACATTTGCCATTTGAAGATGATATCCTTTACTGCCACTATCTTCCAGAAAATGTCCTTCGTTTTCAAACGCCTTGAAAAACCTGCAAGAGCATTTCCAGCAAGTATATGTCAAAATAACCCTCGATTGTTTTTACATCTTTATTCCTTGATATATAGTCAAATCATTTTAGAAAATGTGACACTACATGAAATGAATGTCAGAGCTGACATGCGCAGAAATGTGAACCATCACTACTGAAAGCAATATGGGATGAGAGTTCAGAGGATAAGATAACTAATAATATTACATCAGTTATTTCGGATGATGGGTAGAAACAAAAAGTCATTTTCTGCCGACATGCTTGCATGGCAAGGCTATAAATTAACATTTAATCTGGAATTTTGGGAGACCATGGAATACGCCATATTACACAAACCGGACATATTTTCACGTGTCCAGTACTCTATACACGCCTTAGTCCATATGGCAAGAAGGCAATTGCGTGACTTCACAGCACAAACAGAAGCGCTCTCGGTTGACAGAAACAACTAGCACCTGATTGATTAAAATCGATAGCATGGCAGCTTTTTCCACTTATCCAATGTGAACGTTTTTGCTCACTTCGCCTGAACTGCTATACCTCGGTTATAGAACAAAAATAAAAGTATATAGACTTTCTAAACATTAGATTGTACATATAGTTAGCTAGATGTAGGTACAAGATTGTCTCTTTCACGTGACATTCGAATTGTCACTCTACATTTGTTGTTTAAATTTTTAAAAATGAGAAATGCTACGAAGTGTCAATGTAATTGACATCTCCAGACAAATAAATATAAAATCCACAGTTTTAAATGATTCGCCTTGCTAATGCAGTTGCTTTTTTAATTAAACGATATACACTGAAAAAAATCATACATCATGTGACGGCTAACCGTTTGATATTCTCCACAAATGTTGCAAAACGTTATTCGATGCATCAATAATGCGTCGATTTCACGCACCGTACGTGTAAGCACATGGCGTGAAGGATGGATGTATAAATGACCCGCTGTTACATTAGGTTAGGCTTACCCTCAGGCTTTCTGCTCATGGATTGTGGTGATTATCATTGACGTTTAACCATATTAGTAACATTGCATGAGCCAGTGATATGTAATACTTCACCACTGACAGACGAAGACCACATCAAAAACCTTGGTCCAATTGCACGCAGTAAAAAAAAAAAAAAGAGCAAAAAAGTCCTGAAGGCTCATCCATGTGAGGTCTATAATATACACGTGTGTCTTGCGTGTTTAACCTCGGCTGTCTTAGACTAGGTTCAACTCTCTTTGTGAGTGCACAGTAAAACGCCAGTAAGCTAAATAATTCCCGATGTGTTACATTAGAACTCAGTCTAACATACGACGTATTCTTGAGCTAGTATTAAAGTGAACATAAAGTCAGCCGTTAAGTTTGAATTAATTACAGAAGTTTCCATAGTTGTTACTTAGTGTATAAAAATATTTTCAATTTTCTACGTCTCCTATGAACAGAATAAATACCAGGTGATTGTCACTACTTAGCTACACATTTGGTGACCCCATTTTGCCATGTTAGTAATCTAAAGTGAGGTCACATCACTTAGGAGCTCTCCTCTGCTACTGGGAATAAAAAACGTCTCGCGGTGCCATAATTTTTGTGTACGGGCATAAAAATCCGATAGAGAGAAATACAAACAAAAACGCTAGACACTCAACCTAAATTCCGATTGTTTGCACCAATGTCTGTCTATCCAAATAATACCTCAAGAAAAACCCCAACTCCCAACAACCACGAGCTAGTGTAAAGTTGCAACCAAAGTACCACGTGACGCTTTCAAGGACAGTGATTGGCAAAGCTTCTGCAATATGGCCAATCGATGTAAAGTGTCTATTAGTGCCATATCCCCGATGTTGAATTCTATCTTTTCTACTTTTAAAACTAATAAATTTATTTTTAAAAATTATATTTCTGTGACTTACGTGTGATTATTTGCCAACTACCACGCTGTCCCTGCCCCGCTTTTATTCTCTACACTATAGTTTTTTATATTGTATTCCTGTATATCATATCGACATTCTGTTCGTGGACAAAAACAACCACGAGGCCTACTCCCTTTCCACTGTTTTCATGTATTTGTGTATTAAATCTGATGACGCATTACTCAATAGGCTTTTAGTAATTCCCGATCAAGTGACGTCTAAGAAATTGTCATTAACATCACTTTAATGCACTTACATGAACAGTAAGAATAAAACCCAAACTGCATGTGTTTAATTAACCGCTTTTTTATGGGTTCGGGAACTGTCACGCCGTCATCGTTGCCCTGGTTTTTGCGCTCCGTACTGTGCTCTTTTATATTACTAAGGGCAGCTGCTCGGTGTGTGTATATACATAATGGCATATTTTGTATTCACTTTAAATTAAATTAAACATACGCAGTTAATAGCAGTCACTTGTCCATCCATCTCCAGGTGTCACTGTCCTTGCCAATTCAATACCATGCATTGCCTTAAAATGCTTCATCCGTCACTACAACAAACATCTGATGACACCAATGTGCAGATTCCTTGCATTCAAAGGTATAAAAAGGTATGCTGTTATTTTTGTTTGATAGTTTTATTTGTTTGAAAGTTGATGTTTTTATTTTGGCATGCTTTCACAGTTAAATAAAACTTGGGATTTCCTGGACATAGGCCCACTGGACATGTGGTACAAAACCAATTAAGCAACCAGCCTGGACTTACGTTACCTGCCCCCTCTAAGCACCTGTGGACTTACATACGCTCTGATCAAAATATAGAGATTAGCAGAGTCAGGTAATAGAACTGTAGTACGTGTGCATCCTGTCACCGGTATCAGTTACCGCCTCGATATACATAAACGTTCCACAAGTTAACAGAAAGAGGAAACACAAGCTTGGACGGTATCGCCTGATCTCGGATCACATTGTTGGTTATTAGACTCAACATGTGTGACCACCGCATTAACACGCTTTGTGTCGTTCGGCGACAAAACGCGTTAAATGGAGGTGTTCAGTTTTTACTAATTTTGTTTCCCCCATCCCGTCTGCTTTACGATAGCACTTGAGAGGGAAGCCACAGAGTGCACCCATTGTAACGCAATGTGTCACCATGAGACGTTTGCATTCACGGTAATCTTGTGGATATCAAGATAAAAAGATAGCAGGTGGATTTTATTTTCTTTATTTTATACTTTTGCTTTAGAGTTATTTAACGCCGTTCTCAAGAATTTCTTACTGATACGATGGTGGTCAGGTTTATAGATTGAATGAGTGAATAAATACGGCTTAACACCACATTGGTACGGCGTTAGCGATAGCTTGACGGGAACATGTTTAAACCAGGACTCAGTATAAGGTTATCGAAACAATGACAACATACAAATCTGAATAAAGCTGACCGACGTGTTTAAAACTAGTTTAAAAAAATTAAAACTCAAAAACCACTACATTTACACAATTAGGAAAATTGTATATACATATATATGATAAAACTATATCTTATGATATAGACCAATGGTCTTCAACAAAATGAGCTGACTATGTAGGACATTTGCCGAACATGCGCAAAGCCTACACAGTCAACCAGGAAATGTTTGATGCCGTATTGGGCATCAGATGTTTATGGATGGAGGAAACCGGATTGCACGTCCGTATTTGACATACCTCCTGATTAAAAGTCTGGAAAAATCGATAACTGGATTTGAACACGCGATCTCACTCATCAAGGGCTATAGATAGATAGACCAAGAAGGCGTTGTAAACGTCCGAGCTGGTGACGTTCCAATATTTTTTAAAGAGATTGTCACATTTGCCTTATGATTCCTAATTATACAAACCACAGATTTTGGATCAGAACACGGGAGTGAACATTATTCGACGATAATTTGTGTTAGGGCAACCAAATATGTTAGGCTGAAGCTTTCTTGAACTACGTTACGGTGCATGCTCTATATAGGCTCCGTGTACCAGCAAATGTCATCGGGCGATGTCAACATTGGTAAGGACGCGATAATTGCTCGTAAAGATATCACGCGCTGTTAAAAATCTAGTCAGTCAAAACGAATTTATATTCTAAATTACTTCTAGTTCCTTTTGTTTTGGGGATTGAACTACATTTTCCAAAGTGTCCAGCGAGGAACCTTTCCCACTTAATGTAATCACGGTCAGAAAGTCTTTTGTTTATTCCCACATTTGCATGCGATGATGTTTTGTGAACAAACTTGTAACGAATTACTCATGCATTGCAAGAGAACAATGATCAATTCAACTGGAGCGAAAGTCAGCTTGCGCCATTCGCCAGTGCTTGTTGTTTGCTATATACATAACAAAATTGGCTTAGGACTGCCAGTATTTAACCGAAAGGCCATGTCCATCTGCCATGCTATAACAACTGTGTTGCTTGCAGTCTCCGTTACAGAATTGTTGGTTTACAGATAAAAAATGAATGAAAGCAAGATTATACAAGGCTATTATTAAATTTGATGACAGCACACAGCATTTTTGAATAATTGAAGAGCAGTGACGCCTAAATTATTGCAATTGGCACCACTGCCTTTTTTATTTGCTTGCCAATATCTGACCTAGTTCTACTTAAGCCATGGTGTAGGGGAGGTACAAGTTGCCAATATTTATACATTCACATGAACAGTTAAAATAAAATCCAAACTGAAGTAAAACTGACACAAGGTCGAGTGTCACCGATTACATGTGACTATTTACCAATTAGCATAAAGCCTTCACTGCTCTATAGTTTTATTCTCTGTGCTTTAGTCTTTTATATCATAGTCCAAGCCAATTTGACTGCATTGACAAAAAGTTACCTGGAAATTGGACATACTGACGACTAAGTACAGCGGTGTTGTCCGCTAATGTCTGCAGAACAGAGGTGTAAAGAACTGTACCAGTAAACGCAGAAAACATTCAGCCTGGTGGACTTCTTGGTAAACTATTGATTGATAAACACTTTTGCCTGAAGCATTTCCTTCTATGTATCCATGATCAGCAACCTCGCCATAATGACAAATTTATCTCAGGCTTGACAAATCACCAGCCGTCCATACAGCGAAGGACCATAGCTTACTATGAGCTCTTGGGTAACCTTCCACCCATAAACCTCCACGACCGCCTTACATATAAGTGTAAAATTCTGGAAAAATCAGTATCACAAACGTCAGTGTTTGTCGTTGGCTGGTGCATGCATGGAACAAAAAACCTTATAAGTTGGTGACAAACACGTATATATCCGATTGATTGATTTTTATTGGTGTTTTACGCCGTACTCAAGAATATTTCACTTATACGACGGCGGCCAGCATAATGGAAGGAGGAAACCGGGCAGAACCCGGGGGAAACCCAGGACCATTCGCACGTTGCTGGCAGACCTTCCCACGTACGGCCGGAGAGGAAGCCAGCATGAGCTGGTCTTGAACTCACAGTGAGTAGATATCCGAGGTGGTAAATACCATATCTGTTATACTGATTGAATGATTGATTGATTGATTGATTGATTGATTGATTTATTGATTTATCAGAGGCCTCTGTGTACTAGGGGTTTAGTGCGCTAGTGCAGTGTGATGACCCAGGAGCATTTCACCAATGCAGTGGCTGGGAGTTCAAGTACAGCTCATGCTGGCTTTCTCTCCGGTCGGTCGTGGGGTTCCCCTGGTTTCCTCCCACCATAATGTTGACCGCCGTCGTATAAGTGAAATATTCGTGAATCAAATAAATAAATAAATAACGCCATACACGGCATTTCTTCTCTAGCACGATGATAGTCCGTTTCAAGAGTGGAGGACATGTGACGATCAATGACGAACTCCCCCACGTATTACGCACGAATATGCACAAAATACAGGTGACAATGGGTCTTTAAGGAGCGTTAGACTGCGCCAGTGGTCGCACTGTCGTCGTCAACCGCATATCGTGACCAACGAGAGAGATCAGGAGAAGCAACAAATTTCAAAGCTGGAATGATTAAAACAAAAGGCCCCCCTAACCACTAAACCACGCCCCGCGACTCCTGATTTATGTTCGAGTGACGGTTCATGTTGGCAGCATACACACAGTAGCGGTGTGGGCTACGTGGTAGCCGTGGTAGCCGTGATAGCCTAAGATATCGGGTACATGAATGTAAAGGCATTGTTTTACACTGGTAACGTGAATGTGGTTATCTGTTATACACAAATCAGCGGTGTTTTCCGTTGGAAACTCACACATCTGAGACGGGCAGAAGAGACTGCATAGATGCTGGAGCACGTTGTGTCGAGGTGGTCACCAACTAGTGGAGAAATGCAGCAGGAATGTATCGTGTAACTGTTTAACGCCGGGTTTAAGTGGAAACGTCGCCGTTAATAGTTGGCGAACAACGATTAGCGCTCCACGACATTTGCTGAAAGAAACCGAGATAGCCTTGGTGGCAAATTGGTCCGTATCTTAGCCTGGTTGTTTGATGGACAAGGCTGGCTGGAGGGGTGAAGACGGGTTGAGACAGGTGGTTACCCCGGGCGTGCAGACAACCCTGTCAGTCCCAACCAGTCCTTCGCCTTATCCCCCGTTCTCACACCCCTCCTGCCTCCTCCCCCTGGCAAACAGCTGCCTGTAACGTGTACACCAGACCCCCTCTCCCCAACCCCACCCCGCGTGATGGCATCGCAGAGCACAACTGGTGTTTGGGTATCAGTTGTGAGCCTGGAATCCAGGCCTATTAGTCACTAGTAATTGGATGACGATTGGCAAATCCCTGTTTATGTGTTCATTATGTGCCAAAGGATCAAAGCATCAATTAAACCATACCAAGCACGACTTGAAATACATGTAAAGCCATGATTTTCCTCGATCTCCATTAAGTTTTAGACAGTATGTGTTCTTCTCACTATAAACTTTGTTACATAGGAATGCTGAATTGGCTACTTGCGGCCAGACGGGATATTTCAACCAAACACTTGTTTGAGAGCCAGTTCCACCTTAAGGAGTTAAATGAATCGTTCTATAATGTAAAACGACTCAGCTATAGAGTTCAATCACTGACTATGACGCTATGCTAGTACATTTGCTACACGGGAGAAACCATAAACTTTCCACAAATACAGTTAAGAGTACCAACAACTGGGTCTGCAGTAGGAACTCTTCTTGTGTCAATCCGTACTACACATTATTTTACAAAATAATGGCTTCCTCTCCGGTTGTAAGTGGGAAGGTTCGACAGCAACGGATGGTTTTCCCCGTGCTCTGTCCGGTTTCCTCCCACCTTAATGCTGACCGCAGACGAATGAGTGGAATATTCTTGAATACCTCGTAAAACACCAATTAAAAACGAAATAAAAACATGTGTACCGTAAAGATTGCTCTGCAGCTTGGGAATCGGTACAAATCTGTCGAAGGTTTTTATATATATAGTTCACGGATTTAGAGTACCGTAGCGACCGAAACTGATAACCCATAGAAATAGTTCATGCTGTTCTGTTTGCCCTTGAACGGACTCGTTAACACCAACAAAACGACAAGGAAACATTATCAGCTGAACTGGCAAAACTTCCGTCGCTGTCACCGTTCCAAGAAAGATTGAATTGGATGCAATGCACAAGAATTCTGATGTGAACTTCGGGTATACTGTTTATCACACAGTGCACTAAACTTTTAGCTTAAGTCATAAAGGTGAGATCGTGAAAGGACAACGACAATTTGAAAATGTACGATAGTCGCCAAAATTATTCAAATCAGCACTACACCGTGCATATAAGGCATGCAGCGAGCCGCAAGGAGTGTAGATGAGCTGAGCAGAGGTTTGAAATAGCGCGAAAGAGATGTTAGACAACTCTGCTTGTACGATACCCTGCTGCGAGTGATGTCATCATTGTGATATCATCTTTTGCCATTGTTCACATCACCGGTCTCGATGCTAACACCTGTCTTGATAGATTGACTGTCTTACAATAAACATCCGATGTGACACTACAGAGAGTAATAGCTCTGTTAAGCATGACTTACTATGTAGAAACAAGACTGAGAACTCCTTCATGACATAATCAGATGATACCCTACGAGATTGTGCCCACAGAGAGCAACGTTAACACATTAGGTTACCATCGTGTGTATAGTGTGGGGTGGGGAAATGAACAGACATTTGCATTTACTGAGAGGCTAAGTATGGGTTTCTGTGCCTGCTCAAAAAATCTGAGGTCAGTTCTGTAAAATACTTTCACTTTCTTCCAAGTACTTCACAGGATGAAATGGATTTGCGTTCATTCTTAGGTGTGTATTTTTTGACACAATTTTGTAAGTCAGATTCTACATATCTTACAAATTGTACATTGTATACATGTACATGGTGTTTTACTTCACACGCCAATGAAATTCGAAGACACAACTATACTCGCTTCGTTTCATGGGATTTGAACCAGTTCGAATCAACGCTATTGGCATATACGAAGAGGCCACATAGATTATGAGCGTTTAATTATAAAGGCACAAATTGTTCGACTTCCATGACGTTTCAACACGATCTAACAAGAGCATAATTTCACCGAAAGAAAACAATGACGTTTGACGTTAATGAAATAAATAAACATGAAAGAAAACTTCGACAGATTTTAGTCTTGAAAATCGCTGAAATTAACCGGAACATTGATTCATGTATCGCCTTGTCACAGTGCGTGTACTTCACTTAGTCTTGGCGCTTCATCATAATAAAACAACTTAAAATATACAGCTCTTAACTGAATGCATTGAACGAAACTACAAATACAAACAAAATACTGAAAATAGTTCGGAGTACGCCTACAAATCAACAATGAAATTTATCACTCTGATGTCTTTAACCCAATGACAAATAAATACGTATATATGAAAACCCCAATTAAATGAGCATAAAGAATACAGAAAAAAGACACTCTAAATTAATAAGTACATAATGATTGTGAAAACAGTACACTTGTCTGACAGTGTTTAATTGACACATTAGGGAAATGCTGTTTATTCTATTTACCTGTGATTGGATCAGGGCTTAATCCATTAAAGTAATCCATTTACAGCCTTTTCTTATCTTCCACAACGAAGAGTGACGCGACTCCGGATATTGGCAAACAATTGATCTATGGGACAGGTGCTTGAGGCATCACAGAATTCTCACCTGGGCTAAATCGATTTTTACTGAGAATTTTGCTGTCCTCCGTGTATCAGGCTGATCTGTCATTTGTATGGGAGCGGATGGGGGGGGGGTATAAATCGGTCACGCACGGACCTATTTAACCCAGTATAGATTAGTCCCCCCCCCCCCCCCCGCCTTCCCTCAGTAGAAGAGTTATAATACATTTCAATATTTGGAAGCTAAAATATCAGAATTTAAATGAATAACGTGAATTGTGTGAGCGGACAACAAAATACTTCCCCAATGAGACCTTCATATTATTTTGTATTTTGATAGAGATTTTATGTCATATACATGAATGTGAGTCTTTAAAAACATTCATCAACATTCGGCTGTTATGTCAAGGCTTATATTTCAGTTATTTTTCCCTGCAATGCCAATATGTGTGTTTGAATTTTTCTCAGGGGTTTATAAAGCGAAAGGTGAATGAAAATAAAATGTTAAAGAGCAATAACCTTAGATCATCCCGTATCCTCGGAGTGGGTTAGGGGCGAGGTGGGCATGCGCAATCTGGCTCTCGTCCTGCCTCGTTGCTCGTCATCCCGTGACTGGCAAATACCCGGACGTGATAACTTGACCTGTCCCGTGATTGGGTACAATGAACACCTCCACACCCCCCAGATATAGACAATCGGTGACCTTAGCAAAGGGGACGAAACAGGTGTACCATAAAGAAAAACTATACACTTACTACATGTGGAAAGAAATCTATCAAAAAAGCGCGAACGAATTTTTCTCTGATTACGAAAATGGAACCAGATCATAAAATCTGAACATTATATTATGCCTAAATTATTTATAATGATATCAAATTTATCCCCCTAAATAGGACAGGACATGAACGGCTTGCTCTTTTCCTTGTAGATTGCTATATTTGCTTCATTCTCGAGATTTTTTAACATCTTGGGGTCAGTAGACATGTAGCGTTTAATCTTGATCAGTCCTGTAACGTATATGTACATTAACTTGGAAATCATCAGTAGACATGTAGCGTTTAATCTTGATCAATCCTGTAACGTATATGTACATTAACGTGGAAATGTTTCTTGGTGATGCCAAATATTACCGTTATCCACAATGTTACAACAACATGTAGATCTCTGAATATCTCCTATTTTTACCCAGTTAGATTTCTCACTCTGACACCTTCATATGCAGGTCTGCGTGACCCTACTGTACAATCGTACTGATTTCATTGACAATACAGAATTATCGTGTGAATCAAAAGGACATTTCGTGCCTTTTATAAATTTGTTTGAACATATCTTTACGAAACTACTGATATCCATTTGATTGGGGTATTTGATAACGGATTTAGTAATGTAATTAATTATCCCCAGCTGCCAAGCAGAAAAAATGCATACCTGATGTGATTTTTTTTTCATATGAAGTACCTCATTGAAATGTGAAGCATTTAATTTTAGCTTTTCGTTTCACTAACTCCAAGGTTTCAGTGATGTGGCGTTAAGCCATAATCATTATATTCATTCATTCATTCATTCATTCAACGTCTAAGCGGATTTGTTGTTGGCTTTCCCTGGCCGGCTGATGTCAAAACAATCCTCCGACACGAGGTCGTGTTTAAGCAATGGATTATGTTCCACAAACAAAAGACATAAAGAGTTGCGGCGTTTGTTCATGAGACAATCACCTAGACAACATATGTGCTATAGGTTTACATACGCTGACGGAATATCATCCATTTATTTTTTACGACCCGTTGGAGAATCATAAACATGGTCATCTGATCCGAGATAATACTGTGGATAGATTTATTTCCGACAGATATCCGTCACTTCTTTGTTGTGTGACACAATGGCGACCACAGCGGTTTTAACAAAATTCTGGAGAGCTGTTTTTAATTTTTCTCTCCTTGTATCGTGAGTAAGAAAATATGAAATGACGGGCCTGTTTCATTGTTTAATCTTACAAAACAAAATAATTTCTGCTGGATGCTCAAATTTAGCTGAACTTGTAATGGCACAGCCTACAATAAGGTAGAAAAATTTTATTGATTTGATGCATGTATGTATGTCAAGGTGTTTAACTCGGATTGCAATTTTAGGCTGCTAATATACCGTACATTTAACACACAGAATTACTCTCCACCTCTTCCGTCTCACTCCAACAAAAGAAAACAAAAGCAAAAACAAAATATGGTAGATGACAAATTTTATGTGCGGAGGAATTGAATGTTGCTGACCGATCAGACCCCAGGGGGACGGGCGATCAGCCGACAGCACCCAGAGGCCATTTACCGCTTTGCCCTCACCAACACGCTCGTCCACACAGTTGACATTAATTCTAACGGGCAGTCAGTATTTAGTCTCTCGTTAAAACAACATTCTGTTTAGTTCTCATGACGCTGGGTAATGACTCTGACACTATCAAGCGTGTCATCAGCATAGATAAGATCGAAGCATATTTTTATGTAAATAATTATTAGCCTCAACACTCGAACGAAATCTATCAAGGCATGTAAATCCAAAGAGAGGCACATGACAAAGATGGCGCTTTTCCTCGTGCGAGTGGAGATTCAGGGAAGGGAGGGTTGCTTCGTTCACCCATGGCTCGCGTAGGAAAGGCTTTAGTGGCTGTGGGTGGCTAGCTACACGCTGTACCAGCGGGCTGGCACGCGATGGTCTTCAGAAATACAGGCCAGCCAAGGAAGCGTACACCAAAAATCAGAACGGTTGACTGCTATTTAATTAAAAAAGTCTTATTATCGCTGTGTTGAATATATTCACACCAACGATAGCAGAGAAGAGTCCAGAACCGGTAAAAGTTGAACAGTGCATAAGCGATAAGGGTAGACATTAAGACTTGGCTATATGATTGACATTTTGAGCTTGTCTAGTTGAGGGATTTATCTTGAACGTATTCAAGGAATGCCAAATAAAGAGAATAAATGTTCTCTTCTTTCGTTTGGAGCTGCAAATCAGTAAAGCAGATATGTAATGATCTGAATCAGTGAAGCTGGCTTTGGAATGAATAACGCCACTTCGAGGCAATATATAGCCATATTGCGGCAAAAACGTAATTAGAAAAGAAATTACATATTCATATGTAAAAGAATAACCGCAGAAAATATATTGATATTATCCAACCCCTTATATATAAAATGTTGACGAAGGTGATGTTGTTTACAACAAAAACCATTTCATTTCTTCAAATAAAATGTTTACCATTATTCAGTATTCCGATATTTATAAATATTATACAAACATTTATACATTTATAATTTTTAAAAAATGTATCGAAACCATTTATCTTCTTCTCTGCGTGAGCTTACATGATCAATCATGATTTCGTTACGACTGTACTTATATTTCGCAATGTGAAACTATCGCGTTTTGTATCTGGTCACATTTGTGCCAAACCTGGGGATGGGCAAATTTCGTGCCTGACAGCTAAAAAGTGACCATGGACAACAAAGAAATTTGGATAGAAACAGATTGCTGGACTCGTCCTTTAGGTAACATCTAAATGTTGTTGTTTTTTTTATTTTTCTGTGATTTTCACCATCGTCCTTGTCAGTCAATCTGTGCCAGTGTTTTCTAGCGTCCCGCGGGGAGATAACAGCAGGTGATAGAGAGCCACAGAGGTAGCATCTGGACGCTAGCCGGACAAAAACAATAGACAAGGGCAGTGGAAGGCCGGGGGAAAAAATACATTCATAAGCTCATCTCAATGGCTCCCTGTCCACATCAATAAAGGGCACCATGTCGTTTGCCAACACTTGTGGTAATACCACCAGGTAATGCATGATCACCAGGCACGCGACGGCGGCCATATTGTCACACGCGGTTTCGCAGGCCATTTCTCCGCCAGGGGGAGTGGTCAGGTGTCTAAACTCCGGTCAAACGCACACTGTAATATGGTAACACTTTGGTACAATACTTACGCGTAATTAACCCCTCTCCTCCCTCGTTAAGCGTCAGACCATATGTCTCACAGTGACGTATCGATTAGGTAACGTGTCCATAACGTGAGCGGTGAGTGAGTTCCTCCCTCTTCACACAGTCATCCGCCATGTCCACAATCATAGGCATCCCGAAATGGCGGCAAATGGCGAATAAGTCTCCACGCCAAAGAGACAGAGAAACATTCTGGTCGGCAACTCCGCTCCGTCTGCAAATGACCAGCCCCAGTGAGACAGCGCACTTTTATTCCTATGTCTTCGTATACATAGTCACAAAGATCTGTGTTCTTTAGCACGCTTCGGCCGCCAGCTATTCCCACTGCCCTATCATTATACACAAACTCCTACGATTCCTCAAAACACATAATATTGTCTGTGAAAACATATTTCGAGTGGCTCGTTGACTGAGGCTAAGAAAAATAACCTAAGTGGAGTGGTTGGCGGCAGGCGTGTAGTGTAAGGAGAGCACGATGACCCCGGCTTGAGGAAAACAAGGACTGGTAATGAACAGGCAAAATAAAAAAAAAAGATAATTTTAAGAGGGGATTTTCAATCGAACGTAATCACCAGACTTTCTACCATATCACGCAAATAACAATTTCAAAGGATTTTCTTTTTATTTTGGTGAATGGTTTCAAAAACAAAAGATCAATTTCTAATAATTTTCCTAGCATTGTTAAGTTTTTCTATTATTCATTTTCTTCTTTTTTTTGACATATTGTGTTGTTATGTTTGTCTTTCCACTGTCCTGAGTGAAGGCCCACCAGTCTTCATTAACCCTTATCTACACATCCTGGTTCATTTGTTTGTTAATCTTAAATAACTATTGACTCTATTATTTAATTAAGTAAATCGGATTACCTTCTCTGAATGAGTGAATGAATGATTATGGCTTAACGCCGTCTTGACAACATTTTCGCCAATTCCTGCTTGAAGAAATCTATAACAACATCATCACCACACGCTTGACAATAAGAGAGCATTCTGCTGTTTATTTTTATTATGTTCCTTTTTTTGTTTTGTTTTGAAAGGAAAATTCTCAACAGGCAAAAAATTCAAAATTAAAAAATACTGATATGAACATCAATTTAAAAAAATGACTTACTCTAACAGGTTACATTTTAAAAAAGGAAACGTTGATCTCTAAATGTACACAAGTTTAAAATGTCACGCTTTCTTTATATAGTGTAAAGCAAAAGAAATAAAAAATAAAATAAAGGTTAGATTAATCAAAGGGAGCTCCCGTTCATGGCAACATTCTTGGATTAAACCAGTTAGCTGTTATGTTTTAAGAATTGTGATCTTTGTTTTATCAGTAATATTTATATCGCGTACTATATACGAAGTTCACTTAATATTGCTGGAATTATTTTATTCATGTTTTATAAGAGTATGAAGCGGATACTACAGTACAGAGAGATGGACAGTTATAGTGCGGGCTTGCACAGGTATCCGTATCCTGCCTGGGGTGTTCCTCCAACCCCGGACTTGTAACTCACCCGGCCGGAGAGGGGAAGCACCCCCAGGGCAAGACGGTAGCACCCTACACATAGCTTCCCTTTTCACAGTCAGTTAAACTTCCCCGTCATCATTCCCCGGTGGTTACAACAACACCTTTGTAGTGCCTCCATAACGGCCCATTTTCCTCGTTCTGTTCATCTTTTGTCAGGGATTCAGTGTTTTAGAGATATTGATTAAGGTCCAGATTTCGACATAGACGTATCGACACAGCCACAGTTCACAAACCGAACCATTGTTACTGCGTATTTGCGATCATCGTTGACTTTTTCCCTGTAAGCCTCAAAGCGTAGGGCTAAATTTCCAGTCAGAAATATAACACACTTTATAATCCGGAAAAGATGCACCTTTTGCTCAGAGACCTCGAACACCATCCGTCTCCTCCATATACCTGTGTTAAAGACTCCTGGCTCGTGGGAAAACCGAGCATGTCAAATGACAGCAATGCGACTTGATCCAATTTACGGACATTTCTAGCACACATTTGGAAATATTTTATTCGCACCGAGCTAGGGGGGTAACCTAAGCCCAGTCCCCCACTCCTTAATATCTACCACGTGTGCTACTCGCAAATACACGCTATTTTCTGAGAGCTACGAACAATGGAAATACTCCGCCAGAACTCTATAGTCCAGGAAAGCCTGAGTACAAATGTCAGGCCGCTGAATAGTGTAAAATTCGGCTCTGTGATAAGCCAGGAATCTTATTTATATCGTGTAGGTCACAATGACAAAAAATAATTATAATAAATAATGTAAAATATCATTGATCATTGTAATACTAACAGTAAGGCAGAAAACTAAAAACTAGAAATACTGAAGTAAATATTCATCGTCAAGAGTTGAGAAGAAACTTGTTTTAACTTCTTTATACAACAATTTAACATTAACATATGTTATACATCATTCGGCCGTTGTAACTCTAGTTAAAAATGAGTTGATCAAGCTACTCATAAAGTTTTATGTGTGTAATATGTTTTGTGATCCATCTCGCCATTGAATGTACAAACATTTTTCCTTTCACTTCAACAAGTGAGCAATTTGTCTATGAGCTCTAGGTCGGCCAGCTTATACTCGGAGTATTTTTATTCTCCTCTCTTTGTATGTTTACACGGTGATCCGTGTCAAGTGCTCTCGAGTCAGAGCTCCCCGATGCCTTAACCAGCGGGCCACTCTTACCCAGGCAGTAATGGATTTTACACTTTACAAGAAAACCGGAGAAACCTTTACAGCAACAGTATAGTGCATGTGTATAGTCTAAACAAGCGTTCTTACCAAAATCTGGATCAACCGAAAAATGTATAAGGTGCACAAATCACGAGTTGCTTCAGGGGAGGGACCGGCTATTGCAGTTTGAATAAAAACGGGGCGGTGTCGAAATTGCCAATTAATTGAATAGGTCGTGAGAGAGCCGCGCGCAACTGTCACCGCTTTACGAGAATACCTTTCCCTGCGTGTGGCCGAGTCGACTGCCCGTCATCAGCTGTGGGCTGCTCTCATTGGCTAGCTCTCGCCCTGTGGGTGGGATGCACGTTCCATATAAGGGGACACTCATATCAACAAACCACTCAAGCAGTTCACCCAGTTTACGTTTAGAATCGCAACTAGTTGGACTGTTTTCTCGTCAAAGTTTATTATAGTAAGCTCCCTGACAACTGCAACCAGCGATATTTGGGAACAGCGTGTACGTACAACAACGTGCTATCTCTACAGACCCAGCAAAGCGATAGTCTTGTATATGTTTAGTGTATGCATATACACAACGACGGTCTATGATATAGTATGCAACCGGGGAGCCTGCAGTCTCGGTACCCTTCAGCCGCTCTGCCCTCCAACATGTCGAGTGCCGGTCTGAGCATGGTGCCAACGCTTTTCGGAGACCAGAACCCGTACTACAGACACGGAGGGTACACCGGCATGACGATGGGCGGAATGACAATGTATGGACATGACCAATACTCGGCCGTGTCCCGGCCGTCTCCCTACAGCCCATACGCGCCCCAACACCACGCACCCAAAGACATGGTGAAGCCACCTTACAGTTACATCGCCCTCATTGCCATGGCGATCCAGAGTCAACCTGACAAGAAAGTCACCCTCAACGGGATCTATTCCTTCATAATGGACCGTTTTCCGTTTTATCGGGAAAACAAACAGGGCTGGCAGAACAGTATACGTCATAACCTGTCCCTGAACGAGTGCTTCGTCAAAGTGGCTCGCGACGACAAGAAGCCAGGTAAAGGGAGCTACTGGACTCTAGATCCTGACAGCTACAACATGTTTGACAACGGGAGTTACCTGCGACGAAGACGACGCTTCAAGAAGAAGGATGCTTTACGGGAGAAAGAAGAGCGAGAGAAGCAGTTGAAAGAGGAGGCGGATGAGCCTCTGTCTAGCCCACCCCCACGGGACAGCCTAGGGAAGGACACAGGTAACCGTCAACAGCCTCATCACCACGGACATCTACCCGGTGAGTCGGCTAACTTAGCCTCCAAACACGCCGTTACTATTCATGCGCACCACAACGGACACGCCTCGGACAAGTCCAACTCGCCCAAATCAGACACATACGACAACCACAGCCGGAAGTGTAACGGTACATCGCCCACACCGACGACAAAACTGGAGCCTCTAGACTCGCCAAGATCGGACTGTGGTCTTCAGCAGCACAGTCCAAACTCGCTACCCATTCCAACTGATCCTCTGGAGACTGGCACATCCAACTTCAGCGTGGAGAACATCATGACAGCCAGCCATGCAACGACAACCTGTGAGTTGAACGGCGGAACTAGTTCGTATGTGTCCAGCCGACCACCGGCGCTCGTGTCGCCGCCGGGGATGCTTCCGTACAACCGATCACCGGACCCGCTCTACCGGAACCCTGGCTGTTCTTCCCAAGTGTCCACAGGTTCTTACAACTACCATTGCAGCGCCCAGACCGTCTTCCCGGCCTCTGTAGGCCAAACCATGGGACTCAGCTCGCCGGTGACAGTGGCCGAAGAGAGCACCTCCAGCTCCCCTCACACCACCTTGTCGACACAGACGAACGGGCTGAATCACAGTATGTTTTCAATGGCCCAGTCTCCACAGCAGTATTCACGGTCAAACTCTTGGTACATGACCCCATCCACCGATCTCGGACACCATGCCGGGGATTACGGCGCTGCCGCATCCCACTTCTCAAATATAAGTTTATATGACTCTCAAAGACTGCTTTCCGCACCATCCAATGTCCACGGACAGACAAGCTCACCCAGTTGTCAACTGGCAGCGTTTAGAGCACCGTACAAGCCAACAAATCCTTATGCTTATGACTGTGGAAAATATTCATGCTGATATCAGACTTGCTTGTGATGTGACTAAATAAATTAACATGTTAAAAACTAGCCACAAGTTCTTTTTCTTCTCGTTGACTTTTCTGGATTGTGGACGTCGGTCGCCAAGACGTGTGATTTCCATGCCGTGGAAATCTTCATCAGGTGTTTTAAAACTGGATAACTGTTATTTTCCTAGACGCAAAGTGCTTCTTGGCGGATAGACAGAGAGATGGATAACTCTGGTTTGATAGAAGGCTTTGTCTTCTGACTTCTACAATTGAGTGATTACCACACAATTCACCCTTGCTATCGGCGTGTAAAAGCTACACCCTAGTGACCCGTGTTCTAAAGTACAGGCTCATTCAGCAATCGGAACTGCGCTGTTTTCATAAACCACTTCCCAGTGAAAGATTCATGAACGAGGAAATTCCATAGAGTTAGGAAAATATTTTCAGAAATGTGGTCCGCACACATAGTGATAAATCGTACCGACTCATTCTGAGTTATATACGACGAACCATAGACAACACAAACAGTTATCAACAACTTTTTGAAATGTCGTTTCATATGTTGACATCTTTATTATAATATAGCTCGATTTTCAGGGATCCCTTCAACAATTGCCCATGTTTTGTATATTAGCATCTGTGTCTAATTCGAGAGGAAGTTGTGAAGTTGAACGGTACCCCGACATATGGTGGAAAACACTGGTCACTGAGTATGTCGAATACCCCAGGCTGTAGTTTAAACCCGGGTTTGAAGTCCCTGGGTCTGACTTGGCCGATGGTAATACGATTTTCTCAGGGTATATGCCAACTCCTCAGCCTGAAACATTATGGCAAAAATATTCGCTCCTACATCTGTTCCGACAAATCCAACCAAGTAATGGCTGGTCCGGTGAAAACTAGGAACTGAACGACAGATGGAAATTCCAGTCCAGTTGAAGACAAATTTGCCAGAGAGCTTGTTAAAAACTACAATAATGACAGAAAAAAGGACAAGTGAGTGCTACAAAATATTTTCCCTTGCAGGAATTTAAAATATTCTTCCCGTATGTTCTTGACGTGAACAAAATGACCATGTTCGTACTTTATTGTAAATGGGTACTGTGAAATAAGAATACTCCGAATTTCGTACGGGCGTTTCCTGGTTTAGCTGCATTTAAAATCTGTAAAGAAAAAATATTTAGCAAAAGTGCTAAGTTTTAAAGTGTTAAATATTTTTACTGATGTTTCATGAAGAAAATAATACAGTGAAAAAAAAAATTGCAATAATATATGACAAAGGTAACCGGGTACTCAACGTCGTGTTTTTATATCTGTGAAATGTGTAAATGTTTATTATGTTTTTAGCGAGCGGGGTCGGGTCTGGACTATCTCATTCAACTGTCCCTCAAGCGATTGTGGCTCGCGCTAGCTCTCGCGTGGTTTACACACTCCTGTCAGGCTTTATTATAGGAATGAGATGTAATAGCTTTATCAGGTTTATAGTTTAAACCATTTAACTATCAAAATGTGCAAATTACTGGGTTTGATTTGAGGATTAATTCTAGTGGAACGGCGTGAAAAAGCGCCAATCCTTTCCGGGTTTTCTCACTAAGTTAATTATTTGTTTCCTTGTTGCTCATTTTGAAGCGGCGAAAGAGAATCGCTCTAATAATCGGATTTTGTATCTGGACAAATCGGATCTGTGCTCAAGTGGATAGATATAAAACCGATGACCTTATTCCCATGACGAAAAGAGTTAGAGCGTTATTGTTTCTGGTTGATCAGTTCAGTTCATTTTATCTTCTGGGGTTTTTATTGAATGACTGTTCGGATTTTTGGAACAAATAACATGAAAAAACAAATTTGCTTTATATTTTATTAAAATGGGTTTATATTACCAATTTCAAAAACAGGTTTTGTGTTATTTTATTTCATTTATATTTAAACTAGATTGCACCGATGTATTGTTTCTATCAATACCGTTGGATAGTTGCATAAAGTGTTCAGATGTTGAATATTGCCTGTACGCATTTGGACAGTGGGACATTTGAATATATTGAACCATGGTTTTACATATAATTTCCATGTCACGTCCAGTAAAACAAACATTTCACGTTTTAAAATTTAATGTTTAAGAGAAGAAAAAGTCAGCAAAACTTTTTTTTTACTAGCATGGGAAAACGTTATTTCGGTGATATGCAAATAACAGTTACGATTATGTTAGGTTTATAATGATCCAGGTAATATTTAGTTTCCTGTGACCGTTTTTAGTTCGTCATCTGAAAACTTTTGGTGACTGAATATTTCGCACTAGAAGATATTATTTCCTAGAACGATGACACATTGGTACGATTAGTAAAGTTGCTTCCGATGCAGATTTCTAGGTATAATACCGGTATTTTCACTTCTTAGCTTCGCAGCAATAAATTAAATAATAAGCCTGAAAAACTTCCACAGTGAAGAGTAGTCATACGTCCGTATGTGGTATGCGGAAGTCACCTGGTGCCTCTTAGGACGTAAATAAAATATTGCAATATGTACCCAGAGGTAAATGTCATTTATTACATGGATTAAGGCGACATATCGTCAAAGAATAAGGCATCAAGACATTCGGAGTATAAACTGCTTGTTACATGTATATATAATTAATTTGAACGTCAGAAAAATCACAGAATTACCGTCTATAACTCCAATTCATCTTTTACGGCTCTCCGTACTAAAGATAACTTTGTTTTTAAATTCCTTAATGGACACAAAATCATAGGAGGAAATGTGATATACACGTATTTGTGCGGTTAAAAAAGGTGCTAGGGATGGGTGCAAAGATTTCATCGGAATCGTTTCAGCTGAATGACATCAAAGCGGCGATAAGCTGGGGCAATTATTACTTGTGCCTCTAATTAAGTGTTTAATTTCTGTGTTTGAGTGATATATAGGAGGGTATAGAATCCGTTTTTGCGTCAGTTCGTGTACATAGATATAAGGTTCAAACCAGACTGCGCATCATCATTAGGTAACAGGGCCGATGGATCCGAGATAACGACGCGGTACTAATTACAAAATCAGAAGCTCAAGTTGTCTATCTTATGTCATTTAGGTATATCGGTGTAATCCCGCTGGGTTCATTGGGCTAACAGTGCCGACCGCAGCGTTCGTGAACAGTAAAAAACTAAGCTCTTCAGCTATCATAATCCCGCTCCCGACTTCAGGATTCGTCAATAATACGCAAATTTCTATAGACACACTTTGCTGGTGTTTGAAACGAAGAAGTTCTTCGAACCAAACTGATCATGCGTAGAAAGCCTTGAAACAAATGTCTAGTAGATCATGCGTGTATATATGGGTGACATTCTGGGAGTAATCTGGACCGAGAATTGGGTATACCGTGCACGGCGGGTACATCGGTTTGCATGTATGGTCCCGAGGCAATGGATCGGCTGAAGTTCTTACCAGGCCATGAGTGATGGAGAAAGACGTCTGGCAAAGTCATCAAATAACTTGCTACCTTACAATAAATTCTCCAGTAACACGCCATGGTTGTGCCCACAACCCGACACCAGTGTTCAAACCTGCATCCCCGCGAGGTTCATTCACCGCTGTTTCCATGTGGTCCCAGGCAAGTGGAATGATGAGGAAAACGGCCTTCCAACAAAATATCAACAAATTTAAACAAGCTTTCTTAAAAGGCTGCGATTCCCCGACTGGAAGGTAAATTAATGAGCGTCTATATAAGAGAGTTGGGGGTAGGGGGGTTGGCAAGAACGACTGATCGAGGTCTGTAGAACAATCATCTTGTTATATACACCCATTGATGTCTACCGCGGAAACTAAGCGCTCAGATGGATAGAGACATGGGCATAGTCGCATTCTGGTTAGGGGAGCTAAATGAAAGGTTAGGTGAAGAAGACTAGGGTCTTTGTAACACACGCCAGAGTCTGTCAGCTCGGGGCTATACTTCAACCCCGGCAAGAGGTTTCTCTGTCCCTTGGTAGCATAACAAGGAGGTGCTCTTTAAGAACTTCCCGCTTAGCCAACGCTCTATGTACGTTTCCATCAATTGCCGTTAACTATAGTTTTCGCTTGAATTACGTTTATATTATAATTCCGTAAATATAAAGTGCGCGCAGAAGAAAAGCTGCATCTCAAGCTGATATGATGTTGAGGTGTTTGTAAAAAGCCGAACTCGACCGAGACAAAGCTGTACGATTGAATATCTAGCCGTGCACTTGAACTCGACCATTGTCTGGAATGCTGTGTTCAGCCATTTAGACACAACTGGGCGCGCGAGCTAGAGTCATAGGGGTGGAGTGGACCGTAAAATTGCCAGCTTGAATTGACTCCTTGCTGTGCATTGTTAATGTCTCGTGGTTTGTTCGCCTGTAAAAAGAGCAAAGATCCGCGGATCACAAGCTCGTGAATTACTAAAACGAAATTATTAGCTGATAAATTTCAATCTCATTTGATCTCCGAGGATAGCCGATGGCAAGCAGATATATGTTCCATTGAGAGGACCTATACGTATAGAAGCCATACAATGATAGGCGGTCAGGACAAAACAAAATAGGCTCAACATTCACAAGTGCTTGGTAAATATTTTTTATCAAAATATCCAACCCTAAAGAAGATAGGGTTTGATGGCTGTTCTAGAGAGTAATATGGACGTGTTAGAGAAAGGGGCCTTTGCTGGGTGTCCTGAAGTCTGTTGATTTTTAGGTATTTTTATTACCCGCTTGAGGTGACTGTATACAAATGGGGCGGTACTGATAATGTCTTTTTAGCGCCTAATCTGTATATATTGGCCACTCTGACAAAATCAGGGGCCGAGAGAGTGTTGGTGCTCGAGGCGAGTGGCGGCTTTAAGATAAAGCCTGGGTATTAAACAAGAGTTCTGAGATTGGAGAGAATAACTGGTTTGACAACTTCAACACTTAGGGCATATTATTGCAATATGTCAAATGACAAGCAACTTGACTACAGATTTATGACAACCGTGTTTGAGACTCAACATAATGGGTACAACTCTTCAAAATAGTGACACATACATTTGGCTATTTAAACTTGAATGCTAAATGTTGTAGGTGCTGTGGCTGTTAATGGATGTTATGTGTTACAGTGTGGTTATCAGGTGTACATAAAAAAGAAGCGGATTCTGGACAGTTTATCCATGCGTAAAATACCCTATATTCATATTGACGTGTGTTCAAATAACTACCTCCATTCTTGTTTACATTGTTTATTGGAAGGCTTAATATATGATATTTAAGTATCTGTTGTGAGACATAAAAATTCTAAAATATCACGTGAATTTTCCCCTGTTTCATACTGACCCTTTTCCCATAGTGTCTCAAACCTCACCAGGTGTTTGGAAGGACACTTATCACGCTTCGGATGATTCGCATAAACAACGCCAAATTGAAGTTTCAAGTGCCCGAAAATTTTCCAATTTTTGCAGCTATTGGTTCTTAAATTAGCGTATTTTGTTCGCCAGTTTTAGGGAGAGAGTAGTGTTTGCAGTTGCAGATCAGAAGCCATGATGGTGTATCACCTTGACGAATGCCAACAATACGGGCTGATCGTAGCGTGTGGTTAGCGACTAATCCAAGCATTGTGCTTAAAATCTCGAGCCCGACCCACGGGTTAATTGTGACGCCCGGTGCCATAATGTATGCTCTCGGAGCAGCACTTTAACAGAAAAAATACTATGAAAATCACACCGACGAAAAGGCCATAATAAATTTTTCAAGTGAATTGAAAATTGTACTCAAGAGGCTGGATTCATTTCCAGGTTGTTAAAACGAGACATTCAGCACACGGTAAACGCTAATGAATTTCTTATTCAAGCAAAGGCCACGATGTGCATGTATGGAATTTTGGGCTGCGAGAGAATCTTCACATATGTCAGGAAAACTAGCTTCCGGCTGATATAAAATCATCAGGGGAACATTTTGGAAACATTTTTGTGGAGAAATGCTTAACACTAGTTAACAATTTCGAGCAATTTGGGGGAAATTTTGGCAATATAAAAAGCAAGCCAATGCGGTATGTCATGGACTGGAGCATGAAGTGATTGTTGTTTAACGTCTTGGTCAAGAGTTTTCAGCTCAAATGATGGCGGTCAGTTTTATGGACGGAGGAAGCCAACGTGCTCAGAATCAGGAAATGATAAAAAAAAACTTTTCCTAGGTGGAGAGTAAATAATATATCCACTTGGAACCCAACTGTTAGAGCGGTTCACATGTAACAATTTACTGACACTAATAGTCTGTGGTATGCATCAGTGCTGACTGAAGCTGAAATCGCATTTCTCAGCAGATGTACATGGAACAATGGAAGTGAAATGTTAGGCTATGGGGTTTCAGTTTTTTTTAATGGAATTTTACTATATTCTCCCATAATAAAGAGGGATTCAACTCGATGGTAAATGACAACAGTAAATCTTCCCTGGTGCTACCACTCTTACCACTCTCATGCAGTGTTTCTAAACAAATTCAAATTACTTAAGAACTTTGGTAAGAATAAAGATATTATGGATGATTTGAATTTGTGATTTGATATTTCTGAATGTATATTTTGTAAAAATGTAAATCGCATTTTATAGTAACGACCGTAACTCATAAACTTAGTACAGGGTGTTTATTTATGATGTTCGTACAAGTATTTTTTTTCCTTTTTATAGGCTCATGGCTGAAAACTATTCCCCAAAAATATGTTCATATTTTTTTTTTTGCTTTTTTTTAAACAGATTTAAAGGCATTGAAATGTTTGGATTCTATCTGTAAGAATGGTCTAGCCCGTGCTTATGACGTACACTGATGTCACAAGAAGTTTGACCGACTCCACACACAGCTTTTGATAGGCGTATGTAAATAGTTGTTATATACTCAGCGGTATATGATTACCTACATGATGTCCCCAAGAATTACGCCTGTGTGTGAAAATCATGAGAAAGACGACGTCACGTCAGAGCTCCTTGCCGCTGGCAGTATATTGTCCACAAAGCACTTGAAAAGGATTTAATTCCACTTTTAAAAGTGTACAAAAATATGTGAGTAAAATCACTCTAATGTATAATTTTCAGGAGACTGTGTCGCTAAAGCTTACTTCAGTTCTAACCTGTCTTTCGCTACATTGTCAGACGTTTCATCCCACAAAACTGGTGACATGGCCTACAGTTTTCCACGTTCATACACATGTAGTCAACCTACAATGTCGGCGAGGAAACCGGGCCGCCGTACGAGCTGCCTAGTTCTGACCCGTCTGACGTTCCCATAGCCCTAATCAGCAGCCCCTAACCTTTCAGCCGGTGCCATGCTGGCGACGCACAGTACAAAGATTTGGTCATGAACACATCCTACATTCCAGCCAATTAAAAAAAATTCTCCGTATGCAATTTGTCACAAGTGATATTGTAACGAGGATTTGCCGTTTACAAAGGTATGTACATATAAGCTGTATCGTTTTCACATTGTAAGACATGTGGGGCGCCCATTGAATGTAATTATGTTATCTTCACATAACTATAGAAAATGAGTGTAAACCAGGCTACGGAAACATCCTTTCTGTTATTCTAATATTTCACTTCTGCATGTGACTTTCCTACAGCACGCTGTAAGAAATACAATACTAGATCAAGTTTTGTTATAACGTCTGACTTTTATAGAGAATGATTAATCTTTTATATTTTTTTTCATAACACCTTAAGAGGACAAAGCGTAAAATATAGAAATTATAGAAAAGTCTGCACGTGTTTAAAATTTATCACAATGTTAGTAAATATAAATCGCAATCTTTACACAAACATCCAGGCACAGAGGTGTGAGGTACAGGGTGACTAGTATGTGCAAAGACACGGTACAGTAATCCAGCGGTCTGGCAAAAATAACTCTTAGTTAACCATGATCTATTGCACCCCAGAACGCAATGCAAACAGTTTATATACTGACATACAATTAATTTAAAATGTCAGAGCGTCTTATGACGCATGCTATAACATCAAAAATTTAACCTAATCGGTAACAGGTAATCCAACCAATGAGTAATTCGGCAAGATTTCTTTGTTCTATTCTACTGACTGATTTGGCCGTGTAACACATTTGCCAATGACCTCCTGAGGGTAAAAGGGAAAACAATTATTGAAAAGCCAATGGAGAGAGTGCTGGTGTTGGAGATGAACTGGCGGCTTTAGGTGGAGACGTGGCCAATGACAGCCCGGCCACGGCCAAATCGGCCATCAAGATATGAGCGATGTATCGATCTCAGACGGCCAGATAACGCCATATTCTCATTGCTCGACACACTTCCCTTAAACACTTATTGATTCTCCCCTTGAAAGCATTTGCTAAGAAAATATGATATAATTATTACCATTGATTGGCTGGGTTTTAGATGAAGCTATATTAAGTATTTGAGTTTCTGCCCATAAGTGTAACGTTACAGATGTAGCCTATTTGAGCGCAAACATCTGCAGGTCTTATGGGCGAATAAGCCCGGCACTTGCTGGTTAATCAGATACGGTATAAGTCACATTTTCCGCATACGTGTAGATAGCAGGTTTTAGCTTAGCCATTTTTCCCCATATATTAGATGTCGTATTTCGATGAAAAACTCACGTCTTAAAGTTAAACAGAAGATCAGCATGAATTAACGTATGTACACGATATCAGAATGCATATTCTGGACGAAAACACAACTCATTTTTATTGCATCAGCGATAAAACGTGCATGCTTTGTGCCATTATATGAGAGGGAATAGATCATGGTTTATCATATTTTAACTTATAGCTAACTGTGTAGAAAATATTACCATCAAACTTAACCACAGATTGAGATATTTACACATGTCAGGTTATGAACCCGTGGAATGACCTCCTGTTTTAATAAAAAATAAAAAGTATAATAACTTTATGGATCATTTTGAGTGTAAATGTTTTCACGTGCAGTATAAATACAAATGATATCGTTTTACGATTCAGGGTATAGGTTAATAGTAGTATTGCTTTTAGAAATACTTTAATATTACAGAGGTGCGATTAAAACACGGTTTGTATGTTTTTTGTTTTGTTTTGTTTTGTTTTGTTTTTTGTTTTGGTGTTTTTTTTTTGGTTTTTATTTTTATTTTAGTTCATAAAAATACATCCACTGACAAATGCGTCAAAAGTAAATACAGTGAGGATGTTTTTCTAGGTTTATTATTACTGTCCGTTTACCGATATATAGAGTATATCTTCATCCGACAGAGCACATAAACATCCACTGCAATGAAATAATACTGTATATATACAGATTTAAGCTGGAAGGTATTGGTATTTCGAACAGATTCGGGCATTGTGCAAAGTCAATATGTATTGTTTGTGAACAGAAAACAAAGTGTAAAAACGAGTGGAGGAAGAGGTTAATTTACTGCATACACGTGTATACGTCTGTTACGGTTCGGTCGTAGCCACCTCTCCCTTCCCCCTCCAGCCTTTTTACCCCCCTCCCCACCCACAAAACAGTGGTGTTATATAACACGGACTCCCTGCAGGTCACGTGATCAAGGACAACCAGAAGACTTGCGCAGTACAAACGTGAAGGTTACTCGAAGTCACTTGTTCGGTTCTTCCGGTGTTTTATAACGCGAGATTTGCATGTTATCTGCAAGGCTCGAGCTCACGTGACAGGCCTATCATTTTATGGAGAATTCACGCAGTACAAGAGCAGTGTCCCTTCCTTTTTGCTAGCATTTCTCGTACTTTCTCTGTATGTGTGCATTGTTTCCTTTGCTCGGCTTAAGTTAGTGATAATTTTACTTGAGAACAAAACAGCTGATTTGTTCCATAGTAAATGATGATCTGCGAGCTTTTTAGAGAAGAAAAACAGTTGTTAAATGTTAAAAACATAAACTGGACCCTCTTGCACTAAACTTCATGAATTCTTCTAGGGGTTCTAAAGGGTCTGGAAACAATTGAGATGAAATTTGGGACGAAAGAAAAATTGATTCGTCAAAATGACGTCTGAAGCATGTTGCGAAAGGAACTTGACAAATCTAACCCAAAATTTAATTTACATTATTCTTATTTATGCATAAACAAATGCAATGCTCAGGTTTGTTTGGAAGGTCATTGCGTTGTAAAATACATCTCGTTGAAGGCTAAAATACATGTACGGGGAGCTGGATCGTAGAATCGCTGAGTTGTAAAATACAAATATATCCAGGTTGTAAAGTAGCTGAGCTGCAACGTGGTTGGGTTATAAAGCACCTGGGATCTACAATACAGCCTTGCAAGGTGGGACTTATTTGTTAAATGACGTCAAATCTTTAAGTTTTATTATAATGCTTCCTTTGTGAGAAAAGGGCAAGTTCAAATTTTCCAGATGATTACATCTAAACATTACACGGTTTCCGGGGTTCATGGCCATACCCAAAATCCAAACGGTAATGATCTTACGTTTTAAGTTATTACTTGTATCAACTTTCAGGGCGGACTAAGATTGAATTTAATGGACTAAGTATAAGGTAAGCGCTTGATTCTGTATGGTACGAATTATCCACTTAGAGAACATTGATGATATGCAGTAAACGGTCAGGTATTATCCTCAGTTACCTTCCAAATCTGTATATAATGGTATTTCTGATCTATGTAAACCTGGCTTCAGCCGCCTGTCCGTGGGGGGAGAAGGGGGGTTATAAGACACCTGAGTGTGGACATTCCGAGCTGTATTGTGACAAATGTTGTTGACAATTCACGGGGCCGTCTGTAAACGTCAATGGCTCTTTCAGACTTATACGGTTACAGAGAAAGAACTTCCACTTAAGTTTTCGCTCCTTTCCCCGCCCACTTCGCACCCGGCCGATGGCCGGGCTATACGAGAAGGCTCACGACTGTCAATATTGCCAGTAATATATGCGCTGGCACGGTACCTCCCTACGGCAGGGCGAAACCTGCCCGGGGGACTCTGAGAAGCAGGTATGGGGGCAGGGGAAGCGTAAATCAGACCTCGGCAGGGCCCATTTCAGTCGCGCGTGTGGGATCAATGGCTTTCAGATCAATTAGTCATCCCAGATATAAGATACTCTCGAATTTGTAACGATCTGGTGTTAAAACATACCCACCCTTTGGCATGACCGTGGGTCCGCCGTCCTACCGGACCCGTGCTTGCGTATACAGCCCAACAACCAGCCACACCGGTCCCCGTCTATTTGATACAGCCTGACCCCTACTACAGGGAGCCCAGCCATTTTCACACGCGGACAATGAGACAGCTTCGACTATATGTTTTGTAATCCATACCTTACCCCCTGCCCCATTTTGAGCCCGATTCCCAGGTATTACCATAGAGATAAGGAACAAAAGATCAGAGAAAATGTCTACAATAAATACATTCCTTAATATTGTAAACAGAGCAGGCACTTCGTGCTGGTAACGGAGCGACAGAGGATCCTTTTGAAGCCACAATGCATGGCAACGCAACTACACACATTTCACCGATATGGTTCATGCAAGAAACGCTCATTCTTTCCAAAAAAATTTTTTTAACAATGTAAAAACTTAACCGTGCGCTGCACACCAGTTTACTCTGTAATAGCCCGCAAACAGTGCAGTGTCTACATGGAATAGACTTTCCCGGTCCTGCCTTTCTGATATTCCTGTTAAACTGTTGCCAAATGATAAAGAAGTAACTTGGCCTCGTAAAAATAAGTAGAATTGAACTTTCAGAGCCCATGCGTCCGTACATCTAAAATTAGTGCACGAATGTCATAGCTGACCCTTTGGTACATGTAAAAGCACTGTACGACAATGAACAGCCAAGATTTTGGTACATGAGTAAGACGTGTACGACTGTCGGTAAGCATGCTTTGGTACATGTTTAAGTAGAGTACGAACCTTGGATTTCATGCTTTGTTACATGTATATGTAGTGTACGACTGTCGGGTCTAATGCTTTGGTACATGTACATAGTGTGCAATTGTGGAATCTCATGCTTTGGTCCATATATATAGTGTGCAGCTGTCTGAACTCTTGCTTTGGTACATGTATATACTATGCGACTGTCTGAAGTCATGATTTGGTACATACATATGGTGTACGACTGTCGGAACTCACGCTTTGGTACAGGTATATACTGTACGACTGTCGGATCTCACGTTTTGATACATGCAAATGTGGTGTATGACTTTGCCTTGGTACATGTTTCGGTAGTGTACGAGTCTCGGTACCCATGCTTTGGCACCTGTAATAGTAGGGTACGACTGTCAGAATTCATATTTTAGTACATGCAAATGTAGCTTTCGACCGTCGGAACTCATGCTTTGGTACATGTATAAGTAGGGTACGACTGTGGGAAATCATGCTTTGGTACATGTAAAAGTAGTGTACGGCCCTCGGAACTCATACTTTGGTACATGCATGTGTAGCTTACGACATGTGTCCTAGTTTTCACTGAGACAAAATTTGCCTAATAATTTATTTCTTGACTTTACCAGGCTGCTTTTTTCAGGGACAGATACAGCTCCTTCCTTGTAATGGTTTATCTTAAACGTATGTCTTATTCTAGCCATTTAATTCGCCGGGATTATTTTCATTAATAGTGGCGTATGCGTCCGATTCAATTCGGCTGACATCTTTTATTACCTCGATACTGTTACCTGTACACTGTCATTTACACGTCTAACACATAAAACTGTTAAACTCCGTCAGAAAACTAGCACTTGTAACAAGCATGTCTGCACCAATTATACTATCCCATGTTCTATCTCGCCCCATCGATATACGTAAACGTCAGAGCTTCGCCCGGCCAATCGACGTTGGGGAACCATCCCCTCTCTAGAGGCTGTACGATCTGAAAGGCCGTCCGAAACATCTTAGGCATACCGCGGAGTCGGATACAGCTGCCTGTGATAGCTCACGGAAGAAGGCCAAATGTTCCGGCTACTAGGACGTACACTATGAGTTGTACATGACTTGCTGTTAAACATGCGGAACAAATCTGTGATTTACAAACGACTGGATATATAGGCTTGGATGCAGTCCTGCTGGGAAGGCCCATTGTCAGCTTAAGTCGTCAGGTGTGTTGTCAATGAGCGACATTTCCAACAGGCGTATTGAGGGTTAGAAAAGGTGAATACTATCTTCCTGCAGAAATCATTGAAAGCGATATAAAAATAACATTAAAATTAGAGAATGTCAATAAAGCTTTAATTTCGAGTCGATCGTATAGCAGACACTTTATTCTATAAACAGAATCTGCACATGCGAGATATAATAACGGGACAATTGCCGAAGGTTAAAAAGGTGAGAATTAGGTAGGCATAGGCAATTGTGATTATCATTGAAATCAAACACACGTGACAATGTATAGGTGACAGCGTTTTTTCGCACAAAATCAGTCTATCAGGAGAAATGTAGTTAAACATACACTATCATGCAAGGACAAACATATATACATACCTTGCATTTACTTATTTATTTTCAAATAAATTATTTATAATCAAATAAAAAATAAATCATTTGTTTATGTTTTTTGATTGATTGATTGATTGATTGATTGATTGATTGATTTTTTGGTTTTCATTTATCATTGGTTTTGCTTAGTGTTTAAAATATTACTTTTTACATGTCAGTCTGGTTTTTGAGTGATTATTATATTCAACAAAAACGCGACATAAAACTCATTCCAAGGCGGTTCCGTCAACAGAGAACAAATTATGGAATGGATTCAAAGGAACTACACGTTTTCACCTTGAACTACTGACACTAAAATCGCATACATATACTGAGTCGTTGTACTCGTTGCATAAGATCATGTTTCTGAATATTCGGACAAGTAGGCGCAGATATTCGAGAATATACGACTCTGTGAAGTCCAACGTCAACACAACTTACGGCTAAAAACTAGCTGGATGGCAAGGTTTAACCGCCGTTCAGACATGTCGATTCCGGGTATACAGTATATCATGTATAGTTTCGGGTCATTGTCATTAACTAATCGTTTGCTGTATTATGTTGAGGAAAAAGGGATAGGAAGTTGTAAACTCTTCTCAGTGTTACTGCTTTTCACAGCACTGACATAGTAGAGTGGGGCGGACAAAAAGCCATGCATCATAGGCGATTAACTGTAGACTTTATTTAAGGGGACGGTGGCAAGGTTTGCAAGTGACTGGAACCTTCCTACCACCTCTGCCAGGCACCCCCATGCTTTTGACATACAGCCGAAAGTGCTTGCGTGGTTCGCAAGTTGTCCAGCGAAGTGCGTGTAGCACTTGGCCAGCAAGGGCCGCTTTTATGAATTTGGTGCATACGAGGCGCTGAAATACAGAAAAGGTTAGCCTTGTTTAGAGATGCGGATTGCACGAGTCATGATGGTGACCAAAGCCTTGGTGGTTTCACGACGAATAACGTCATCGTCATCTTCCAAGAATGTAGCAAACAAATCAGTGGTCACCGTCCGGTTCAGTACAAGACGTGAGCAAGGTAGGCGTGTTTGTTCCCACAACTTCCATTGTTTTCTGCCTGAAATTCCACTCGGTGGCCATGTCTTTTGTGGTTGGCTGTATAAGGATTTCCCGTACAACCGGAACCGGAAATGAGGCAGTAAAACTGTTCTCTGTGAACCGCACACGACATTATCGGAACCAGATTATGCATGTAGGTGCTCATGGCACAAGATTTTTGGCGAATAGGGTGCTCCATACCATACACAGAGCTCTGGTTACCACACGTGTTTATTTGGTACCTACGAGAGAAATATTTTATAATACTGAGTAAATCTTATTCACTCTAAACACTTATGATCAGTCGAGACTCCATTTTTTTTTCTTTTATATTAAATGGCCATAAACTGGTCATCTTTTTCTTTCTGTCATAAACTTAAGGATGCTCATATTCCACACAAGTTGAACAGTTTCAGCTTCGCCAGATCATGATCATCTCCAGACCAGTTTTTTGACCAGTCAGACAAAAATAAAAACAAAACTAGCGAACACGTCTCATCTGTTATACGATATATTATGTACGGGGTATTAATACATGACACGTGCGATTGTAATTATTTATAATGTACATATTTACCTGCAATGGGCTAGCCCATAGACTTGAGCTCAAATTGACGCTATATATATATATTACCATACAATCACCCTGGAGGCTAATGGACAGACGCAGTGAAACCGGAAGTGTGTGGGGTCCTGTAGATCAGGCGTTAATGGAGGGGGAGAGCGCCAATACAGGGGGCGCCACTACGATCTGCAGCCGCGACGGACAGGCTCGAGGTTCTTTACACGGGGTCGTGCGGTTCATCGTGGGATCGAGGTCAATACCTACATATGTACACATTGTATTCCCTGTGACTTTATTATGCAGTCAGTATACGTAAATCCTAAGTTGTTAAATTTGAATGGAAATAATAGATGTTGTTGCCATATCTTATAAGTCACAGTCTTACAGCCGGGTTAGAATTCTTACAGTAGTATCCATACGGAAATTCACAAACTGCACTGATATGACTAAAGGATCTGCCTTATATCTGCAGATACAGCCTTCACTCTTCCCTAAATATTTGAGTCGCAACCACTTGGCTGAAATACTGCCATTGAGGCGTTGAACCCTAATCACTCATTTATTCTTTAAACTTAAAGTGTGGTTACCATTGCTATGTATCCTCTATTGTTTCAGAGCGTTAAGAGTGTGATTAGCTCTGAACACTCCACCCGATGTTGGTACGGACGAACCCCGGGCTCCGCTCTCCGGGCCGACTTCCTAACCTTTTCTCGCGCAATTGCTAGCAGGTGTGGAAAGATTTAACCGGATACACTCAATAACATGCGCCATTTATACTCCAAAAATTCAAACATACATATAAACACAATGGACAAAACAAAAAAATATGATGGCCATTTTATCCAAGACGGTTGAACGATTATTCAAAATATCGCACAAATCTGAAATCGATACAGATCTGTATTCATGTAGCTACATGCAAGTGCAGTTCGCATGTGTTCTCGATACGAAAATATGTAAGCATAAGCTCAGAATTTGAATAAAAGTCCTCACCTCGAATATTTTGTGAATTCAGTCGGTAGTTGGTATTGCCCAAGCACAACAATTTACACTATGACATGGAGGTCTTCACACCTTCTCTGCGGAAAAAATCGTCTAATGTTTATAGCCCTGAATCACAATAATTGAATATTTACTTTCTCGTTGAAAATCATTCAAAAATCATTAGCAATATAACACTGGGTTTGACTTATATGTGAGCGTCTGGGTAATCTTCATATACAGCAATGGCAACTATAATGTGTATTTAACAGTTACAATTTGCTGGCAATTTTGGCTGGATTTTATTCGTAATGCCGATTTGAAACCAATTGCGTATAGTTACATAAGTAAGACCCTATACATATTCAGCATCTCATGTTTTTTTTCCCAATACTCTAAACCTACAACAGGTATATTTATAATTTAGAGCCATTATATTGTGGATCTATTCCATTGTTTTTGTAAAATATAGTTACAGAACTTTTCGCTGTCATAAAATACAGCTAAATATTGTGTATACATGAATTTATTTATTTATTTGATTGGTGCATGTTTCACGCCGTATTCAAGAATATTTCACTTATATGACCCCGCCGAACATAATGTTGGGAGGAAACCGGACATAGCCCCGGGGAAACCCGCGACCATCTTCATGTTGTGTATACATTCGCAGATATTTATACAGTCTGTATAACCTGTACATGTATATATGTGTTAACAAGCAGGTTATCACGGGTGCTCTCCGCATGTCCAGGAGTGTGTGTACACTCCCCGTGTATAATGGCAACCATCTTGACATTTCACAGGCGGTATCATAAGGTTCTTGCGTAATGCTGCCCGCTAAGATGTGGTTTCGCTGTTATTACACTTGATGGATTCAAGATACGAGACAATGTATCCATAAACGTGGTTATTATATACCAGAACTTAACGTTAACGCATACATCGCGTGTTTCTCTGTAGGTATACGCAGAGATATGTTACCTAACCCATAACGGTGTATCTACGGCACGTGTACATGTTTACTGATTTCACTGGGTTTAACTCCGTACTCAGTAATATCGAATTTATACAACAGACAGAGCCCGAAGAAAAACACCGCACTTCACTAGAATCTCGATAAAACCTCTGCAAAATTATCGTGGGAGTGAGATAAAAGTGACACCGACATCTACACATAAAAAATTCAACGAACTTCTTAAATGGAATGTATATGAAGTCCATAAATATATCTTATATTGTGTATTGTATGATCTCCCGGCGTTGCTATAATTCGGCTTTACCATTCCTTGATACACTGCAATAATATGAATTTGGACTGCATCAATTCTTTATTGCATGGGTGTTTCCCACTAATCAAATATAGCAATGATTTGTTTGATACCAAAGATAATGTAAAAATGTCACGTCATTTTTGTGGTTAATATTTTGGTGCATCATACACTGTAAATTTCGATGTTTAAATTATAAACACTTTTTTTGCATCAGATATTAAACACTTTGAAATTATAGCATTATAATATAAGCCTATAAACGTGTTTTAGACAATTATGTTTAATACTTAAACACGCTTATTATAAGTTTAATCACCCATTAAACGCGATGAACCTTGGTCATTTTACCGTGTCTCTGATGTCATAAATGTGACCGTTTTGATAATATTGATGCATGAATGCATTAGTAGTACACCTGTAGCAAAGACATTTTATGGTATTTTATGTGTACATCACATCATGATGAATCCTCATGGAACATCTCACATATATAAACCTACATGGTTTTTTATCATCTGGTTATAGCTGGATGGTCCCAGCCAGATTTGTATATTTTCATGCACACAGACGATTTGCAGAGATCATCAGAATGTTTTCAGAAATACGGTACATTTCATTCACCAAAATCGTGTGAGGCTCAAGGTGGATGAAACTTTGTTGTTGTATAAATTGTATAAATGGGACCTTTATTGATATTCTAGAAATCTGTTGCAGCTAACTTTAGCTTCCCACAAAATGTTCCCACAACAAACCTTTTCATGGCGGGTTTGTGACAATAAACTGTGACGTGAAGGGTTTATGGTGGCTTATGGAGGAAAATAAGCTGAAATGCAATACTCTTGGTTTTGACATGTGGAATCATGTAAAGAGCAAGATCTGGGCTTATATAGCCACTGATGAAACGTAACATCTCAGCAATTTTCCTCCAAGTTATTTATTATGTCTTCAAATGGCACCGGTTCATTTTGCTAATTAAACTCCTTGCACTTTGACATATTTCAAATCTTAACGATGTTTTTTTTTCCGCCTGTAGGCGGTTATGTTTTGACACTGGGCTCTGTCTCTAATTTCGCTGTTTTTCACCTGATAGTTACGCTGTGAGGCCTAACGTTATGCGCTCCAGTATGTCCCCGGACACAAAACAATAAATACGCCGAGGTGCTCGTGAGATGATGGCTTCCCAGTTTATACTTCTGCCCTGTTATCGTAGCAAATTAGACACGGAAAATAAACAGGTTAAAAAAACAGAAACAATTCCAGCCTACTGCGGCCCACCAGCAGGAGGTGGGAAATATAGCATGAAACTAAAATGTGGCCAAACTGTAACATTTTCGCGTTTTCACTACGTGTAGATTTATATCTTGCTCACCTTTTTATTCAGCGTATAAATGTGTTTTATTTGTATGATATCTTGTAGTTTCTGATCTCATTAAGAACATGTTCTTCGTGAAGATAAATGTGTAGAACGTTTCTTATTTGATGCTTGTGTTTCATAAAAGTAATGGTAGCAAGCATAGAGTTATATGAAGATATGTATGGAATTCCATGTGTTCGCTGACGAGGAGGCGTCCAGGCGCCCTCTCCAGTGTAATTATATAGAGGCTTCCGAAAGTAGCGATTCCTTAGTCTCGAATGGGTGTGAGGCATTTCGGTCTTCTCAGTATGGCCGAAAAAAAATTTAAAACACACCCAGAACATAGTTTTACTAGGTGTAAACCGTTAGGTGTAGACGGCTTGTAATACGTAATCGTAAAATAAGACGGACAACGCCTTCGTGCCGACGACTGTGAACCATTAGCGTAACGGTGATCCTTTAAAAGACCATGTTTTGAATTACACCTTTATTGCCATTGTATATCTGGCCGCATAGCGAATAGGATGTGTAGAAGTCAAACACACTGTGATTCAGGATTTCTTATTTGTCCTGCCCGTAATGCCCTCCAGATGGCGGCGAATGGGTGTTTGACGACTAGGCAACCCACCACGGGTAGAACAGTTCAGGTATAAAAATACTAATTCGATTTTGTATCCAAGGTTCAGATACACAGAAAAACGTGGGGACGTGTAAGGATTGGCTGCGCCTCTGAAGTGTTTTGAAGTATTGCCAGGTGATTTTGCAGGTATAAAATATGACAAATAATGGTGGCAAAAAAGTCAGTTACTTGTGGGCTACAATTTAACAGAAAAAAACAATGAACAAGTGCCCCATACACCCAGTGTCTAGTACCTGCATTCCCGCTGATTTATTTTGAGAAAATGGTGGTCAACCCCTGCTGATGTTTGGATATGTTGTAGGCCAGGCACCTAGTTATTTGACAGTATGTGTCTTTTGGGCCTACAAAAATTATGGAATACAGTTTTAGGTGGATGTTCTTTGTGAAATTGCGACATAAATAGGCTATTTTTTACTGGTTTTATACCTATTGGGGGAAGCATGGCTGACTGGCTATATTCCGGGCTTCCGGGCCTCCGGCATTACCAAACCTAACTGGGTGCCTCGCATTGGCACTGCATCAAGGGCCAACAGTTCAGTCAATCCATGGTCGCCCATACTGGCTTATAAGTTATCAAGAAGATTGATTTTTTTCACTATTTATGTTGTAATTTTGTCAACTACAGCCCCCAAAATATATATCCCTACATCTTATATATAGATTGACAGAATCAGTTGATAGAATGTAATGTACAAGTTTTTGTTCTACTAGAAAAAATATATACAACCCGAAACCGAGTTCTGCCCAGAATCTAATACCAACATACGACTCTCGCATAAGAGGGATATTGGTCCCGTATAGATCTAAACTTTCGCCACTGAAAATATTTTGACAAAACCCCCAAATTTCAACTATTGATATAATGACACAAAGTGCTGCTAGAAGATATTTATTTATTTATTTATTTATTTGATTGGTGTTTTACGCCGTACTCAAGAATATTTCACTTATAGGACGGCGCCCGGCATTATGGTGGGAGGAAATCGGGCAGAGGCCGGGGAAACCCAGGACCATCCTCAGCTTGTTCGCTGACCTTCCAACGAACGACCGAAGAGGAAGCCACCATGAGCATGACTTGAACTCACAGCGACCGCACTGGTGAGAGGCATGGGGTCATAACGCCGCGCTGGCGCGCTAACCCCCTTGCTAGAAGAGAGATATTTCTTTTACTGCCAGCAATGTGCGGGATCTGACCGATTTTGTCCCACCATATATTGCTGATCTCCGTCGTACAAGTCTTGGGTACAGAGTAAAACACCAATGAAATAATTTTATTCAACTAGTTTACAACAATTTTACTTTTCCCATGGCACCTGAAAGAAATCATCAAAGGTTTTGTTTCATGTAATTTATGATTTCAAATGATAATTACCGAACACTTGTCAAGAATAAGGTTGGAATGGAGGTTGGAACGTAGCCTGTTACCAACAACCATACAGCTGACTTTGGTAAGATTATATCATACGGCACTATTTACATTGGTGGTGTCAATTCAGAATCACGAGAACCACAAGTGGTGCCCTTGGTCTCCTTGCATAAAGGACCTGTGATTTGGTGAGCCACATTCATGTTTGGTCGTCTGCCTGTTATTCTAAGAGTTTGGTACTAATGTTGAAACAGGTTGTGATGGCTGAAATTCAATTAACTGGGTGAAAACAAAAATGTATGACTGAAAATAGGCGTGTTTCTGTGTTGGGAGGGCGCGGGGGGAGGGGGAACTCTGCATGGGCACTTTGTGTGAAGGCATTTTTAGACGTTTCCATGTAGTTATATTGTCCGTGCTCTCCCATGCTGATGCCAGGCGTTATATCACACTTCAATATTTATGTGAACGATACACAACTTGATTATTGTTAAATCGGCGTTCCAATTCACATAAAGCATAATGCAAAATAATATGTCATCTGGGAACCGTTCCGGAGAAAATGCGACTCCTTACTGATTTTTCCTGTGTCAAATTGCTGGTCGGGGACCTAACGGTTCCGATTGGCATTGTTCCGGCACATATAAAATTCAAATCTTGTATCACGGGGGTTGTTTATTTCTCACACATGTTGACAGCGGGTCAGTGATGTATTGTTGTCTTAGTAAACAAGTATCCACAGCTCTTCCCCTCCGGCTCCGTGAGTCCGACCCCAACAGCACAGCAGTCGGTCCCGCACCAGTGTCTACCATGCACAGAATATTTGCAGCCAACATGATGCGATTTGAGGAGGAAAATAATTAATGACTTCCTGATTTTTGCCCGGAGCATGTAACATTTGGTTGTGTCTGAATGGCATTGCTGAGCGGCACCTTCGCAGGATACACGCGTAATGTTTGCTTGAAGTGATGGGCTGACATTAGCGGTGTATAGTAGCTGTGAATTAATTTATGAAATGAACTCTGGAGACCGATGGACTGATTCTTTCATTGTTGTATAAACTGGAGGCCGAGATGTGCATAAAAATAAAATGATTGTTCATTTTGAAAATGGAGAGATTTAAATCTGGGTGCCACCACCGATCGTCCAGAATAAAAATCATGTAGACTTTGTTTCCAGTCAATGCACGACTCGCCTAACTGTTTCATCTTTCTGCAGATAAATTAGAAAGTGCACGCCATCAATTGTATAAACAGAGACTTTTTATTCTGATTTGCTACCCGTATTTTCACATTGGCAACACATTGCATGATATCGACGAAAAATATAGGATAACTTATATAGCACTGAAACAGTTCATCGGTTTCATAGATGAATCACAAATTTTTCACAGAAAAATTGTAACGGGCATATTTCCATTTTAACACAGAGTGTGAATACTAGTTACACCATAAGTGGTTAGCCTCCTCAGTACCGGATAAATGTGGCATCTGAATCCAACATTACACGGCCGTTGTTACGCTCTTATACAAGGTGCATGCATATTTATGAAATGCCTGTATGAAATTACTTTCGTGTATGTTTCATTTATTTCATTTTTATTAATTTTGCTTTTATTATTTATACATCAATGAAATCCCTGTATTCCCTTCACCGATAAGAGGGATATCTTCACTAGGTAGATATCATTTTGTTATTACATTTTGATGTTACACAGTTGGTGATTGGCCAATGATCTAGACGCTGTGACGTCGAAAATGAAACACGTTGTATTTATGACGTTCCAATCTGAGCTCACTGTAATGACGTCATAATAAAAGTCTAGTCGATTGCTATATTCCGACGTTACGCAAGAAGACACGACGTCATACGAGACGTCCTCTACACCGGTACGACGTCGCGCTACTGACAAGTCTTTGAAGGCCTGCAGCAAAAACATTGCTTAAAACTTCTGTAAGTACACAAAATCATGACATCGTTAAAATATGAATAATAAATAGAATAGAATATAGCACAGTGAAGGTTGCTCTCGTGAAAGGTGGAAATGATAACCCACTCCACGCTTCGCATCTCGTGGGCTATCATTTCCACCTCTCACTCGAGCAATATTTATGATATTCAACCTTCACTGTGCAATATTCTCTATATATTATCCATATGTGAATTAATATGTTCTAATGTCTAAGTATAAATGAACGTATGTATATTTACTGATCGAGCCCCCCATGTTTAAAAGCAGTCTCCATCCATACATCCTGCATCATCGGCCTGTGCCACGTTTTGTAGCATTCTTTCATTTTTACACATACGTTTATATGTTTTACACACCACATTCCACAACTTTCCTTTTTCTCTCATGCAGGGAAAACAAACAGATCGAAATTCGAGGATTTCAACGCGTGCAATATGGGTTATGAAAGTATTATGATTTCAAACAACTGCCGGTATAGGTACAGGAAACTTTACATCATCGAGCGAATAACGTGATTGCCCTGGGTCAATATTGGTGGAAATGTTAGAATAAACGTTACCATAACTATAACCAGCCGGGTGTCGAGGGCGGCGATACACCATCATCCACCGCCACTTTTCTCATACTACACAGGCATATGGCCCCCACAGAAGCCTTGCACACCCAAACAACCGATCGAGCCGAGTAAACCAATGCAGTGTAAATATTATAATAACTTGTTTATTTGTTGTTTGTCTCAACACTTTGCTATATACACAGTTCCAGGAAGCCGCGGTGTAACCTGCAATAATTCTGCCCAAATACAACTTCGGTGTAAGGCAGCAAACTGTATGGAATTATCCACTATGACATGGGCCAAATGCGGAAGGTGCCAAACTTTGTCTTGTAGTATATGAAATGCGCGTTAGGTATAGATCGTGTGTGAATTAACCATACCTGATATTGTGGACTGCCTAGGATATCAAAGAATTTTAAAAAATGAAAACAGAATTTTTTAGGCAAATCAGAAATACGGTTGTTTATTCAATTGCTTTAACGTGTAGCTTCCCAAGAGTATTGCAAAGATGTAATCCAGTTCTAAGCACTTTGGATACTTGATTTTAAATATACTCAATCTATACTTTGGCGAAAAAATAGTTAATAAATTATGTCCAAAGTGGGTAAATCATTCGATTATTATACCGAATTGTGTAAATATTTAATAGGCCATGGTTACATTCTGTTGCTGATATGTTTGTGTTGAACAAAATTCACTCGCCTCGCATGAAGTCTATCAATGATTCTTTTGAAATTCAAAATTAGTGACGTTACACGTACTAATAGTCAAACAACACTTAATACCTTTCGGGAGATTTGAAGACAAGGAAAATCTGTCGAACTGGCAGCTTAAATTAACCGAACGTGGGTGAATGTTGTCTTATCCAGTGGAGATGCTGGAAGGAAATCGAGACTGATATTTCGTCGAGCAAATCATCTAGCATAAAGAAACTTTTTTTTCCTCGGACAAGGGGTTCTGCCGGAAAAGTCGAAGCGCGGAGGGAAAGAAAGTGAAAACAGTGGACTGGTTAAGAAAACGTGTGGACAAGACGGTCTGAATAGAGATGTCAAAGGCGGGGCAGAAAGCGTACGTGTCGGCACCGTGAAGTCTAATGTACCAGCACGCCCTCCCTCCGAAAGGAGACAAATTGACTTCAAAATCGGATATGATTCGTCAATGGCGATTGGAGGACGCAGACGATATGCCGCGCGAAGGACGGGCGAGTCGTAATGAAGCTGGCAGAAGACAGGAAAGGCAGAAATTAACCATGAAATATATGTCTATTTATCGTGTTTTCTCCGCAAAATTGACACAGAGGTCTTTGTTTCTTTTATCGGCAAGGTCAATGAAAGCGGGTTGAGTTTGGAGAGAAAACACCGCGCTGGGATCTCAATGGCGTTTCAATCACAGTTGCGCAAAGCATCTCGAGGATAAACCCTGGGTTCTGAACCACAAGAAAATATTGTTCCAGTCTACGGTAATTATCGAGTTTTAGAGGCACCGCACAGGGAGCAAATGGTCACAAGTTTTCGATTGACTTAGGCAATATTTGATTATATTTGACACACCGTGTTGAAGGCTCGTCTCTCAAGCCCGCGAGAGGAAATGACGAAAATTAAGGTCTGGTAATTCTATATCTACCACAGCAGACCCATTCCACTCAGCCCTCTACTACATGATGAAAGGATAAGACAATAGTCCTTCATTAATTTCTCGCTGGTCCTTGGCAGACGTGACTTGAACAATGGCGGCCATGAAGCGAGCAAATAAAGGACGCGGAGGTGTGTGGTCACGTGATCTGGATGGCGCGGATTCTCGATGACTGCCCGGTGTTTGTAGCGTCCTCATGTGCCCGATCCACCTGAGATGCCCGGTCTCTCCGGTTGCGGAGCCCGATTTCAAAACCTATATACAATTAATATTTCCCTATTATCTAGGTGTTATCGGTGTGCGACAGTTCGATCGTCGGCCCAAAGATAAACGTTCTGCGCGCCATCAAACAGTCCCGCCTCATTACTGTCCCGTTCTCAAACATTTAACGACTGTAAAGTCTGTTGACACTCGGTAGAACTGATCGGGTTTTAGCGAGTATTTAACAACCGCTAATCGTCACAGGTACGTGCTAAAGTTTGTAACGCTTCTCGGCAGTCTTTATTGATTTCTCCATGAAGTCCACACGAGGCTAACCAGATACATAGAATCCTGTTAATATTAAATCCTTATACAGCAACACTGAACCTCACCTGTGCGAGCTGGCTGTGCGTGAAACTGTAGTACATCTGGAGTGGAATGGTAAGAAACCTATAGTGTGAAGTGGTAAAGAATGTAAATCGGGGCTGGGAAGAAACTTAAGAAACTGTTTTGACATAGCTGGTAATTCTGTGCTGGACACAGTTTACTCTGTCGGTAAACTATGGAAGCCGGGAGAGGACATGTCCTGCCGATCCAAGTGGGTCGAGACTCACGCTACAAGAACGATACCATTCGTGCGCGATTTGCACTGTCCATGTGTCGCTGGTACGAGATGTCGAGACCCGCGGCACGAAAACGGTATCATTCTCGTGATGAAAGGAACGTTTAAGCAGAAGCTGGCGGCTTTTAAAAGCATGTGTATGTTTTGTGGAGAACACTGCATTTGTCGAAGGCATCTGAAATGGCCACTTATGATATTATTATATCAACAAGAGCAACACGACACTTAGGTGTTTATTGTTGTTCGAGGGAAAAGAAAACAACATAAACGAATGAAGGTTAAAGAGTGTTGTAAAACGTTCATTGAATAGAGACGGCACAGAAGAACGACCACTATTCTGTATACAAACATAGCCATGGCGGCGGTAGCCTACAGAAGCATATAATGGCTAGCACTTGAATATATGAAGTCGCGATAGCATTCAAGGATAGAATCAAAGGGTCGAGGCCTTATAAACAGGGGGGATAATTGGGAAAACATACTTAGAGCTGGAACATCAGTTGCTCTGCTACACGTGTAGTGCTGTATAACCAATCAGGTTATTTTCCTTAGTTATGGAAGCAGGCTGTTGACAGCCCTGCCGCGGCTTTTCGTCCCATGCTTCGACTATTTTGACAAACAATAAAACAGCAATGTTAAATCTCACTCCGACATTGGGCCCTTCTGGGAAGATTTCGTCGGAATCATCCGTTCGCAATACAGGGAATCGAGAAATAAACCATTAGGGTACGTTAGAACGCATAGCCCTACACATAGACTCGTTCCTTGCCAGAGTTATTTACAAAACCATGCCCACTTTTTCACCCGTCCGTTTATTCGTAATCGGCCAAGGATTTCCTGGCGATTAACAACTAACAGTAAAAATAGCTGTGTCTCACGTGACCCATGCATAAGCCGGAACCGTTACCGTCTGCTGGGCCCTTATATGCTGGGTAATGCGGAAAACTCCCAGAGATGCGGAAAGTCCGCTTTTCTCTGATTGTTAACCGGAAAAAGAATTATGAGCGATATACTACAGGGCGTCTTTTTCTTTTATGATCTTCAAAGCAATTATTTGACTAATTTTCTCTGAGGCATGGTGAATGTTTCGCGGGATTCGGCGCCTTTATCTCACGCGACATGTGGCGTACAGATGATGGCGATCCAAGAAACGAGGATAAACAAGGAAGTTAGCATCTAACAAAGCTAGCTGGGGGCGGATAGAGACGGATGCTGTCATAGCTCCCATACGGCAACCCTCACCCCACAAAGAGAATGCCCGAGGGGTTAATAAGGGCAATATTTTGGCAAAGGTCACTATGTTTGACCTTGACATTCTCCGCATGATGGAAAGGTTGTCTTGACTTGTAGAAATGTGCGGCCTTTGATCAATGGTCGCCTGTGAACGAGGTGGACATGCCAGGTCCATCGCATTGTGCGTTACCTTCACGGATTAGGGACAATGCTGCCAGATATTTATGCGCTATATATGCTCCATCATGCAGATAACTTCCATAAAACACAAGGTACAAAATGATGTCTGTAACATTGAATATAAAAATCACTGTAAAAGGTTAAGTACCTCTGTTATATACGTGTATCTGTTATTCCACCCCATATTCATGGTTTAATGTTTATATGTTACTATGTTTGGCCATTTTGTCCAGGCCAGCAAATTGTATCAAAACATCCTTTTGATTTATTTTCAACCGTAACGAATTGTCTGTGATCAAGCAGCCGGAAACGGTAGAGAGAACGTCAATGAATTTGCTCATTTGATTAAAAGTGTCAGCTGCTCGACAAATTGAACTGTCCAGGATGAGCCGGCCATTGTGAACATGTTCTCCTGCCCTTTTGACACTTGTCCTTTCAATAATATTGGTGCTATTGCGAAAAAGGTCATCAGTTAGATGCCCCCGTTTTCCATTACCCAATGCTTTACGACTCCGTTCGGATATTGTATTCCCTCTCTGGTAGTCTAACTGTGGCCGGTGCCCGTGGCAATGTCAAGAGGCACACTTTAAGAAAACCTTGATTGCGTTTGAAGGGCGTTTATCCAAGATTAATCTGCTGTGACATGGATACCACTGACCCTAGCCCGATCAGAGATTGCCCGACCCCACAGGGCCGGGGTGTGGGGTCTCCGACCGCTGGCAGATACCTTATTTAATCCGCTAGGCCTGCCACCCTCGGGGCAGTAGCAGAAGAATCCGGCGATCATATGGCACTAATATGTTCTCTGTCAGTGTGTCAGTGGATCGCTCAGGGTTCGAGGCTAGACCACTATAATACCATGAAACTAATTATCTGTAGCTGGCCAAGCCAGTGTTTGGTCAGCTCGGGAAAATTAACCAATTTACACTGTGAGTCAGTTAAACGGCAACATAAAGCTGATAGCCGTGAATACCTCCCAACAGCCACGATACCTGGCTCCATGAAACGGAACTAAATCGTAGTACCATTTACATAACATATCACATCAAATTGTTGCACATCAACGTCGATTTTCACGAAATGATACAAGAAAACGAGACACGAATACGTATGCATAATAGACTACAGCATAGAGAGTAAAACCGGAGCTTAGACGTCAGTGTGATAGTTGGCAAATGGTCACAGTTTTTGTTTTGTTTTTTTTTTGGAACTGATCATGTAAATACTTAAAAAGTAACAACTTACACATCCTCTGTCACCATGACCTAAGCAGACGTAGGTAAAAATAAATTACAGTAAGTTAAAATTTATTAAACGTGACTTGCCCAAAAAGTTCACGAGTGTGATATATGGTATATTTTCAGTTTGATTCGTGGAAGAAATTATATGAATACTGACACGTGTCATTTGTTCTACTTATGTTCTTTTTTAATGTATGAATATTATACATCTTCGCCAAACTTTGTGAAATACTTAGCTTGAGCGTTGTAACAAATAATATCCCTGCTTACGCCAGTACCGCGTGCTTGATGAGACAGAAACAAGAATCCTCAACTGGCCTCGGAGAAGGTATATGAGATGGTGTACAGCAGAAAAAGGGAAATTGGAGATTCTCACTGGAAGTAGTTGTACAGGAAAGAATCGTTCTCTGCCATGGGTAGTTTACCAGGAGTTGTATATATAAAGCGGGCGCAGCCTACTGTTCGGTGACCTTTACACATCCCGTACCAAGCCGTGTGGGTGACAGGGGGGACGTTGGGGGCACTGAGAGAGACAATACCTAGCACTGACCTGGTCTGCAATCGCAAAGAGACAAGGTTCTAATGGCAGCCCGGAAAACAGCTTAGAACGACGATCTTACAAGGTTCTGGTTTCGATGAAAGAGAAAAAAGGCTATCAGCAATTTCCGATCCAGCGACACCGGAGAAAGTTCACGCTGACGTATACTGGGACGGCAAAAAGAGAGAAAGCCGGCTTTAGAGGATCTTTTTTTCAGAAGCATTAAATCGTGTTCAATAAAGACGTTAATCGAAACGCAAACGAATTTCTTTTTTCCTCTCTGGATTGCCCCCCCCCCCCTTTCTGTCAATTTCTGTGGCACCGTATCTATAAAGCCTTTTCTCTCACTGGAAGCTTTTGGAGGTAAAAGTTTCATTGTGTTTGTTTTGTGAAGTTATCGACATGTTTAAGGGAGCCGACCTTAGAACGGATATCAGATCGAGAGCTGTTCATAGACCCCTTCTCCTTGGCTGTTTGATGGAGACGTTTAACCAGCAACAGAAAAGATTCACACAAAACGAATATCACTGCAATACTGCGCTGGCGTTTCCTCCAGATGGAGCTTAGGCTCAGTCAAGTTGAGGCGGTTTGGAGACGGTTGAATGAGCCTGAGTTGGAGATGGCCTATGTGACACGATATTGCTTTAATTGGATCATGGTATAAGTTGGGAGTTTGAAAACCCTCTTCATTCATGTCCCTTAACGTGGCCATGGACAGCCGTACAACAGATAACAATGTGTCAGCCATTCTAATTGATACCCTCCACACAGTCAGCATTCAATAGCCACAGAATGCCGTTTGTTAGCATTGATTGAAAACTCATTTTCACATTTTCACCCTCTTGAGCCTATTTTGTTCGGTGTGGGGATGCTATGATATGGGATAATGGACTCAGGGGACGTCATACAACAACCCGACCGGTCCTCCCTTTCGCCGGTAAACAACAGGCCGCGACACTCTTAATTTCAGATCTGTCTTCGTTGCCTGTCCTTGGACTATTGTATGGACAACCAGCGTGGTTGCTTTTCGCGGGCTAAGCCCACCTACATGACAACAGGGCAGAGGAGGTGCATGGCGTGCACGAGCAGATACGGACAAAACACCTTCCTTATATCCTCATTGTGAAAAAAGAACTGTGATAACAGCGGTCTATTCAACATACATTACCCAGCCTCCTATATCGCATAGCATATCATTTACCATTTAATATTTGAATGCCAAATTCACACTTTCCCCGCTCGTTGCATACCTCCAGTATATCATTATAACTTCTATATACCTTTGCACCTTGCCAGAAGATGCGCTGAAGCGACTAATACTTTTGCAACGGCTCAGTATGTATATAATACCCACAACTGTCGCGATTTGCCCGGGTGTAATTTGGACTGATATTTTTGGGTTGTAGCCACCCTGAGAGCATGCAGTAGCCGATCCAGGTGTTACCCGCTCCCCCGCTACACCACAACAAAGCCCGTGTCACCCTGCCAGAAAGAATCTGCCAGTCACATAACACCAACAGATAGTACAATGGAAGAAATCGACAAGTTGTACGTCTGCCTATTGTGTGGAGATAACAGCGAGAATAACCTTACTTTGTAAACAGGGTTTGGATAGATGGAGGTTTGACACCTATGAGCCCTCACACGATCACGCGGCATGACAGGGTGTCACGGCACTAAGGCTGAAAGCGACCTGACAGCGATATTGGAATTCCTTTATACGATTGTAATTACCATCTTTATATTGAGGCAGATATGGGAATGAAACAGCGAGGAAAATAAATCAAGGGAATATAGTGAGAGAAACAAAACTCCAGAAAAGAACAGCACCCATGCAGTGTTTTCTAAATTACATTAAGTGAAAAGTGGTGTCTAGTGATTATATAATAGTGTCGGACATGCCCTGTTCATTGACAAAGCACCACAAATAAAGGAAAATGAAACAAACAATTGCCACGCTATTGAATTTTACACAGCTAAAACATCACTAAGGATAAAATATAACAAAGTTGATTTACATGCATAGTAATGTTTCATTCAGGACGAATGCAATCATTCATAACAACAAGAACATGAGACATTTAATTCACGTCGATATTTCTTTACTCGCCAAATATAACATCTCCTAAATAAAATCAATAAAAACTGAAACAACCTTTCCTCTCAAATCATTCAGACACGAGCTCACTAGAAACAATATTTCATATTTTTTCATTTGTATGCTTTCCAATGTTTGATTACACTTTAGCATCACAGTCAATAATCTGTCACTTGCACGACGGCGGTAAGATTTGTTGGTGAGTCAAACCGGAGAAAACCCCCGACCTTCGCCAGGTAGCTCACAAACTTTCTAACGCCGCGGCGCGTGCAACGATTCCAGCACAATTCATCATGGGCCAAGAGCCGATCAGATGCCACAGATTTGACGCCTCAGTCGAACAAGCGACAGAGATTTCACAGCATACATTTCCAGTAACATTCTAATAAAGCCCGTGATGTCTATACATGGTGGTATCAGTTCTGTCACAACAACTATACAGATGTTCAACATTCAACTCCTCCAGCCTGCCTTCCTCGTGGTTTTCAGAACAAAATCGTCTTTGTTAAAACTAATCATAATATCGTCGACTTCCAAGCCATGTGTATATTGTATATACACTGTCTTTATACATTGAACCGATAATATGAGTCAGTTGGTTACTGAGTGAAAGGATACGAAACTATATTGAGTCTGTAAGCTTTATATTGGGCGAGGCGTCAGGATACGAAACTATATGATGCTTACAGACCCCATATAGTTTCGTATCCTTTCACTCAGTAACTATGCACAACGATTTTATCTCGCGAAAGACCCTAAAAACTGCACTGAAATTTGTTTCTTGAAAAACAAAAGAAGCTTCAACGGTAGTTTCGTATCGCGTCGAGGAGGTTTGAATTACCAAGCAGTGATCTGAGAATTATGACATCATAACGTTATTGACAATGTTGTGTCAGCATTCCATTGTGACGTGATGTAGTGCATGTCATTGTTACGTCATGTGGTTCTTCCTATACTGTTGAGTCATCAGACGCACATAGCATCTGTTGCAGGGTATAGAGATAAAGACGTCTGCCACGTGACCATTATTCTCCAATCAGATGCAAAGGATTTTGTCTGATGCGGGATAAGTAAACATTCCTCATTGTATACCACCAACTGAATATTTTCTAAATAGTCGATGGCACTTATGAATGTGATTCAACATACTTAAGTTTCCTTTAAAACACAAAATTATACTCTTTCATCAAATCATGTCTCTTATAGATGTGCATTATATGATCAACATAACGGATTCCCATTGCACAATGGAATTTCTGAAAGGCATCAGCAAGTTGTCAACATGTATTGCTAACTCATTTATCTCCAGTACAGCTGTGGTATAACAAAGTGATATTTGATTTCGGAAAGCATATACATGAGTGTGGCCATAATCCCGAAGGTGCCGGGGAGGGTTATACTCGTGCCTACTAAGGTAAATCCCCTGCCCCACAACTTCATGGGCACGAAGATCAGCGGCACAATACGGCATGACACCTTGGAATGTTGAAGAGAAGTTTAATCCCTCATTGCTTTGTAACTAGGGGTCTATTTAACTGTGTTCTTTCGTTTCCAGCATATTTCTCAAATGCTTCAGGGCCTATTTACAGTCACACTATTCAGGCAGCGGGATTAATCGGTCGGCTGAATAGCTAAGGGATTGTCCGTGTATTCGGATGGAATTTGCTCCACTCTATACTACCGCAATGTCCACAGGTTTAACAAGTTATAGATGAATATACCACTCGAAAACACAGTTAATTGCCTCCTTGTATTGGTTCGGGTGAGGCAGAAAGCGAAAAAGAAATGTGAAAAATTCATGTTCAGTTCATATGGTTTTTAAAGAAGTATTATTCGCCTTGAGATGATCCAGCACTTGCCACATGTCACATTCCATGCATGATCCCAAGTCATGGTATAAAGTATGTGTCACACCTAACCGATGAATACCTTCACATAAGTACCACAAATGATGATTTGTGGTATAGGTATAATGGAAGTGTCACATTTAATCAACGATATCTGGTTAGGCATAGTAGAACTGTGTCATTTGGTCGATGGTACTTTATAATTAATACAAATTCCATTCGCACTTGTCGATTAAATATGTTATATATTTATTTTATACAACGGTAGAAAAAACTTTCAAGAATCCGACATTTATGTGGGCCCTTTTGAAAAAGCTCCGATGGAAGAGAATAAGTTTACTATATTGGATATGATATAAAACTGTACCCTATATTTGATTAATTGTTATTGGTCATACTCTCAACATTTTTCATCTTTACCAAATGATGGTAAAAAACATGTGTCACATATCGTTCATAAAACAAACCCCCAGTTTGCCCTAGCATACAGTATCTCGTATAACATAGTGTATCCCAGATTTACCCAGTAGACAAAAAATGCTCTATGACGTAAACTGGCCATGCCATAAAATCTGAATTAACATGAGTTGATAGGAAATTATGTCACAAAAAACACAGTACAATATTTTTTTATAATAAAAAAATAGTAGTTGTCTGAATTTTCTCGTTTTCTTTCATTCATACTGCCCTGGAGAGAATATGCTGAATTTCTCGTTTTCTTTCATTCATACTGCCCTGGAGAGAATATGCTGAATTACTCGTTTTCTTTCATTCATACTGCCCTGGAGAGAATATGCTGAATTTCTCGTTTTCTTTCATTCATACTGCCCTGGAGAGAATATGCTGAATTACTCGTTTTCTTTCATTCATACTGCCCTGGAGAGAATATGCTGAATTACTCGTTTTACCAATTATTATGTATGATTTAACAAACAAATGAAATATACCGGTAAACCCATAAATAGCAGACGTTAAATGAAATAAAAGAATTATAAAACATATATTCTGTAAAAAAAAAATGTAAAAAAATATTTAAAAACATCTAAAGCTGAGAGTGGCCTCTCGATTGCATGATACGAAGCAAAATACCATAATCTGCTTCATACGAATCCATAGAAATACCTGTTCATTTCGAGTTTTTAGGAGAAGCATGTATGTATGGCTTGTGTGGTAAAATTAAATTAAAAACTATCCCGAAAATAAACAGATAACATGCGCTTTGATCACAGCTGTTCATATATCAAGACATTTCATTTTTATATAACATAGACTACTGGTGAAAATAATATATATGCTGCATCACTTATGGTACATATTGTTATATACGAATCTCGGTCTTAATTGCTCAGTGTAATATACGTGAACTGATTGTTTGCCGACTTTTTGACTAGAATACTCAAATCTTCCGGCTTAAGCCAGCTTATAGTGTATGATAAAATGTGAATAAAGTATAACGTTTAATAACGATTTCGTGCTATTACATTGGCCTTCCCATTTCCATTTATCCGATATTCCCATGGCCCGTCACTTGTAGAGACGTCATTGCGCCCTCTGAGGGGTCCGTTAGGCCTTTGTCTTCCCGCTGAACATGTGTAAAGTTCATGACGAGATGAAGGTAGAAGTTTTTTTGCAGGTGCGAATCTGTTAACTTCTACCCGACCACCATCGTATCAACATGCACCCTGCGGCAAGGAAAATAATCCCTATGTTATTGCGAGGGAAATGTAAGCCTTAAAACAACACATGGAAAATATATCATTTTAAAATCCATGACGCCGGGACTGTTCAAAGGATTGGGTTTGTTTACTTATTATTGATTCGGACGGTGATGCTCGCAGCGCGCGCAACTTCCAGAGAACAGGACGCCGCGCGTGTGTGTACTACGCCGACACATCTACCTTTACAGCTACACACAGCTATATTGACGGACATTTTTTTTCATTATGGTTGAGTGTAAAATTTTAAACCTCGCCAACGAACAAAAGTTATTATAATATGATCTTTTATTCTTTTTTTCTTTTCCTTTAGCTCTCTCCGTTAGAGATCTCTAAAGCTGTCAGATTTAGAGAGTTTGACCTTCCGACATGGCGAAGCCAGTTTTGATTGTTAATAAAGAAAATCCCTCCTACGAAACAACATCCTCAATTTTGAGGGAACAGAATGTAATTATGTCTGTTTTTCGCTGCTATTCTCTGACTAAGTGGGCTTCACTTTGATGTGCATTTAACGGTTGACGGAAGGCGTCAAGTCGAGATGCCTGCAGACGATTGCCGGGCGGACTGCAGACATCTTCGCGATCATGCGCTCTGCCTGACCTCGTCGAGAACGCCGTCACAGATGTGACGTTTTTCATCGGCCAGAAATTTAAGCCTTTCATTCAGTTCTGTTAAGGAGGCTTCAGTTACGACGTTTCACGAGAAGAAATCGGCCAAAGTGGCGTTTATCAGTTAGCGAGATTCAGAGGACTGCCTCGGGCGACAGGTCCCAGGAAACATCCTCCAGCTCTGTGATTGGCCAAGAGTTGTTCAAAGTCATTGACTCTCCACGCTTAGTTGTCAGCCCGTGGCAAGATAAATGCACCGCGAACATTTCAATAGCTGCTCCCCTCCAACCAATCCTTTATAGTTCTCCGTGTCCAGCTCTAATTAGAGACAACATTTGGTGCGTGGACTCAGGTCATATTACGAATCGTTGTTCTGGAAAAGGCTTTTTTGTTACAGACCTACACGATTAAAAGTTGCTCTCTGCGCCATCTTGAGGTAGATCTGTATTACGCACGTGCCGAATGTGAGCCACGTACACCTGTTAATAAAGCAATATACATTGCCATACTTGTCTTTGAGCTATAGGAATTGTATTTATGCACGGATGCGTGTCAAAACAACCGGCAGTATTACTGTACGTCTGAAATCGTGAATGGAGTGCTCGAACCCTGAGTAAACTGGCTCTCGAGTTTATAAGTTTGGGTCTGATGCACCCACGGGGAAACTTCTGTACTCTAAGTTTTCCCACTGTTTTTTCTGCTATATACCCCAGTGTTGTGTAACATTTGTGCCTTACTGGTCAAACAATATTTCATGCCGGCTATGCTTTTCAAGATTCCTTGACATTTAATACTTCACTTTCACTGAAATTTAACTTCCACCTACAGCAAAAGTCCATTGTTTTTGAGGTAGAATGCATGAGAGAAGGACCTTGTAGACATGAGTCCCACACTAGTCACTTGGTATTGTATGGGAGAGCGTAACAATCAAGTCATGGACATCGCGGACATGAGTCCCACACTAGTCACTTGGTATTGTATGGGAGAGCGTAACAATCAAGTCATGGACATCGCGGACATGAGTCCCACACTAGTCACTTGGTATTGTATGGGAGAGCGTAACAATCAAGTCATGGACATCGCGGACATGAGTCCCACACTAGTCACTTGGTATTGTATGGGAGAGCGTAACAATCAAGTCATGGACATCGCGGACATGAGTCCCACACTAGTCACTTGGTATTGTATGGGAGAGCGTAACAATCAAGTCATGGACATCGCGGACATGAGTCCCACACTAGTCACTTGGTATTGTATGGGAGAGCGTAACAATCAAGTCATGGACATCGCGGACATGAGTCCCACACAGGTGATGTCGCATTTCAAAAGAGAGCACAATATTTCAGGTACGAACCTCACAGGGAGACATGTAGCGGTCTGCACGAGGGTTGCGTAACATTCAAGGCAACAAACTTGCTGAAGTAAACTTTTAAAGGTGTCGTCACACGTACCTGACGTCCACCATAATGGATATTCCAAGTCAACAATCACAAGACCGTTTCCAAAAGAAAAGTCTTTGAAACAAACTGAGCACAAAAGAACGGAGAGAGTATATAAAGTTAGAAATTAGAACGTATTCATGCGAAGACTATATAGTTGTCCAGACCTTTCAGTGATGAGTGAAAGACATGGGAAATGTTCTAGAATTAAATCTGTATCCAAATCGTGTACCATGCGTGTTCTAGTTCTTAAGCTGTCCTAAATCAAAATATATATTTCTATTTAAATATCCAGTTGGGCTTTGATTACAACTGTCCTTTTCTCCGAAATTTCCTCATCAACGCGACGAAAATACATACACTTGTCCTAGCCACTGGTTTAACTGAATTATCTAGACATAATTATGAAGTTAACCGTAGGAGGATCTGTCAGCAACATGAGGATGGCCATGGGTTTCGCCGGGCTCTGCCCGGTTTCCTCCCACCACATTGCTGGCCGCCATCGTATAAATGAAATATTTTTGAGTACTGCGTAAAACACCGGTCAAATAAATACATAAATGAAGCCAAGTACCAAGTCCTGATACTCTGTCACACAATTTTCATGGTACACAGACAGAATCGAAAAAAGCGGAACTCGTGTTAGACAATTTATATTGTAACATTGGCACATACCCTGATCTCAAATTTGAGGTCAGCGCGCTGACTAATTGTTAATTTTTGTAGGAGAGAAAAGCATTTAGGACACACAAAGTGATTTTATGGATCTTTATCACTACACCGCTGACAGCATGGACTATCATTACGCCTGAACACTTACTATTGAGGTAGCTCATTATGTATTCCGTGCACATGACCGCGAGCGCACAACAGGTGGATACCATAAATATCACGTGACTTTGATCATCAGGGCGTTCACACGCGTGTACACGACAGTCACTTCGTCAACACAGACAAAAAACAACAACAAAATACCGGCCATAAATTAATTTACATCAAAAAATTCCTTGCTGTTTGGATTGTTTTCATTCAGCAGTTGTTACCTGCAGGTCGATAAGCACCATAAACACAACACGTCTGTTCAAACATAAGCACAGACAATGTGCGCCATATCGGTTGTGCGTTTAGCGGTGTTCAGTGATTTGTGCTCGACCCACACATGTGACTCTCCAAATGTTTTTACAACAATTACTCAGAAACCAACATCAAAAAGCAGTTTTGCAAACAAGATAAAACATGACATTGCTGCCAGTCTTCTGCATGGAGTTTAGTCCTAGTTTATGTTTACCGCCACATATACTGAGCTAGATGCATGCGTCGGAAATTGGCCTAATCCACAGCCTACATTGTGTTACAACGCTGAAATACAATTGTCTCAGAAAGAATTATTTTTTTATTCAAGAAATAGTTAACTTTGCTTTCACATTTTACTGAGACAACAGCTTATATTGTCTATAAATATTTATCGAGAGCTGTGTCAACAACCCCAGATCAGCACCTCTCATTATTTGTTAAGCCAACACGGTTTGTTTCAAATCAAAATGTTAGTCCCCAAGATTTTCTCTCAAAATAATGGATTGTTGTGAAACATCACTATCAGAAATCCATAGCGCCTAAATCTGACCCAAACACAACGTATTTTCTCTTTAAATCATCGCTTGTGTTTTCACTGTTTATTTGGAACCGGTGCAGTCTCCGAAGGGACATGGACGCCATCTATACCTTATCGATTTCGTCGAATGCCTGAAGCTAAAAACAAAACGTTTTACATATTCATTTAAAGATTAAGCACAGGGACAATGGTCTTATTAGAATATAATGAGTTTAAAATTTGTTACATTTTAAAGCACATGCATCAGCCTTTCCAAAGTGCCGCTGCTCACTGAGGCGTCACTGAAAAAATCGCCCGACGAAAGATATCATAACAGGACTTTTTCCTCAATGTACAAAGTACATGTACTTGAATTAGTATAGTGTTTTAAGGTTTAAGCCTGACGTAATACGCCGTTTAGGTCAAGGCGGACATTATCACTATAATCTTCCTTGCTTTAGGGTTCAGTACTAAGTTTTGCTCAATTTTACCAGTTTGTAAGCTAAATAAATTTCTCAAAAATATTTCTACAGGATGGGCAGCGTACTGAACATTGCACTATATAATGTCATTGTACTATATAATATCTGTAACTGACAGGACATCATCTATGATTTATTGCAGACTACTATATCTGCCGTCGAATTGGCATCGAAATCATCCTCTTACACTACCAAAACCGTGATACCCCTGTTGAATGCAACTCTTTGATTTGCTACAGAGCTGATTTTAACTCTTTATCATTCATTATTGAGAAACTTTTTGTCGTTTAAAGGAGTTCTGACAACTCAAAAATGACACAAGACTGTTTGTGTAGGATATTTGTACTGCAAAATATTTCACTTATACCACGGCAACCAGCATTAGGGTACCTACGATCATCCACAGGCCCCTGGCAGGCCCGTACAAATTTACTAACATTTAGATGTGGCGGTGTTGTAGTTGACTAATAAACTCATGGATATTACAAGAAAACATAATTTTTTTTTTTTTTTTTTGAACCGCCACTTTTGTAAGCTCCCCGCGCTCTGTTTTACGTAACCTGCAACGTGACATACACACCACACCCCCGTCCCCCACGCCTCTACCCTTACCCCCCACCGGCCAACCGCCAAGATTCTGCAGGCTCCATTATCGTCTTCGGTTACCCGTCTTAAAAATGTGGTAAAAACATTCGGTATACTGTTGTTTCGGCTCATAGCTGCTGTGCACTAATTAATCTTCATCATTTTGTGACGCGTGTAAATTTTCCCGATATTTAATTTCTCTGCCATTTTTTTTAAGCCGTGCGTTGACAGCCCCGGAAGGCTTCTCACAATGGCGAAATTCTATGGCTGTTCATCGGCAGAAATCCCTGCATGTTATTTTTTCATACACGTGAAATTCTACTCAACAGCCTATAAAATCCAACAATTTGGCTTGTATCTTACAATTCTCTGACGCGTTACTGTGAAACTGATGTCAGTCTATGTGTATGTTTCTAAAATCACCATTTATAAAAGTACATATTTCATATTTTTCTCCCAAGAACCACCGTGCCACTGACAACGTGTAGGCTTTGACCAGAAACAAGACGGCAGCAGCATACAGGAGAATGGAGAACAGTTCAACACGTAACACTGTACACGGCAAAATCTAGCATTGCTGACAGAACTAAACACGGTTCACCTCGTATGTAAGACACACGGAGCAAGTCTTTTTAACACATCCAATGAATAGATGAGCGGGGTAAGCGGATTTTTTATTAGTTCATTACAGGCGGAATAGGCAAGGCAACAAGCTATTGAACACACAGAATATAAAAATAGGGAGAACAACAGGCTTAACTACCACCTTAATGTCAAGAAAAGCCAGCTATATGGCGGATAAACAGATTTTGTAATACATCTAATAAGTAAGGGAGACAAAGCAACATGTTTGCATCCAATGTAACCACTGACAGAGAAACGAGTTTCTTCACATGTCACGTGGCGAAACCTGCGAAACCTATATTAAAAGTTCGCATCCTTGCGAATCACTGATTAAGTCAACCATTCCAGCGAAATTCGTCAGAGAAATTGAAAGGACTTTCTCCCTAAAAACGGTCAAAATACATGCTTAAATTTTTATAGTGCACAAAAGGCAGGATCGTATTAAGTAAGACTAGGCTTGCATGAATACTAGGCTTGTATGAAGTATATTTCCTGTAATATAACTAAAAATGCCCAAAACGGAAAACTCAGTCAAGTGAATGTTCATTTGATCGTTAGGAAGTTAACCTCTGACCTGTAATTAACATCGTGTGTCATGGTGTCACGCACGTTGTTGAGTGAGATGCTCGGCTGAGTCCACGTCACTGGATGAGCTGTAGAACCCGTAACAAGCCTGTCACGCTTATGAACATATGAATGGATGTATAGTAGTGCTATCAACAGAATGCATACTTTTTTGGTACTTATTTGATTGCAATCTTACGCCGTCCTCAAGATTGTCTCACCTACATGTATACGACGGCAGTTTGCAAGATGCTGGGAGAAAACCGGGCAGGAATCGGGGATAACCCGTTAGTTGCTGGCAGGTCTTCCCACTTATACGAGATCGGAGGGGAAGCCAGACTTAGCTGGACTTGAACTCATTCTGAATGTACCGATGGGAGGTTCCTGAATCGCAAGGGGTTTAAAAGTAATATGTCCACCATTCGTGGCAACTATTGGTTAAAATCAGTATCAATATAACTTTGTAAACATCGGTTTTAAACAAGCTTTATACTGTTTTCTTTTCACATCATGGGAAAAACCGGCCAGACTGACAAGACGGAAAGGGTCGCCACTCTCCCCCCCCCACTCCCCACCCTCTCGATGATTGTTCTCTGTGAGGATTCGCCCAGGTGACAGATCTGTTTCTTCAGAAAATACAAACGAATTATCCACACCCATTTGAGCGTTCCTTTGAACCTTAGTTAGCGCAATAAACTCGGCCCCGTAAGTAAAATACACTGTGCCCAGGACAGATTCTCCCCATGGGGTAGAGAATATTCATCTGTAGTGTTACAAACGTTTGTGTGGAGGGTGGGGTAAGGGTTGGGATCGGAAGGTGGTTGATCTGCACGGTAGAAGTATGAAGGCGGCGTGCATTACTGACCCGGAACGTCCATGCTGGTATACCAATGCCAGTTGTCGGTGTCTAAAAATATTATTGAGTACCCTATAAAACATTAATCAAATTAAACAAATATTATAAAGATTGGTGAGCCAGCTCTTGAAACAGATGACCAACCTTAAATGCTATATAGAGGTAACTGAACGCAAAAGCACTTAGACATCAGAATCTTGTAAATGTATATAATTTGCTGGTAATTTCCAGACGACATGGGGAAATACCCGTTGATTCATTATAAAGATATGCCTTTTCGATAACACTTCTTTCCAGGATTTGATTAAAGTATGTTTTACTTGACACATGATATACGGCGTTCATGACATGCAGTGCAAACCTTGGAAATATGCGATTTATTTATTTCTGTACTTATTTTGTGATTTACCCAGTTTGTGTTTCTACTCATGAATCTTTTCTCTTACATGTGACTGTGGTCAGCCATGATAGGATAAGTATATCTCATTGATTTAAATTATTCAATGATTAACGGAGATGCAACAAGGAGGCATTCGTGAACAGGTTATACTATTTTTGGAACCATTTCCTTTGGATCTGAGAAAAAATATTTTTTCACTTCAAATGTCTTTTTACGCACATTAACATATTAACCATGGTGATTATTTAAAAATGTGTTTATATCAGGGAGGTTCACTCGACAAACTGATGACTGGTAGTATATTTAATACAAGGCATGCGTTTTTAAAATCAGTAAATTAAAGGAAAGGATGATTGTTAAAGTAAACCACCAACCAAGACTTATTTATGACTAACTGATCCTATACTCTTCTCTGCTCGTCTTGATGTAAGTCCACAGAAAACAATTACCCCTGATATCTGTTTAAATTGTTACATCTTCAAGTTTCGTTCATATCCATGTCAGATTTCGACCCCAGCGAATGCTCGTTTACATGCGGCATTACATTAAAAGTGTATGTGAACCACGTGATAATTTGTTATTTGTTGTTTTGTTTATTTTTTTTGTTTGTTTGTTTTTTTTTTATGTTTTTTTTTTCTTTTCTGTTTTTGCGGAGGGTTGGGAGGTGTTAAGCCATCTTTAAAAAAAAGGAAAACAAAAACCCTCATGCGATCTTTACTCCGAAAATACCCATGTGCTAAGGTGGTATACGTGATATTTTACGATTTTTGTAAAAATGTAGATCTAACCGTCAATTACACACAGTATATCACACATACAAATAAATAGGCGTCACCATGTTCAGATCAAATACGCGAACTAGTCGTAAAAATGGACTCATATTTACATCTGTCCGCGGGGGGGGGGGGGGCGCCCTGTAACGTGGCGGCACAATCAGTGACGTAAAGGAGAAGCGGATTTCTCATTGGCCAAACGTAATTACACTTCGCAAAGTCGCAAAAAATTAAAACTTGTTCTTATTATAATGGAAACTTTCATTTACATTATAACCGGAGTTTTCTTTTCCGTTGACACCATTTCGGTTACACGTACATATGTATATGACGGTGCCTCCTAGCATTAGACTAGTCCGCATGCTCATATGCTTAAACTGAATTGCTGCCTCACTGGAGCATCATGCCGATGACACCAGCCTTGACACCTTTCGATTACTCATACTTCGAGGCATACGTGCTATGACCCGGGGTTTTTCTTGGTTTTTTTTTTTTGTTTTTGGGGTTTTTTTTGGGGGGGGGGGGTTAGGAATGTCATGCTTACGAAGCCAAACCCTCGAAGCCACAGATGTGCATGAGATAAATGTTTCCGGCATTTGCTTTCTCTTTGGGATAATCTTATCTGAATCGGTTTCAGTCGCCCATCAACCTACCTGCCGTCATATAACTGCAAATTCTTGAAAATGGCGTAAAACGAATAAGCCAGTATTATATCTTTTCCATGCAATCATTCAGTCGCTGGTCACTTAAAAACGGCTTAAATATAAATTTGATCCTACGGATGGTCGTATGTTTCTCCAGGGCTCTGCACGGTTTCCTCCCACCATATTGCTGTCTGCAGTTTAAATAAAATATTGTTTAACACGGCGTACAACACAAAAAATATATAAATAAATTAAAATGAAAGACAAACCATCGGTTTATCGAAATGAAATATTAATCACGCCCTCTCTCACAGAATAAAGAGAGCCCCTGTACTAAATTCATGCCATAACAATTCAGCTGTGTTCGATCTCTTGATGCTTATTAATATTTTCCCAAATTAACACAGCTATTAATTAATTATGTTCAATGCGCAATATTCTTAATAACCTACTGACCATATATAATCTGGTTGGACTTTGGCCAGCAGTAGGTGTGGTCTAGCATGAAGGATACCCGATACAAAACCGATTTACGCTAAATGAGGCTCTGAGCGACACTCGCCTCATAAATCTCGGCGAAAATGAGAGAGTGGTATTTGAAAACCTGCAAAGATATTTACAAGTTATGACAAATAACTGCACGCTACATGATAGAGAGTTGGAGGTGTAGTATGATATTGGCCCAATACATCTTCTTTCAGACATTGCCTAGTGGGCTTGTTGACAGCACTAGATCGACTCCGCTTTCAGCCTTGGTGGTAAAGCCCAGCGCGAAAAGGTTCGCTTCCCGAATGTTTGCTGGGAACATCTGGGCTAAGCGCCCGGGGAACGGACGGGTTGTTAGGAAACAGCTGTGTGTGAGAGAAGGCAATACGTCTGAGGGTAGACTTTTCCCGCGGCCCGGTCGGCCTCTGTGTATCTCGAAATGCGCTCTGGGTCCATCATAAAGCTCTACCCGATCGAAGTCCATTCGAGAGAAGGTCTGACATTTTAAGCCCGTTACCCCCACCCCCCATTAAGCGTGTCGAGAGGTCAAGATTACCTCTCGAAAAGCTTTTGGGTTATTTTTCTCTGTCACATTTATATATTGAAAATTTCTGGTGTATGTTCCGGTAGCTCTTGGAAGGGTAACCGAAGAGTCTGCTCCAACAGAAAACTGTACAAATACCCCCACCCTCTCCGTCTTAGACTGCTACACAACACACTTATTAAAACAAAATTAAAAAATAGCCAGCTTCAGTCTCCTTAGTTCTCCGGAAAAACGAAATATATTTTTTTATAATTTACGCAATAGATTATTATTCGAAAGGAGCAACTTTGAATATTTGCTTTAAATGAACATGCAATTTAAGCGACCCAAAATATTTCAAAATTAAAAAATAAACGTATTATAAAAGGTAAAAGATTAATTTCAAATATTAACTGGATATCTAGATAATATATACATACACTCTGTAAATACCCTTTCTCGTTAAAATATTAAAGCCACATGATAAAATGTATTTATACAGCTTAAAATATATTAAACATAAAAAAAAAATGTATACATAAACATTTAACTTCTTCTTTAAAATGTATGGATTAATTTTTCAGTAGAATTAAAGTGCAATATATGCGTTGAAACCCAAATATCTTGGACTTGTTTTCTGTGTAGATGTAGACACGTGGCAGAGAACATTTAGCCGGTTCGCGCGCTATCCCAGTGAAACGTGTGTTATCTAAAAATGTGCAAAAGCCGTCTTGTCGATTCATTGGGCTGGATGGCGTGAAGGGACCGGGCGACCAGCACCATATCTCTCCACGCTGATTTATTTGTATTTACTTAAGCATCAGAAGACGAGTAATCTGGGCAAAGATTGCCGGCCAGCCAAATAGCTGTTACAAGAGCGTTAATAGTTTTCTTATTTGTTTTGTATATTTGTTTGTTTTAATGACATTCGAGACCTAACGACATAGACAGATGCTCTACTTGTGAGGTACTCGAGTGCACATTTAACTTGTTATTTTTTGTGTATTTTTTTTAAACCACAATTTCATATTTCTTTCCGCAATGTTTTCGCATAAAGCACGAGGAATGTTATTCGACAGATAAAACTTGTCGAAAGACTTTAATGCGGCCTGTAGACTATGTAAGAGATATTGAGAAGGGGTTTTTTATCGTTCCCTGGGCATATATTATAGAACAAACCTGAAGAATTCGCCCCGTTGATTGAAATCTTGACCTCAACTCTGGAAAGGTCAAAGTAATATATCAGGATTCGTGGAGCGCTGATCTCACCGCGTTCGTATACACCCTTGGGTCTTTTTTTTTTTTTTTTTTTTTTTAGCCCAAGACACGGTTTACTACAAATTGTGTACAATACCCATTCGCTTATCTCCCCCATGTTTGGGACTAAAAAGACGGCAAGAGGAATAGAGTAGCTCTGAGTATACCATAGATGCCGATAAGGGGCGTAGACAAAGAGAATATACCATTAAACACTCGTCTGAAATTTCAGCAACATGCAAGAAAAAGGCTAAGGAAATGGAAGGAGAGCTGCCGCAAGGTGGATGGGGCGAGCCAGGCCGTGTGCCTATGTGCAAGCGTAACTACGTATCCCTACACCAAAGACCACCCGGACGTCAACGAAAGCCACTGCACAAAAAGGAAAGGTGAAATCGAACCCCTGAGCCCAGGTTTCTCTCGTCAAATAATGATTTTGTTGATAACTATGACTTCCCAGTTTTCTTGTTTCAAACGCTGCTCAGTTTCCGTGTGGCGGGTACCGATGACGAGGAGTTCGCCAGGGTTGCAGCCTTTGGCAAATGCTATAGAGGCCTCCACTTATCTGGTCTACTTAAGTCAAGCGGGCTTAATAGATTTTAAGGGCAAACCTCAGGAATCACCTTACAATAAATGAAAATCCACCGGGCCGCCTTTGGGGGAATGATTACTCTGAACTGATATCTTCACAGCTCCGATACCTTCCAGGGCCTTGGGCGATGTTTTACAATTTTACAGAAACACGTTAAATTAGGCTGACAATTGATGGCTGTATTTAAATCTCCCCCGGCTGGCCTGTATCTAGAGTTATTGTGTCATGTGAGAACCATGTCTATGTTTAACGATGAAGTCAATATGAGTCACTTAAATGGCTCTCTGGGGCTTTGAGAAAACCGGCTTGGGCGCTTTTTTGGAGGGTGGTAAAAAGAGATACAGCTGAGTAGCAGGGCGTGTACGGGCTATATGACCAGCCTCCCTGTGGGCTGGTGCTCCCAGAATCGGTGGGGGCTGGGGGATGCAGCGGGAAACCCGACTAATAAGGTGATTTCCCCCCTATAACACGGATTGCAGACATCGTGCTCGCTCGCTTTTTGATTCCAGCCGAATATTTGTAAACAAGAGAACAACTTGAACGCGTCTATTCACGCGAAGGTTGCCCCGTTCGAAATGAAGTGACCGTTTTCGGAGAGGGATGTCCGATGGCCGGTTTGGAGGCACGAACTGACAATAATTGGGGAAAGATTGAGTGTCACTCCTGTGTGCTCATCACAATAGCACGCCAATCAATTATACACCAGTTCTCTCTCAGATCCGCATTTCAATTCTATTTGATACATGATTTTAAAGGTAATGGCTCTATGAAGTGGGATCAGTTTCTATCTTTGCAGCTCTTCCCTCGTGCTGACTTTTTTTCTGCGCTTTTCTTTTTCTTCTTTACCTTTTTGGTAGAGTATGTGAGCAAACCTGCTGTGGTGGCTTGTAACAGTTACCTGTCACTGCTGACAAAAGCGGCCCGAGAAGCCTGCTTGTCACCAAAAGTGACAAAGTTTGCTCGCAAAGAATCTCCCGGGTAAAAATAAAAGAAAATGGAGGACGAGCAGACGATCGGAGAAATCTCACGTGCGCGTTTTGTTCACGTTGTACAAGAACTCCCATCCGGGTGACTATACAATAGCGGAAAATAAACCGAGTTTGTCTCCGTCAGTTTATCTTTCATTAAGTCGTCGACAAATGTGATATGATCCGTGGGGGTGCGATATTCCCACTCCCGTAAGCAGAGCTCCTCAACGACCAGGCGATAGTCTACAAATCGGGAATTAATAATACTGAGTTGACAAACAGGCCGTGCCGGCTTTCTGCTCGGTGTGGCTGAAAGCGGGTGGTCATGAGACGTTACCAACTGTACAAGGTAAAAGCTGTGACTGAGCGTGTGAATTGGGGACTGTCGTTTGTGCTTCGCTTACCCTGCCCCCAACAACTGTGTTTTACCGAAACCAGCACGACTTCTCCCCATGACAGGCACCTCCAATCGTAATTCTATCTGAGCTGACACCGAGATATGTCTCTCCACTTGCCGGTTTTCAAGATGTTGACACAAAGCCCCGTTCCCTTTCCAATGTTTGACACTTGTCCAGTTCCACTGCCACCCTTGATATTATTGTTTCTTACCTATCGTATAAAACTGACTCGTTTTTCAACCGTGTCGTCTGTCAGCCACGCTTTTCCCCCTTCAGACCCTCTCGCCGGGATTGCAAGCGAATGGCCTATTCAGGGGCGGTAACTCTAGTAAGAATGTTCTCGGCCATTCGCCACAAATATAAATGTGATGATCAACGCTGCCGTTCCTTAGAGCCTGAAATAAGCTGTGAGATGTGCCTTTATTTCCTCTTTTGCGAAACAGAGATTTTTCACCAGAAGTCTTTCTTAAACACATTGAGCTGAATGTTCTGTGATTATTCAGTCAGTCAGCTATAGTCAATCATACAACCAATTAGTCAATCAGTTAACGCGTTATTGGGAATGCCTATCTTAATTGGAGTATTTTCACAGAATTTAATGGTATTTGGGTTACGTAGTGGAAATTGTAAATACTGTGATTGTTCATCATGTAGGTTTAACATAAAATTGACAAGACCTTGATCACAGGATCAGAAGTCAAAAACCATACACCTACTGGTACACTACAACTCTGGTGTTGTGTAATTAAACACAAAACTAATAGGCAATTACTCCACGTGAAAGAATATGTTTAGTTACACAGGTGGATCCAAATATTCAACATGTTAACATCCAAAGCTCTAAGTCAAAGAAAAACACTTTGAAGAGGCGAAATCCTCATTTCATTTTGTTTTTATTTTATTTTATGATAGCAGAATGGCATAATTGATCTTTATCATGGGATGCATATCAGATTATAAACTCACCTCACTGATAAAAGGCCGCTTTTTTTGCTTCATCTTTTCATACAAAGTGTAAGTTACGTGAACAATCTGAAACAAAATGCCCACCATCTTCAATCCTCAACTATCGAACTCTGTAATTTTTAGGAAAACAAAATTTGACATCTTAATTCAAGGAGATAAACAGAAGATACATTTGACGTATTATATAGTACAAACTAATGACCAATTTGGCGCTTATCTCATTTTCGTGAATACTTGTATCAAGTCGTAATGAGATAATATGCAGGCAGACCAAAAACTGACAGGGGCCTCCGTGGCTCGGTCGGTTAGCGCGCTGGCGCAATGCAATGAGCAATAAGCCTCCGACCAATGCGGTCGCTGCGAGTTCAAGTCCAGCTCATGCTGGCTTCCTCTCCAGTCGTACGTGGGAAGGTCTGCCAGCAACCTGCGGATGGTCGTAGCTTTCCCCCGGGCTCTGCCCGGTTTCCTCCCACCATAATGCTGGCCGCCGTCGTATAAGTGAAATATTCTGGAGGACGGCTTAAAACACCAATTAAATAAAGCAAAATCCTGCAAAAAGGGATGTTATTTCACAGACTGACAACTAATCGTCACTGATAAGAGATTCCTTCAACAAATGATTGTTGAAATATCAAATGCGACTAGTGTCTTGGGTACCTGGCTCACTCAGATACTGGCTCGCTATGAATGTCTGGCCTTTCACCAACGAGGTTGCGTGTTCGAATCCAGCTGTCGCTGTTCCCTGGAAACAAATCCTCCGTCATTTGAAGGATGAAAGCCAATCCGTCACCCCTCAAATAACGGATTTAACGGAAGACTTTCGTTAAAGGGAAGGGTTTCGTCTGCATGCTGCCTTAAGTCAGGAGGTTTGTCAAGTACCTGGTGTGAGGTGATGGTTTCCTCCGGGCACTCCGACAGCCCTCGTGTAAGTGAAACTGTCTTGACCGCAGTACTAAGCAACAGTAATATAAATTATATTATTAATTATTATTATATAATATATAATTAGTTAAAAGTGGTAATCGGCATGCTGATTTAAACTAGGAGCCACATGGTTGTTAACACATGGAAAATATAGATTATAGATAGACTGTAGATTCTTGTATGAACTGGTATGTCGATCGAGTTTCTTAATATAGCAAGTCTCGAAAAATTGGCACCGACTGAAAGGTCAGCATTACCTAAGTCTGTCTATTTGTACACACACCGATTTATATACAGATACGTATGCTTGTTTTGTATTTCACCTGAATTTTAATGGGGAGTCGCATTTACATATTCCTAATGAGAATGATTTGTGTTTGAAATCCCTAATTCTTCTCTCTCTCTACATATATACCCCTGTCGCTTAAAATTCTATACTTGCTATGTTCCATGCATGTGATATATTGAAACTTGAAGCAAATTATATTTACCTGCACCAAAATATCCGATTTTGTCACAATACATTCATTTATTTATTTTCTAAGTGTTGTATGGCACTCAAGAAAATTTCACTTAGGCCTATACGACGGCGACCAGCATTATGTTGGGAGGAAGCCGGGCAGAGCCCGAGGTAAACCCATGGTTTGTCTCAATATACTGTCATATGATGTGCCAAAAAAAAAAAAAAAAAAAAGACCAGTGCACCACTTACTGAATATCAGATATGAAGACCATGTGGAAGAGTGTAACGGAATGGTCTATCTGTATAACGTCGCTGGTTGTGGCACACGCACGTGAGTTTTTACACAACACTGTGGGGAATTTCTGATATATATTGGTATTCTATGTGAAGAAAATTGTCATATCATGAGCTATTAGCGAGGAATAGCCGCCTTTACATGAACGTACATAAGAATAACGCGCGGAAGACGAAATGCGTGCGTCTGTGAAGAACATTTCGCCTGTAGCTAGCATTTCGGTAGAAGAAAACCGGACAGAGCCCGGTGGAAACCCAGAACCATCCGCAGGTAGCTGGCTGACCTCGTGTACGGCCGGGCATAAAGTCAGCAGGAGCCGGATTTGAACCCGCACTAATGAGATGCTCCTGAGTCATCCTGCTGGGGTAGCGTGCTAACTCTGGTCACTGAGGCCCTCGTCTGTCATTTTTCTGCATAATACCATTGCTGATGACGAAAGTTTGCAAAACACAAAAGAAACTGACAGGCTCTTCTGTAAGTGCCTAGAGAAACTGAAGTGAAAATGACGTCATATTAGTATGCCTCAGAATAGATGAGCAAAAGGAAACCGACACTGTTTGTTTTAATTGATATTCAAATGTGAAACCTCACTCTGACGACAAAGTGGATGTGTACTTTGAACTGTCTCAGGTCAGACTCACCTATGAAGTCGCCTGTTCTAATCTAGCCAGAGTTTACTCATGCTCTGCCTTTTTGTCATGATGTTTGTCATGCCTGATTTCCTGCACGCATGGAACTGATCACATGTAGTCATGTCGGTATGTTATGTGGTGCGAATCATCGGTATATGATTGTTCTAATTTGGATTGATTATAGTGTCATAACGCCATAGGCTTCTTTCACTTATAGGATGAAGGTCAGTTTTATGGACGGAGGCAACCCAAGAGGCCGGGGGAGAAATACCGACCTTTGACAAGTTACTGAAGAACATCTCATATGTGATGTACGCCATATATTGGTGGAGGACAACTGCAGACAGGATTGTGGTAAGCTGCTAGTTGTCACCAGGGTGCCACAAGCAGTAAAATAGCGGGAACTCACGCATCCATTTATCCCGCGTCAGGCAAAATACATGAAGCGGGATAAATGTGTGTGTGTGTGTGTGTTTTTATTTTGTTGTCTTTTTTTTGTTTTGTTTTTGTTTTTGTTTTTTTTTTTGGGTTAGGCCAATACATTTTCATCCACTTATACGTGTAAAAATTCACACAAATCTTTCTGCAAGTGGTCTTGTTATGTCAGATGGCTGTTCAGGTTAATTTAAAATTTCTGCATCCATGCAGGTTTTTAATGTTGAAACACATCATCCGTATTCGAATAAGGCTCTCAGGATCAAGATGAAGTGAAATTCCTGTCCAGAATGGTTTCACAATGGCAGTTTAAGCAAACCTCTTACAATTTTTCTCTTACAATGCGTAGGCTTTGGAATCTCTACATTCGTACCTTGGCGCCCAACCTCAAAATTATTACGTGCATGCAAATTTGACATGCTAGATCATGCACCATGAGTGACGAGTGTCTGATTCTCCGGGTCAATCATAAGATCTACTGTTTGAATTTCGGCTTCAGAATTAAGTGGCGCAGAACTGGAACAACAGTATCTGGCGAATTTGCAGGGAATTCCCAGATGTGTTTTCCGAAAATACCAAGCGCCTTTAACTATACATCAAACAAAAAGGCTATATGTACATGCATAAACCTGCATACACACTTCATTTTCTTGCTTATACCAAGAAACAACCAGTTGGCACATTGAAGCAGGCACAGAGACCAAAACAAAAGCATGTGCGTCAAATGTCAAACCGGCATCATTGAGGACGAGTGCCACATATTTTGACACATGTCAAGACTTCAGCATCCCTATACAACAATTTAGTTAACTTGCAACACAGGAGCAGGTAGAGACCAGAATCAAGAGCATGTGCCCAAAATGTCAAAGTGTCATCACTGAGAACGAGTGTCACATACATTCTGATTATGTCTACAACTGAAACATATATATGTGTGATGTATACTCCATGCATTATGTATACAAATAAGACCTAATTGTAAAGTACGAAGCTGTATTCCGTCAAAAATTGTATCTGGTATAAATAGAAATATTTAATACGCCATTGTAGCACGGGTATATAAATGACCGTGGCCTTTCAGCAATCAACGTGTCTTAATTTTGGAATTCGCGCCCGCCAGCAAACCATACCGTGTCTAACTCCCCATACCAACAGAGCATAAATTTATTTAGCACCATCATTTTTATATTTATTTTTAATGTTTATAATTAAGGACGACAAAATTAATTTCAAAAAAAAAAAATTAAAAATCACTTCATTGCACACACTTCACAGGAAAAATGAGGGGAATCCGTGTTATTTGTTAAAGCCAATTAACTTCTGATGGATGTTCACTACAGCCATTCTTCCAATACTCTGACGAACTGAACTATCTTCATTATACGGAGAATTTATAAAAGAATCATCCTGTCCAGTCAAGGTCAAATATTTCCATAACTTCATCGAAGAATTTTTGAATAACGACCTGAAATATTCACGTAACATCACTTTAATAGGTTTCAATAAAGACCTAAGAATTAAATCGTCAACACAGAATTAGAATAAGGGTGATATTGTGTTTGTGTACATTTATGAATTATTCCAAGACAGAAGTGAAAGTCCACTGCAGATTTTTCACTATGTTGGCAATTTTCTGCGCATAGGATACTCGCACACACTTTCACATACACAAAATGTGGACACAGAAAAGCGTATGCCGCCACTGAGCCCTTCGTTTCCTTTACAGGTAAGTATATAAACTGAAGTCAGTAAGTACATGGCAGGCACCCACCAAGCAGAGACTGTAATTTAACACAACGGTTTGATGAGATGAAACAAGAAACCAAGTAAATTCAATAAACGTTTTCTCTCTTCTGTTCACGATGTGTTTGTGTTCATTTCTACAAATTTGCCACCACAGACGGCATTGTGTGTGTGGTGTTTAGACATTGTTTCTGGATCTCTCAAACTCCTGTTTTTGTTTGTCCATGTTCCAGGGCCGGGTTTATTTGTTCGACCTTCTCCGAACCGTCTGATGTTGCCAGCGATTGGCTCGATCCAGTGTAGAAGATATGTTCACGATCTGATGGCTCACCACACAGGCGCTTGTTTTATGCGTGTAGAATTACCAAAAGCGTTCAGTAGTCACTTGTTTTACATGGTTCCTTTTAGTTGTCATTTTTTTTCTTGTACGAGAGCAATCCACATACCGATGTTAAAACACAGACGCTGTGTTACTCAAATGACGCTGGCAGGAATATGATTTTGTCATCCACCCGATGGACAACAGAAATGTGCCAAACACGAATATGTAGAGCACAGGTTTCATTTGTTTGCTGATTGAAATTTGGTTGTTTCTCTTATTCCGTGATTATTAGCTTTGTGGGGAGCAAACGGTAGCGAACCCGTCACTATCACTCTCTTCTCTTGTCTCCTCTCCCTTCACTGATGGACTGTCCACGTTTTTACACTATTGAGAATCATCGTCTTTGTCGCTTTATTCATTTTACTTTGTTTCATACACTATGCGAACCTGAAATCTGTAACTTTTTCTGACCAACCTACATGTATTGTTATCTACCAGGCTAGAACGCCTTGTGTAACATGTAACATGTTTTAGTCATCTACTTTTCCCAGACGGAATACTCGTGTTTTCGTCAGATGCCATGAAGTACGTCTCCGACTCTTAGACTGTGTATTTATTAAACCATGTACTTTAGTTCTCTTTTTCATTGAGCTTATCATCCGGTATGTAAGGAGAAGTTTCACTTGAAATCATTTAGGCGCACTTGCTGGCTCCCTTTGAAACACTTCCTGGTTTATTTGGGGCCTCTTGCAGGTTCATTTAGGGGAATCTGTTGGCTCATTCTGGGGCATTTGCTCACTCATTTTTAGGCGATAGTTGGTTCAGTTTTGGGTTCTTATGGGCATTTGGCTGACTAATATAAGTAAGCTCTGCAATTACTGATTTCGATGAAATGTCAGTTATCTCCCGGCTCCTTCCTCATAACTGGAAACCTTGTGTGGTTCTTTTTTTATTTTAATAATACGGAGAGAAACATATACTTTCGCCTATTTCAACTCCTATACAAAATGATATTTCTATACTTTCAGATGTCTGGATAGTAACAAATATATACAAAGCAACACTCTGCTTCAACATGTAATAGACGTCAGTTCAAGATATTACCATTGGCTGTTCTCTCTTCAAGAGTGCTCTCTGGTTAACATAATTTCGGTCACTTTACTTTTTTGTATCGTGATCCAATATTATTTTAACAATTCAAAGTTTTAACATGTATAGTCTAAAAGTTAGAGCGATTCTTGACGAAATGCCATGGAAGACATTCAGACTCGTTAAGAATTTTGTTTGTATCTTTTGACGGGGAAACTTATGCATAAAAGATGTCGTTTTAGTTGAGTTTAGTGCAATACTTTATTCAGCGTTTTCATTGCAATGGTTTGATTCTTTGACAGATGTGGATAGAGTACACATTTCTTGCGGATCCACAGCGATGGCTTATTGACAAATGAAGCCTCTAAAATTTGGTTCCGCTGTACATTGCCCTTTAGTGGTTACAATCCACCTCTTTTCCCAAGATCGCTGATGCTCCATGTGTTTTCTCACCCGTTCAATCATATTATTCAGGCACTGCCTCTCTCTGTATAGGATCCTGATGACTTAACAGGGTGTTAGCTTTATATGAGACGCAGGAAATTTGGTAACAATTCTTTATGACACTTTGCTGAAGCAACCGTCGAGTTGCCGGCAAGGGGCCCATTTCTGACAACAAGAACAAACAGAAAATCAAACACGCATACTGTCGGTAATGGAGTATGAATTACTTAGAAATGTCAGGATATTTGATGTGAACATTCTGAGTAAGCTCAACCAACGCTGGATAAATACGTATTTTGAAAGCCTTATAAATTTCGCTCATCTCTCGTGCCTCATGTCTCGAATCTGTGGTCCAAATATTGTGAAGATCTCTATCAACTCGGAGAAGAAAGTCTGCGATTCGGAGTGGCACTGGAGAAAAGACAACACCCCTTGATGGCCGAGAGCTAATGGACGGCCCGAGGTCTTGGAGCATCAGGCTGACATCTTACGTCAATTGTACAACACTGAAGTGTTGGCCTTATCGACGTTAAACTAATATTGACGGCTGATTTCTGAATTGACCGAGTTTCTACTGATTGTTGTCAGACTCGGCTTGGTCAGGGCAGAAGCCAAATTGTGTGCATCACCGAAGTGAACATCAAAGTTGGAAAAATTGACCAAGGAGATTACAGAAACGAATAACAGTGCATATTGCAGTGATCCAGGCGGGCTACACGTCCTAAACAAAGATGAGCTATAGACAGTGTAAAGGCTTTAATTATTCCGCATAAGCTAACTGCTACATGCTCTCTAAACACTGATGGGGCGTACGCAAAGTAAAACTGTATTTAATGTACATATATGCTAATTCCTACACATTCTCTGAACACTGTTGAAACACAGACAAAGTAAAAAATATATTTAATGTACATATGCTAATTTCTATAGGCTTATAATCTCTCAATACTGATGAAATATAGATAATGCAACACTTCTATCTACAGCACATGTGTACAGTTTTTCCAGTGTATAAAAAGACTTTATCTAAAATATATTTTACATGTAATGTGTGTATGTTTAGGTAAGCTATTAACACCAATAGCACAAGGGCAATGTAAAGACTTTAATTTGATATGTTATTGAACTGTTTGTCTCTACAAACCGGTGACACAGTTGGGGGGTATAAAGACTTCATCTGGCTTACATCTTTATTTCATTAGTGTTTCCCGGCATGCTCAATAAGTTGTCACTTGCATAGCGCGGGTCAAGCTTATGGGTGGAGATAACCTGGATGCCGAAGTGCATACGATGATCAACTGCAATAAACTATATCACAGAGCCAAAAAAAAAGTAAGTTCGTTTTGTGGTTATACACCGTATAATATTGTGAAGAGTCCGGATTACATGGGTGGGGGGGGGGGGGGAATGCTCGCGCACTCCTACAAACCCCTGATAGTTGCGGCCTTTAACCATCTGACCCAGCGATATATCTGCATGCGGTCGATCCCACAAAGCCAAAACCTTTAAAACTCAATTATACAGCTTTTTCATGTTTACTGTTTTCGAAATTTGTGTCACTTGTGCTTCGGCATGATATACTTGTACACCATTCATGCCCTTGTTCTAAAATTTCAAGAATGTCCAATTTTACTTAAGCTTTAAAAGTTTTACTGACGTTCTAAATTGCTTGGTAGAATCTGTCCTAGAAGTCTGTAAAGACTTTATCAAAACTGTACATGGGCATTAGATGCACAGTGCGTTACTGCTACATGTGACTTGAAAAAGACTAGTGAAACAACCGCAGTTTTAATGTTAAGACTTGTTATGAAATGTTAAGAAATGTCGGTGACACTGACAACTCTTGCTTATCCCCTTTGTACTGTATGAATACACTTACGGTGTTTTTGTAGTGTATATTCATAAAAGTGTGTATATATACGTTGTAACGAAGACTGCCATGTTGACTCTACAGACCTATACCGTACATAAGAACAAGTCACTATCCCATGGAAGAGTGTTTCTGTGTGAAGCGGGTGCCATGTATAAGCGACGTGAACAATGTAGGTCTTTTCTTCAGATCCTGCACGTAAGCTATGTCTGTCTGAGTTGAAAAAAATGCTTGATTTATAAGACGAGGAGATAGCGTGGTAACGACAACAACACCTGCAACAGTTATTTAAGCACATTTTGTAGACAAATTATACGTTCAACTCTGCTGAAGTAAACCCAAATACCCAACTATGCTTACACATGCGTATACCGGATGTGGAATTTGAACGCATGCCTAAACAAAATTACCTCACGTGCCACTGTATATCCGGATAACGTAACATTGTTATTTTACACCGACACCACTCGTGGGAGAGCGTCATTTATTTCAGACACCCTTTCCCTACAAAACTGGACTCCAAGAATAAGTATCTCTTTTAAGGAGAACATATAGTCGCTTTATTTGTGGCAATGATATTTAAATAATCATATATGTCAACATTTTGGCTGCATTGTCTTTTGTCGTTGTACCCAAAGTGGGCCCAATATATTACAATGTTTAAAATTATTCTATATTAACTAGCCTCAAAAAATATGAGCGAATTTAGCGCCCTGCGCTTCATACATAGCTTTCTTGGACGGTACTTGTTGATCTCCATTACCTGCCATTTTCTAAACACAAAATGACATTCAGAAATTACAACATTTTATAGAATTTTTAATTTTATGTATAGAAGAAGAAGGATTTTTTTCCAGAAAAGGTTTACACTGTGGAAATCAGCAGAAAATGCTTGAATTTAATTTACTAAACAGGTCAACGTAGAATTCAGATACGATTTTTAAAAACATGCAATAAACGTTTTTATTTATTTGATTGGAGTTTACGTAGGCTGTAATCAAGAATATTTCACGTATACGTATAGCCAGCATTATGTTGGGAGAATACCGGGCAGATCTCATAGGGAAAACCCACGACTTTAACACATACGACCGGAAAAGTAAATATTTTAGAGTCAACGTTATTCACTCCATGGAATTCATCAATACGACAAAGTAAATGTTAACATTTTATAATTCATGTTTTGTCCTTCAATGCTTGTGGTGATATTGTCACTTAGAGAATGGTCTGTTTTTTACCATGTGTAGAATAATTATTAGTGGTGAAAACACCATGTGTATAGGAATGCCAATGGCGAAGATACAATGTATAAAAGTGTCAGTGGTGGAAATGGCATGTGTTGATACTGCGTATTATATGGAGGTTTTAAGTTTTCAAAAAAGACACAACACTAGACGTATGTATGTACCGACCAACAATCCTATTCATAGTTCAGAAAGAGTCAACTTTTATTTTTGTGATGCAGCATAACAGAAATGTCCGAGTTCAAAGTAAGCAAAAAAATCCCAAGTAGAGAAAATCGAACGGTACGCCACATTTCTACCACCCGAGAAAGCATCTGTTTCCACTGTTTCCTAGTTCACCATTTTGTCATATAGAAATAGTGTGAAATCAGCCGTTTTCCTTGTGATTACGAGACAATTCTGATATACTTTAAAGCCATTTTCAACGAGACAGTGGTAGTGGAATACGTCTGGGACTATTCCCCAAGTTTTCTACCAGGAGACCACAATGTCTAGCTTAATAATAAATAAAGGGGGACCGTACTGGTCATACAAAGGAGTGCCTCGCCTCCAATACTGAAGGGCGTAGGGTGCGGGTGGCGCAAGGGTGTTTCGGTTTCTGTATGATGGCGAATCTCATGGCCTCGTAAGAATTCCATATTAAAATTTGATTCATAGCGTTACCATGCAAGTCATAACGAAACGCCTACGCCCGTTCAGGACTGTAGGGGCCCCACTTCTGAAATAACTTTGGTTATATTTTTTTGTTGTGTTTTCTTTTAACAAGACAAAAATTGCAGTGCATGTGGAAGCGACCTCTGAACCAAATGACATCAGTGTGCAGGAATATAATATGGTATGTTGCAGTATACACTTGTACTATAGTGACTATGCTTAAGAGATCTGGGCAGTTGTCGTCACCGCATCGCCATTTCTTCAAAGCCATCATGTTATCTTGACAAAGAATAGAATCTAAGGTGTAGGTGTAAGCCTATTTGGACAACGGTACCTTGTACAGTCCGTACGTATTTTGGACATAAAGTACATGGCAGGTGTGGTAATTCTGTATACACAAGCCTATACTCACAGCCGGCCATGGTTGTTCTAATGTCTTACTAACGAGACCTTAGATGTCTTATCACACCGTGATGAAAGTTGAACAAATTCCCACGTCTAGACATCGTCCTCTCATTAATTTGACACCCCTAACTGCAATGCGGGATAGGGAAAAAACGTCCACCGGACATAAAGCCCACAGTCAAAATATCCTAGAACAAAAAGCCCGTGAACAAAAAGACCACGCCTTACATCAAAAACGGACAAAACACTCACAAGTTACAATCGTCCACCAAAAAAATTGTTTTACAGAGATACATGGTGAGATCTAATGATAATGTAATGACTCAACAGAGTAGAAATGGCACCAATATTTTTTTAATTCAACTTTTATTAATAAACGCATTTCAAAAACCAACCGTTTTTCTTTAACCAATTCAGTTCATTTGCACGTTGGCTGTGTATTCTTGTTATTATTGTATCAACGAAAATAATAATAAGAAAACAATGATCTAGTGCCAAAATATAAGATACAAATATACAAATGCAAGTAAAATAACAGTCTGAAAAGTGTTGTAAGGAGCGAAAAATATACCTCAGCTGAACTGGAGTAGTTACATGAAGGTCGGTTCTTGTCACAGGTTTAGTAATCAAAGATATTATGAAATGAAAGAAGAAATACTGTCAATATTGGCGCTAAATTTACTAATACTGACCCTGTTTAGTCATTACTTTATTCAACACGTCTAGATCACGTCATACATCTCTCCAAAACATTTTTGGGTGGACCTTATTATGGTTTGTGAATGTTTCGTCTGTTTTTGATGTAAGGGGTGGGCATTATGTCCATGAGCATTTTGTCCTAGGGTATTTTGACTGTGGGTTTTTTGTCCGGTGGACCTTTTATGGTACAACCAGTCAGGAATTAGGCATTAGAGGCAGGATGGAGTCGTTTTAATATTCTATAGTATTTGTTCAAAACATGTCATCAAATGACCATCTTCTCAACTTACATGTAATAAACACTGAAATATAACTTGTAAACTTTCACAGGAAATTGGGCAACGTTTCCTGGGATATTTTTTTTACCAATTTGAACGTAAAAAAGCATAAGTGTCTTAAGGTGCCGATCGCACTATTACCGCTTTAGACAATTCTTTTTGATGATTTTGTTAGTTATTTTATCGCTGATTCATACCTGTATATTCCTTTCTGTCTGTTTGCATACGGTTTGAGATGTTCGCATGACGATGACATTTTCAGCTTGGATAAGGGTAATGCTCGTCAATTGTTGGTACACGTCAAAAGTGCGCTAATCCTTAATTTATACACTGGTCTCCACTCACCCAAGAGGACATAGTTATTCTAATCACCCACTCGCGCGACCTTTGCTGTTCTATCACAACATGATCAGAGCTGAATAAACCGCTATGTCTAGACATTGTACTCTCATTGACGTCTGTCTAATCTTAGGGGAGAGTTGTTAATCAGTTGTGTTAACTGATCAACCATACAAAGGATACACCATCGAGACAGTTAATTATAAATCAAATTCTTTAATAGAATACCACAAGAATTTCATAACTGTGAAAAATGCATTGTTCCATCTGTGTTTCTCTTTGTATGAGTAGAAGATGAAGATATTATCTGGTAAACCATTAGAAAATTTTAGTTGTTCTTTGCTTTCTTTGAATGTCTGGATTTGTCTTATTGATTACTTCCGGCACAAAATTGGAATACTTTCTAACCAGGATTTGTATATCACGTGGTCAGAAATTATCTAACTATTGACAGATTAACGCACAGTTCTAAAATTCGACAATTGGAAACCAACAAATTCTATTAGTAAATTCCAATTTTGATATAGATTGTTGTATATTGTCCAATACATAGTCTGAATAACACACGCTGATGGTGTTACTGTCCTGTATATTTGTTCTCACCCGCGAACATGGTTGTTCTAACAAATCACTCACGAGGTTTTAGTTGTTTTATCATACCGTGATCAGAGCATAATTCACTCCCGCGTCTTGACATTGTATTCTCATTGGTGTGAGGTACCCCCATGCCACAGGCCACAATGATGTGAGGAGATGCTTAAGCCTTTAACTTATTCATGTTCAGTTAAATATATCTTTATATATATCTTTGAAGCAATGAATGATGGACCACAAACATAAATGTTGGACAGTTTTATTTATACCGGTTTTATCAAATTAAATTTCTGGTGACATAGATTATGTAATTCAAAACACTCTCCTGTTTGCCTTTGAAGGGTTATAAATTTGTCTTTTCAATGCCAAACCGATTCCTAAAATTTCCACAATATTTCGATCATTTCATCCATGTTGATATATATATACAAAGTACAAATTATATTCACAAAGATACAAATGTTCTAACCGTCATGTTTACCTTGTACAACTCGTCAGTTGTAAGAGAACAATCGTTAAAAATTGATTTTTGTGTATGTCCTATCTGAAATGTTCACATGACGACGACATTTTCAGCTTGGATAAGGTTTTGTTCGTCAATTGTCTCCCATCACACATCAGCGGTGTGCTAACCCTGTATGGATCAGTCTCTACTCTCCCACAGACATGATAGTTCTAACGAATTACTAACAAGACCTTAGTTGTTTTATCACACCAGGTTTTATCATCAGAGCTGAACAAACCCCTACGTCTAGACATTGTACTCTCATCTCTGCGCCGTGCTCCATCTAACTTTATCCCGGCACTCCCGGATATACGGGACATACACACCAACCCCATCGATACTGTTCAATATAAGCAAACACTTTAAAACGATATTATCAAAGTTTCACGCATCTGGAAAACAAATTTGTGCTCATGTTTTCTCAAACATATCGCCCTTTGTCTATTTTTCTTCGCAAATCGTGGAAAGGACTTAAAATCCAATTCTTGACGACATTTACTACACACCCACCCTTTTCCCCTTTGTTCTAATTTCGATCTATGTGGATGATTTTATCTTTCTTCTTGATCTTCCACAACGTATACTCTGAACATAACCCGGATTAACCCGTTATATTTGAATAATTCTAGCTACACTAACAACGGAATGTATAATTTGAAAATTTCAACAAAGAAGGAAAGCCAACAAAGGCTTTTATGAACTTAATTTACCAACTGATAGTTCGAATTCTCAACACGGATAACCGCATATTGTGCAACGTATTGTCTGAGTGGCACACGCTAATAATGGGATAATCCCCTCTAAGCAAATCTACTCACCCAAGGCCATCGTTGTTCTAACGACTGTCTCGAGCGCCCATAGTTGTTTCACCACACCGTGATCAGTGCTGAACAAACCCCCACTTGACATTGTAGTCTCGTCGGTGTGAGGTACCGTAGCTTTAGTGCCATACACCCAACGATGTGAGGAAGCTGTTAAAAAATCGTGACGTTTCCATAAAACATACACGCGGCATACACCTATGTCATAAATATATTTAAATCAGTGTTACATACACTGTAGCAGAATATAACCTGAACTTTCATACTGGTAAAGAAAAGAAATAAAAGCTTAGGTTTCCAAAGCGTACCGTTTCACGTCTATTTTTCTTTGCATCCGTGGGGGGGGGCATTGAAAACGTAACTGTTAAAAGCATTTCCTTTAAATTTGCTTTTCTTTGGCGAATGAATGATTTGATTGTCCCACGTATGGCGGGAAAGGAAGGCAGCATGAGTTGAACTCACAGCGATCGCATTGGTGATTTGATTTGATCTTGCTTATTAACTCCCCTATCTACTGAAAAGACAATCCGGATTTTGCACGTGACATGGTATACAGTCATTTTGATACTGACAGTAAAATGCTTATTTCTAACATTTAAGAAAAAAAAATCAACAAATCCTATTTATAAATTTAATTTACCAATATTGAAAATGCGACTTTCAGTAGAGATAACGGTGTTTTGTCCAATCTTTAGTTTGAATGACACACGGTGATTGTGTCATAATCCTCTCTAAGCAAATCTACACACCCACGGCCATCGTTTTTCTAACGTATCACTAACGAGGCCTTAGTTGTCCTATCACACCGTGATCAGAGCTGAACAAACTCCTACGTCTAGACATTGTATATACTCTCACTAACCTGCAGGACGGAGACCTATTCCAGTCTCTATTCCTTGGGAACATAAACAGGCGGGGGAGGGGGTGGATTGCATTTGATAGAAAAATAATGCGAGTTTCACAAATTAACATGACACCCATATGCCAAAAATAAAGGCAGTTATTTTGAAGTCGATATACACTGGCGGTATTCCATGAGTTAATCAGCATGTAGAGAACAGACTTTTACAATGAGAACAAATAAAAAGAACACGTTGACCCTCAAAAGTAAAATATGCATTCGATTCCGAAAGAATTTTCGTTAGATTTACCACACGGTTAAACCATTTCCTAAAATTTCAGTTTCTGTAGAAAGTTAAATAAAGGCCCATGCATGCAACGGGAGAAACATCTATACATACATCTGGGCAGGCAATATAATCCTGCTACATGCATATATATAGCAGTGACGCTTCTTCATTGGTCTAGTTGTCTAAAACCTGATATGATTAAAGCTCTACCCATTTTAACGGCTATGTCACTGTAATGAACATGTCGTATAGTTATTTAATTTCCAGTTTTCTTTATGTTCTGAATAACCATTTATCAGGCCGTTGTTTGGTACGAATCGGCGTGATTCTTTGAGCCCTGCTAAAGGACGAGAAAACCTGCATCCTGAGAGCAATCTTCTCACCAGTTAAACCGGCCATCAGACTAGTAAATTAAACTTTTTGAGTTCTGACAAAATGAGCAAAACAATACCAAGCAACTCCATAAAGTGAGTAATGGTAAGAAGTCATTTATAGCGCATTTTATCGGTAATGCCGTTAAGTTACGCCTGTCAAGTAAGTAATCTGCGACTTAAAAACTTATACTCAAACTGGCGGCTGTTTACTCCTAATTTAACTGTAATTGGCTGATTGCTGGTCACAATGAACTTGAATGACATGTTGTGATAGCTTAAATAAAGAATGAACTCTGTGTAAGAAACATTGTGAACAAGATGGGTGATGCATGCTATTGATCGTGTGAAAGTGCAAAAAGTGTTACAAGATAGAGTATTGTACAAACGTTATGGAAAATTTTTAATTTGCATCACCATCAAGAAGTCAACACGAACAGTATAAGTAATTTAAATGTGGTATATTTTAAAATCATTTAATTCCTTGTTTCATTTATAGATCTTACATGTTCCAAATTTCATTTAATCTATGTTTCGATATATTTACCATTACTCCCCTTATGCTATACACTGATTTATCTATTATACCATCAATAAATTAAAAATAAATGAATTTGTTATATCTTCCCACATATTATATATTAGTATCTCTTTAAAATATATGAAAGCTGTTATCATTTATGGTATCCTGTAATCTTCATGATTTTTATCCGAACTTTAATTGTCATTGCACTCAGGTTAGCCTGTCTGATATTAACACCCGCTGTGCGTGAACCGTTATTTTTCCGACCAGTATTTCACCGTTGCACTTTTTCAAACCGTTTGGGGTGAGGATGTGATAATCCCGACCCCCTAGCGGAGCTTACAGGTCTAGACAGGCCACTCCAGAGAGACCGCCTACCAAGAAGCTTTCATTGTTCATTAAACTTCAATATGAATTTTTGCAAACATTTCAAAAAAAAAAATTTTAAAAAGTCTTTTTATTTCTACCTTCCTTTAAAATTTATCAGAATAAATAATAAAAAATAATAAGAGGGCTAACAATACTGCTGCCTTTGCAACTTGATACACAATGAGGAGTTTATCTTCGGGGATATCTTCAAAACCCTTTTTTTCTGTTTTAATGTTGCGAAGTAACCTGAAATTACTGATGTTACTATTGTTGTGTGATATAGAAGCCATATATTGCCATCAGAAATAATCAGCCCCCTATAATTGCATTAGTCCTTAATTTGACACAAATGGAGCACTTTTCATATAAATGAGGTAAATGTGTGACCTATGTGGGTAGATAATTGCAGTTCAAACTTTCCATTGAGTATAGTTCTTAATTATGTTCGATGTATGCCAAACTCTATCCGGAATGGTAGGAGTTAAAGTTTTAAATTAAAAACAAATGCTATCATGTTAATATTGTAATGGAAAAAACCATACGCGCGTTGAATTTAATACAGGTTTTGTTGTACAGTGATAATTGTAAAATCAACATTTCGATCAGAGTTTGGTAAGATTTTGCTTTCTTTTTGGATAACTGCTTTAACTTTTATTTATCGGAGCAAACATATGTACATTCAGAAACAAATCCACAGATAGGGTTGTACCTGCATCATATACACGCTATACACGTATGTGTCTATAAAAGCGTCAGTCCTAAACTCACCGCGCTTTTACAGGCTAAGGAATGTTTGAACCTCGACATCTGAGAACTTCCAAAATATTACAGTATTCTGTATTTACAGCACCTGTGACCACCAGTTAATTCACTTTATCTGTAGCCGGAGGTTGTGCGGGAAAAGATGTCAATAAGCGATGCTTTTAATGGAAAACTGATCCCGCACAAGACAAGAGTTAGGTTTACTCTGTACTTGAGTTTCTCATGGCGTATAAGCGAGTCTTGATGGGGTTTTCTAATAACATTACAAGACTTCAGACCTATAAGAAGCTGTATTTACATTTGGGCCTCAATCAGATACCTTCCTGGCAGAATTTTCAAAGAGAAATATAAATTATTTTAACTTGTACAAATGGATGCATGACTGTTATGTATACGAACTGTAGATTTGCCGGAGGTGGAAGCGGAGGTGTTTTATCTGGTGAACGAAAAGACAACGTATCCCCTCCATCACTGATGCGGAGGGTAGCGCGAGCTCGAGCTTATCTTCGAATCCAAATAAATCCGCGGAAAGGCTGTAAGTTGATGTTCGCGCCCGATTCGCGTATACAATATTCTTTGGTAAGATGGGTAGGAGGGCTTGCCACCCACAACTCGGCTTCTGATCAAAGGCTGGTCAGGTTTATTTCTCCCCGGAACCGTTATAATTGCAGCACAGCTCCTACTAACATCTGCTTCGGCACATTGACAATCTGCGGAGTCAGATATTTTCGTTTTCTCACTAGCAGGAACAAGGCGCTGAAAAAATAAAGCTGGAACTGCTGGAGCAGAACTCTAAGGGCTGGTTATCTCCGAGAAGTTTGCCTTCATACAATACCATTTATTATCCAAACAACAGGAAACATAAACAGACGAGTTATTGCACATTTCTAGAGGGAATGAATCAACGATGGGTACACTCCGTCGTTAGATTTGCTGGCAGGTTACACGGTAAAACTCTGATTACGCCATATCTGGCGGCAATTCATTCGGTTCACCATTTTTAATTACCGAATAAATCATCCACTTCTTATTTTTGGTGTTGTTAGTATATATCTTTACCCATTTGTTATATTTTGTTATATTTTAGATTTTAATCACAAAACAGTAACTAATTTGTACAGTAACTGTAAAATATTGATGCGCAGGTTGTTTGGCATGGAGGGTGCATGCAGCTATTCGTCAACACAAACCCAGACAATATCGTCCACTGTATATTAGGTTTGTTACCGGGACTATATAAAATGTATTTATGTTCGTATTGCGCAGAAAATTAAATCAGTTTTTCAGACACTTTCATACTTTCAAATATCAAGAAAGATTAACTTATACGCTGGCCGAAGCACGTATGACGACAATGAAAATAATGGATGATAAAATATTAACTATAAACAAGTTTATAATCAGACATATGCCTTTATGTGTCACTTGTCAAATTAGCACCATGACCTTGTGTTGCAGAGTGAACATATCACAATACTTGTGGATCTGGCATGCGTTTTAGAATTGGTGTTGTTGTAGTGCTTGGTACACAGACAGACAAATACGCGTCCACACCGGCGACCTCTACTGAACACACACATTTGACTGCACGGTGTGTTGTTCTACAAGGCAAGATTGCATCGGCCAAACACGGACCCGCTCCAATCATAATCATAGAAATAAACATAAATATATATGCCGAGTGCCAAATAAATACCAGCAAATACACATCGTGTCTGATTCCGTATACAAACATGTAGAACGCGTCAACAAATTGTACACGCGTAACAGAACCCAGTGTTCCACTAGCATGTAGCATTTCCACGACAAAATAATCACGCACTTTGTTGATATTCTATAAACGAAAGTGTTTTTTCATTCTCTAAAGTCATCATCTTTCAACAGTCCTTTTTACGGTTACGTTGATTCTGCAGCATAACAAAATGAAAAACAGACGGTTTTAAATTCGAGATAAAACAGTGATGATTATTTTAATGTATTGACGTAACATTTTTACGCCATTTTTTTTCTTTGTTTTTTTTTTTTTTTTTTTTTGACGGAATCGAAGTGGCTGGAGCAGATGGGATGACGTCACGGCGTTGAATGAAGGGTCCGTTATGTCACCGAGTTAAACGTGTGAATTTCACAGATTGTAAATAAATGGGATTTCAACCCGACTATCAACTGTAAATAAACGTAGTATTAAACAGAGGGCTCTTTCAGCGTAGACATTGCGCCACCCTGAGTTTATTTATGTCCCGTGTCAGAATATACCAGTGAGGGATTATTTGGGAATGCTTTTGTGACCTCCACTGGAACAATAGCCGACTATTTATCGCCGTAACGGGGAGTGGTTTCGTCGGCTCGAATTTATTCTATGGCAGCCACATTCAACAAATACTGCTTCTATCAACCTATGAAGTATTTACATGTGTGTGTGTTTGTGTGGTGTTTGGCTGTATACTGGGGATAGAAAACGGCATATATTGAAAAAGTAATATTTTCTGCCCCTCACCTTCCCTCGCAAATACTGACCTTAACATACCGGCCCTATTAATAATATAGTCAAACAGTTGTAGATCTATTTTTTGACCGTTCAATATTACTAACTGTCACAATCTAATTATATAAGTCTATATCTCGTACATAATTTCTATATCTATGCAGATATACATGCATCTATATTCAGTAATTGGTGGGAATGTCTGGTGAATGTTTGGTATACAAAGCACTGCTCTCCTCCGTGGCCGTGTGAGGATGGGGTTAGGAAGTGAGAAGGCAGTCCTAGTCTGGCATATCTCCCTGGCTGGCCTGCTCGTTCTGTTCAACATCAAAACGCCAGGGAATAAATCCCAGACAACTGTCAGAGTTACTGGCAAAGAAATGCATCAACGTTTCGAGGCTGATATGATCTTTTTCTTTACTTAATTAAAACACGGAAATCAGATGTACGGGAGTGAAATCTGCGGAAATCCAGCGTACGTATCGCTGTGTATATTCTCCGGTGGCCGGTCTCTCGTTGAGAAATTTCAAAATAAACTTTCCATAAACATCTTGGGTGGGCGGGAATAATTGTTAGCCGTGTTTAATAAACACCGAGCAGGCGAACCAGTCGTTTTCATTGGTCGCTGGCCGCTAAGTGCCCGCCGACGTCTGGCTCTACCCCACGGGCTTACGCCCAGAGGACAAAAGGAACTTTTAGCCCGGCTTGATTTCCCCACCATTTATTTAGTCATCAAAAAGTCAACTAGCTTTACAAAAACAACAACATATAACAATCCGCGCGTCACAGGCTTGTATAAACAGCAGTCCCATAAGGACCTGTGTATAAAAGACAAGGACGTCAGTCCGGAGAGCCATATCGAACCGATAAGAAGGCCTTTGCTATCGGTTAGAGCTGTGATAATTTGGATTCCATCCTAACTGGTCAGCCATACACGCTTTGCTTTGCCTGAGAAACTTCGGCTAACGGCATACCTGTGACGGCGAATTCAGTGAGCGGACGACAAATTACATACAAGTGTGTGAGTTTGTGACGCCGAGAGAATGATGTCAGCGCAGAGGCCTTCTCCCCCGGGGCTGACTCTGTACAGTCCTTACCATGACACCCGCTACCTGTACCCACCCATGTACTACCCCCAAGGGGATCTAAGCCAGGCATACACCCTCAGCGTGCTCGCGGATCTCGAGAGGCGGGAACAGCACCAGAAACCGCCCTACTCTTACATTGCCCTTATTGCCATGGCCATTAAGAACTCTCCCGACAAGAAAACCACATTGAACGGTATCTACCAGTTCATCATGGAGCGTTTCCCTTATTACCACGACAACAAGCAGGGCTGGCAGAATTCCATCCGACACAACCTTAGCCTTAACGACTGCTTCATCAAAGTGCCCAGAGAAAAAGGGAAACCGGGTAAAGGAAACTATTGGACGCTGGACCCAAACTCCGAGGAAATGTTCGAGAATGGTAACTACAGACGGAGGAAGCGGCGATCTCGTATCAGTGCCGGTGGTCCCGGTAAACACGCTGAGAAAACCCAGCCCTGCTCTGACAGTGCGATATCCACATCTGACGAAGACGAGGAAATTTTGGACTCCAAACTACAACCGGAAGTCTCACCTGTTCGCTCAGGTAGCAAGGAGTTTACGTGTCAGTCTAGATTTATTTCGTCGTGTGATGAAAGCTACAGGCAGGAAAGTTGTGAGAAAGCCGAGCAGAAACCCAGCCAGACTGAGTTGTCGGAGTCCGACGAAAGACGGGAGGGGAATTGCGACGTATCCACCAATGTCCTGCCAACGGATGTGAAACAGGAAGTCCTGTCACCTGATCGATGTAATCAACTTCACCAGAGTCCTCCGAAACGCCCGTTGTTCAGTATTGACAATATTATCGGTGGTAAAAGTGTGACCAAGAAAAACTCGTCCTCGGCTCTGCAGTCATCGATCGCTAGGGAAAGACATTCGAAAAGCAAACAAGATTCGGCTGTCGTCGGGAAACGCGATGTGTTTGATCGCATCCCCAGTCCGCCACCGAAAATCAGCGAAACCTTCAAGAAAGCTTCCCACTCTACACCCCAGCTACATGGACAAAGTGCTCTCTACAGACATTTCCCTGGCTTAACCAGGAACCTGTTGCAAACGCTGCCTGCGTACCTTCCGTACGGCCTGACGGCTGGATACGGCTTCCTGCCCAACAGTGCGTTCTCATTCGGACAGTATCCCCAGTCGCCCGAATCCTTTCCGGTTTCTTTACATTCCGGAATTTGTCCTCCACCCACTGGACTTCCGCTCGTGTATGGTAATGTAAAATAAGTATTTTGTATGAAACGTGCATGATGCGGTGAAATGTTAAAATGAATTCTAAAGATAAATTTTATGATGGAACGTGTCGAAAACCTTTGAAGGCGGGACTTCGACGTTCAGGTCTGAATAAAACCACACGTCTGTTTTGTGTTTTGAAGTTGTTATAATTTATGACATTATTTATTACAGACTTTGTGTATAATGTTATATGGTTGCCCTATGACGTCTGTTGTTGGCCTAAAGTGTGCAGTTTTATTTGTAATGTACAATTTCCAACCGAATTGTTCCTCTGTGTATGTATATATATATATATATAATTCTGATAAATTGTGCCAAAATAGAACCATATCACACCTGAAATATTATTTTTTTGAGTTTGTGTATATGAAAAAAGCAATATTGTTGTGGTCAGATGAAGTTGGACTGTGGTTCATATCATAAATGTTATGGGTACCAATTCCTCCCTAACTCAGACTTTCAATACTTCGTTGCATTGCATAGTTGTTACTGAAGACCAGCAACACTTGTAATTTCAGTGGCAATGTTTTGCGAAAGACTGACCTTACCGTGGTAATGTACGGAATAACCACAGATTGGGGCATAACACCACAGGTTGATTAAGTATTTAAGCAGCCTCACAACACATCGAATGGAATTTATACCATATATTTATTTATCCAATTGGTTTTTATAGCGATACTCAGGAATTTTTCATTAATACAAGACGATTGTGTGGTTCACCAATAGAGAAAACAAGTGTTCCCGATCAAATCACCGCCTTTCTTCAGATACTAACGAGAGCCGGAACCGATTCAACAAAATCATGTGTGACTTAAGTCAAAATTTAAAACCTCCTCACAACGATTAGTTTGTGATACTGCATGGAAGTTGAAATTTCATTTCAACATTTGTCTTCAAACAGCGCTGATAAAGTGGCTCATTTTTTTATTTGTATAGTTCAAAGATAACCTCTAAAACTGTATTTCTGTTTTTGACTTAAGTCAAAAATGGCTTTGTGGAATCGGCCCCTGGCCCCGGTTTCATGGAGCAGACTTGCTGAGTAAACCCTTCCCTACCCTTCCCTAACGTATGTTGTAGATATGACGGGGATTTTTCTAAGTGCTACTTCATACTAATTAAACTCCGTGAAGCTGACCTTCGTGGAACAGGTCTGACTCATAACAGACTGAGTAGTTAAGGCGAGAACATAAGCTCAATCGATTAAGAAAGAGCTGACCTACGTCTGACCAACAGGTACTGCAGAACTTTTCATGAACGCTGAGAAGTTACAACCAAGGTATTATACAGAATGCTGCATATTTAGATTGGTCTAAGAATTTGGTTTTCTCATTCTCAATTAGGTAATTAGTTATTATTATTCACTTATCATCGGGATAAGAGTCTGGTTGGTGAATTTTCCTATTACTGACCATTAAAATGGCTTAGGAAATGTCTGAACAATCCTCGGTGTTCCTTCACCAAACATCGAAATATTTGTCAACCCTGGGGGGCTTCATGTTGATCGCACTGAAGTTTATCAAAAGGGGGAACCTATTAAACCTACTGGGGACATTTCCCACTGACATAGTCCTGAAGAGCCAATCGAGACATGGAGTCGATCCTGTGTACGGCCAGTCATCCGGCGTCACCAAAAGTTGATAACAGCCGCTGGGTTGATTCTATCAGGAATTCAGTACAAACGGAGGACATGATATACAGCGATTTATGGATTGCCGTACACTGGATTACAAAATTCCAACAAACTAGAAACGGGTGAACTGTATGTAATTTAGTCGAAAGGTAGAGATCGTATGAATATTTAGTAAAAATACGACGGCATGGAGATTCAACGAAGTTTGTCCTCTTTTCACCCACTTCTCGGCATGCATCCAGTCTATACTGTATCGCTCAGTGAGGCCATCCGATAATTAAGGTAATCATGATATATACAAGAAACACCAATGAAAACTATACCTGAATTTCATCATGATTTTTACTCCTCGGCCAATTTTGGCCAAGGAGTATTGTCGTAGCGTGCGGCGCCCGTCCGTCCGTCCGTCCGTCCGTCTCTCTGTCCATATTCGTCGTAAATGTTAGAACGGTTTATCCGATGTTCACCAAACTTACACCACACTTACACATTGGCTTGAGGAATTGATTATCAGCGGCTTTTACCCCTTCCTTCAAGGTCAATGGGGTCATTTGAGTTAGTGTCTTGCAAACGCTCTATCTCTAGAAAGATTTAGCACAAGTTCACCAAACTTACGCCACAAGTACACACTGGCTTGGGGAAAAACCCTCTTGATTTTCAATGACCTGGGCCTTTTCCTTTAAGGGCATTGAAGCCATTTAAGTTAAATTTTATGAAAGATTTGTAGACGCTCTATCTCTTGAGTAGTTTATCCCAAGTTTATCAAATTTATACCACACCTACACAATTTTATGAATTATACTTAATGTCTCTTGGAATTGGTATCTATTCGCTACATTGTGCATGTGTACTGAAGGTCGAGAGGTTTTAAGTACATTGCACGGTATTTTTCCTATTAATTTATTAAATAAGATCAAATGTACGAATATTATATACAGCGGGTCACAGCCCACAGAACACAATGATAATTTTAGTATTATGCATGCTGGTCCATTTCATTGGTGTTTTACGCCGTAGTCAAAATATTTTACTTATACGACGGCGGCCGGAGGAAACAGATCAGAGCCCAGGGGAAACCTACGATCATCCACCGGTTGCTGGTAGACTTCCTCATACGATCGGAGAGGATGCCAGCATGAACTTATGAACAGAACTGGAACCCACAGCGACAGCATTGAATGGTGAGAGGCTTCAGGGTAAGTGCTCTGCGCTAGCGTGCTAACCACATTGGCATCGGTGACATGTATGGATGACAAATATGCTGAACTTTATTCAGATAATCTATATAATGCAAGATAGAAAATACTTACATTCTAACTTTAAATGTTACGATCTTGGTATACCGGTAGAGAAAACTCAAATGATGCCAGTGTTCTTAATCATTAAAATGTTGCATGTGTGTAGCCTTGATTGGCAGTGTTTTTGTGACATAACGGGAAAAAGGTATTTTGTGGCATGTGATCAGATCATCTTCAACTTGCAAAACTTTAATAAACTAATCAGAGAAGCATTTTGGCAAAAACATGAAAGACCTCCAAAAACCCAGAAAATGCAAAAAGATTGGATATATGATGTACAAAATCAACATTTAATCGAGAATTATCGATGTCGAAAAATCAGTTATCGACATGAAATGACGCATTAAAGTACTAGCCCCCGTGAGCCTTACCTCCTCAATGGCAGGCCATGCCCCCCCCCCCCACCAACCTTTATGAGGCAGTGCCACTTCAAAATCAAAAACAAGTACCTGCACTGTAATACAATTTTACTTCCACGGGTATAATTGTTAATTCCTTTTCCAAATTATCTCGAAGAGATAATGAAACTTTGCCATAATCATGATGTCCTGATAAGTTCTGATACTTGGCAAGTGTTTGTATTCTACTTGGACCCCTGTAGTTTCATTGTCGCTATTGTCTATACGGTCAATGTCATTAGTGTTTAAGGACATTGTCGCTATTGTCTAAATCCATTGTGGTTGTCTGGTGATCCTACGTTAGAATAAAGTCCTGTCTGCATGAGGTAAATTGACGAAAGGCCGGATTTTACGCTTTGTTTCGATCATTTGCCAACTATCACACTGTAGTCGGGATTCTGGTTATACTCTTTATACTGTAACTTGTTATATTGTATTCCTGCACCACCCGACATTCTTCTGGTGGACTAAGCATCCCAGAGACTTTGCCCCTTTTGTATTGTTTTCGTGTGGTTCGTTATTTAATGTGATGACAACAGCAGTCTGAGTAATTTTAGACCTGTGACATCTAAAACTTGCTGTTAACGTCGTTGTATTTTTAATACCAATTTCTGAGTCAGCCATGGTGCAAGGGGGAGTGTAAAGAACTACTATTGAATAGTTTGGTTAAAACCCAAAGTAAAGTAAACTGACAAGACGCCGGATTTCACTGGTAACATGTGACCAATTGCCAACCATCACAGTTTCGTAGCTGCTCTGTTTTGACTCTGTATGGTTTAGTCTTTTATATTGCATTGATGGATAAACCGGAATTCTGCTGGTGGACTTAAGCACACCTACCAGCCAGCCGCCTTCTATTTCGTAGGTGGTTGACATGTATTGCTGGCGATTTGGTGGCTGACTCTGAGGTTGTTGGCTCGAATACCAGTCAATTTTCAGCACTAGAACCTGTCCAGAAAATGTACTCTCTAATTACGATGACACTGTTACTTAAAATTCTCTTCCGAGTTGACGTCTACCAATTTGATATATTCCGCTAAGAGAGCTGTGTCATTTCTCACCATCACATGTAATGCATGTTCACCGTAAAGTCAGGTCTGCTACCTTCTATTTTGTAGAAGGCCGGTTGGTCGAGTGGTAGACATGGTTGACATATATTGCTGGCGATATGGTGCCTGGCGGTGAGGTCGTTGGTTCGAAACCAGGAGAGGTCTCAGCCAATTTTCAGCACTAGAATCTGTACTATTTCCAGAAAGTGTAATTTCTAATAACGATAATACTGTTCCTTAATCGCTTATTGACAGTCACTGTTATATGCTCACATTAAACACAAATATAATAATCCATGTATCCATGTAGAAGGCAGAAACACATAGCCACCAGGGGATGTTCACTATGAAAGTATCGATGACATCAGTATGAAGCCGCTTGCTCAATTAATATAACCCGGGAAGTTCATTATAGAACCTCAGGCTTCACTTGCATTTTAATCACTGTATAAAACATGCAATGAAGAAAATTTTTAGAATGATAAAGTATGACAAAATTCTATGTCTTTATATATTTTGGACTTCACTTTATACGACTAATCTTATCATGACATAAATCTTTATTCATTTCTAATCTAAATTTTCTAAAAAATGTTACTCGTTTAACAGTTGTGCAGGAATACCATATTCGTTTTATCATACACATTTACTGAGAGTTTTGCGTTTTAACCGTAGCGAAAAACATATATCATACTCATGTTATATCATGTATCATATCGATCAGGAAATTGACACGAGCGTGAATATTCGGATTTATTATTTTATACCTTTTCTATTTCTACTTTTCCTTTATTTTTTTGCTTTATAATTTGTGTTTTATAGTAGGACTTGTTCTCGATTTTTAACCGGATATGGTTAAGCAGAATGAAAAATGATTTAAAGAATCATTGAATGAATGCGCTAAATAATGAACAAGTTCATCCGCAGCGAAATTAGAACTAACGTTTTCATGTAAATGACTTGTTTGAAAGAACGCTTGCACGACAACGCATAGCAAAATATGTATCAACTGCAGACATCAAATTGCGCCCGTGTTCTTCAGTGAATGAAAGATGAATTTGACGAGCTGAGCAATGGAAGAAAAATCAGAACAATTAGGAAACAGTCGCTTTTTAAACCGGCTAAAAATGGAAATTTGTGCAAAATATGTCTTAAATATTTAACTATGGAGGATAGCTAAAACTGTCAAAATCATCAGTATTACTTGGAAAGACCCTAGCATGATACGACATGGCCCTCGTCGGTCACAGGCACAGGATCTAAACAATATGGCGGCTCATACTGGCTTCCGCTCCGGCCGTACGTGGGAAGGTCTGGCAACAACCTGCGCATGGGCGTGGGTTTCTGCCCGGTTACCTCCCACCATTATACTGGCCGCCGTCGGATAATGAAATATTGCTGAGTAAGGCGTAAAACACCAATGAAATAAATAAATAAATAAACAATATGGATCTACTCTGTTGTAAAATATAGTCTTGTCTTATATAAAACCCTTGATTGAATTCTTAATCAAAGAAAAAAATATTCATTTGAAACGGAAAGGTCCTATTTAATTTGTGCAAATGCAAAGTTTGCGTACTTATAAAGATGTACTCTTAAATATATTTCGTGTCTTCTTCGATAGACCATATCAACAGACAAACCGGAAATTGAATCCCTTTAATACCCTTTATTAATCCACAACGACAGAACAATATTCTGTCTGGAGTTATATGGTCGAAACGACCCCAAAGGGAACAAGTCAAATAGTTGCCTGTCTAAAGAGAGTCAAACCTCTGGTTCAAATCCAGCGAGGGCCTCTAACATCGTGCCGGCTCAGTAACGACCACAATTCGGTCCCTCAGTCGGTGCATTTCTCTTACTATCCACAGACCCGTAGCTAGCAATCACAGTTATACTCGGCAATTACATGAGAATCAACGGGTAGGTGTTTAATTGTTCAACATTTCCTTAGTCTGGTGAGCTCGCCCCGGCGTTAACTCGTAAACTCAGCCCTTAACTCAAATATTTGCCATTGTGTTTATATACAAGTGTCACCACTATCTCCTGTTATGCTAAAACTCCCAACACGTGGGACCTCCCGGGAAATATTACCCCTGGCCATAGCCGTGGGCAATCCCTGCCATCACCACCACCTTGAGTCTAGAGCAAGGCATTTTAAAGACCCAGAGGGTACGCGTTGTCCTATACACAGTTAGGCTCTGGTTGACAGACACATCAGATCTCTGTCACATTTACAGTGCAATAACTGACATTTACACAGCCATGATGACACCAAATACAGCTTCATATGTGTATAATGATAATCCTTGCGTGTGTGTGTGTGTGTGTGTGTGTGTGTGTATATATATATATATATATATATATAGATATAGAGATATATATAGATATATATATTAATTAAGGACTTAGGTCAATCCGTATATATATACTGAAATAAAAGCTTATTTGAGGGATATCAAAGCGATAAATTTTTTGATTAATAACTAGTGTTAAATGTGACAAGCATTTAAACAGTTTAGATCTTATGGCAAGGAAAACAAATGGCTTTTCCTAACAAAATGATATGACATTAGTTATTATAGCATAGAATATATATATATATCGGTATATTTAGAACAGATTCTGAATAAGTGTATACATACATACTAGAACATGTATACGTTCGGTGTAAAATGATCATGTTTTGAGAGTATTTATGTTATCATGAAGATGGCCGTCACCACTCTCAAGTAAGTGTACAAGTGTGTATCGTATGTACGTTTGACATAAGTACATCCGGATATGATTTGGGAGTTTATTTACTTCATCACGAAGATAATTATGACATTCAGCAAGGCCATACCAATGAAATCTCTGAATGTCAGTTTCGCATATTCGAGTGCAACGTTTTAGTACTTTTAGCCAATATATTTTGAATGATTGGGTGTTTTTGGTTTAACGCCATTGGCTCGGCCGGTGGACTTGATTTAAGACGCTTGGAATGTAATAGACTAAGCTGTAAGTCCTATGCCCAAAACAGATGGACTCACTTACCCCATGCATGCCGACAGTGGAAAAGTTCTTGAATGCGGCTTTATACGCCAATGAGTAAATTCATAAATATAAAATAAATAAAAAGACAAATAATTAAATAAATAACTAAATGGTATCCGTTATGATGTTAAAACCACCTTTGGTTGTGGTTTAAGCCCCTTTCAACAATATTTATGTCATGCCTCGGCAGCGTCTTCTCGTAGCAGGCCGAGTCCAATGCCGGCATATTTATAGCGCTGCTCCTCTGGAACACCATTCCAAAGACACCAGACAAGACACTGGACCCACCGTTATTTGGCCTATTCCTCCTGTGTTAAGCAGCAAGCGAGTTATAGTGCCAAAATTACCGATGTTAAAATCTAAGGTATGTGGCTCAATATCGGGTTAATGACTGAACCCAGATCTACAATTTTAGAGGCAGACGCTCTGTGTACTACGCAATGCAAACATATAATCTGTAACATGAATACACTCGTGCCATATATTACACTGCATCCATGTATCACACTCCGTAAACACACCAGCTACATGATATATCATACATCATGAACATACGCGATAAATGTGATGTATGATACAGTCCATAAATACACTTGCTATATAAAATACGTCCCACTACATTGCAAAATGACCAACGCCCAACACATTTATTGATTGATCAAACTTCTAATAAGCGTGTTTAATAAATGTACACAGATATTTAAGTCTTAAATATAAGTGTCTAAATCAAGTATGTATGCCTATATTGTAATGCTATAATCCCCAAGTGTTTAATATTTGATGCATAAAAGTGTTTCTAGTTTAAACATCGAAATTTACAAGTGTACATAAATGTATGTCTTACAAGATACACATCACACTCCAGAAATACCCAGTGTGCAGGAGAATGCATGGACACTTGCATTCATTTTTATACAACTATAGTCAGTGACCACTGAGATATTTGTGTCAGAATCTGTTTGATTGTCACTGCGCCTTTTTGAAGGCTTGGTGATCGAATGCCAGTAATTTTCACATGCAATTTGTTCATCGACAATGTATTTTATTGGGTTTTCAGCAATACACCCGGCAATTGTTAAGTCGATATAGTATCAATGGTTGAAGGACAGAAAGACATTCTTTCAAAAGTATAGATATAGATATCAGTGAACAGTCCAGCAAAAGAGTCTCGATTACCCCTTGAAGGTCACCGACAGTTCAGTATGGATTAAATGATTTTATTTTATGCAATAACCTCACACCAGTACTGAAAAGTTTTTTATCGTATACGATGGCCGTCGGCTTTGTAGGCAAGTTTCTGACCACTTCCCTCCACGTGTAGAGCGAACTTAATTTTAGACGACATATTGATGACAGGTAAGTGGTCTTCAAGGAACGTTAGACTGCGCAAACTGCGATACGAGCATGTTCACCGATTACGTTTAAACTTGTATCTTAATTTGTACCTGTATCTAACCTGAACCACTCCACCCATTCGTCTTTCAGCTTGTTTATTTACTTGTTTGATGTCTTAAGCCGTACTCAAGGTTATTTCACTTATACGACGGCGGCCAGCATTATGCTAGGAGGAAAACCGGGCAGAGCCCGGGGAGCAGCCCACGACCATCCCCCACGACGATCTTTCTCCGTACGACCAGAGAGGAAGCCATCGTGAGCAGGGCTTGAACTCTCAGTGTTAGCATGTGCGTGAATACATATCAGAATTTTTATTCTATAAAACTGAAAATTAAACTTATTGAAATATAAAATATCCCTGTTCCCTAGGAAAAAGCTGTAGGAGGATTTCTGCATTTCGGCATGTTAATGTTAAATTCAATATTGGCAAACTGACCTATGCGATAGGATCGTGAGCTCTACGAAGAAGATAAGAGTTAAACCATAAACACTCGCCTATCGCCAGTTCTAAGCCGTGGTTAATCCCGAGTAATTAACACACAATTTGATATCTTCCGTCCGTCTCCGGGAGTGAGGTCTGGGGGGTCAGCCATTCCACGGCCAGTGATGGGAAGATTGGAAAGAAAAACTCAACTAGCACGTTATCAGACAATCTTACAACTAATGTGACTTAATTGCTCTGTTTAGATGAACACTTGATGAGGAAATGCCACCGCGTGATTGACGTGTACGGTTACGTCAGGGGACTACTTGTACGTATCTTACGTGATTCCAAAATAAGCTCTGCAATTACTCATCTGCTTGAGCTTAACATAACTTAATTGAAGAAGTAGCTTGAGATATCCTTAGAAGTAATTGCACGCGTGCGAACGTCACACAACAAGGTAGGATTGCGCAGTCATTGACGACACCAGCAGTTCGTCCAAGTGGAATGCTCTGCGGAGCGTTGGTGTCGAAATACAATGTATTTAATATAAAGTCAATTATAGCACAATAACATTTACTTTGAAAGGATTCCATGCTTAAGATTCCATCATGTTTAAATAGCAGGCTTCCCCAACAGATACGCCCCATATACATGCCTGATTCAGGAACTCATACAGGACTGCTCGTCTGCACACTGGTAACCTGATGTCAGCCCGATCAAGCTACCCTCGACAAAGTGTGTTCACTAGACCAGGGATATGTGGCAATAAAATGGTTATAATCTTCAACTTTATACGAATTGTGGCCATTTTCACGTCTCTTAATAAACTTGAATCAGCTATTAATGGTGATGGTTCACTTTAAGACAGATATTGTTCCTAAAATAATCTTATTTGCAAAATATTATGCCTTGGGAGAGGTAACGGAAGAAGTTTATTTCAGTGTCACAAGCTATCATTTTACATATCAGTATGACATGCTGGCATGCAGAACCGAACAGAATAATTTTGCCTCTGTAATGCGGATTTGTGTTGTCCATGACATACTGTTGTGTGGCGGAAACAGTGTCTGTTCTGTCACATCCTAAACGGTTTAAGAAATATATATGTATATAAACTTATATAAGTTTTCCAACTCGTGATCATTAAAAAGTAGACAACTTAAGGCAGTATTCAAGTACATGGTGTTATAAAGCTAGTGTTCCGCCTTAGACTCATCGTTATAATTTGAGGAGAAAAATCTCATAGGAAACGCAAAACATCATGTCAAGGAGGAATTGAACAGACAACACTGTATTGTGACGGGAACTAATACATGAAGAAGCCTTGTTCATCTGAATGAGAGATTCCGAAAACTGACCACTTACAGGAAGTTCTTGTTATGAAAGCTCACAGGGGTGCACTTCATTACTAATGAAATATGACACAGAAGGTTAACATAGTTAAACAGAAATAACTAAGTGGTCAGCTAATTGTCGTGTGACATTCCACGCCCAAGTCAGTAAGCATGCCCTAAGTAACTGAAGCTTTAAGACCGAAGTTTCTCTGAGATAAGACGATATATATCAGGGACGTGCGAGAGATGTGTGGCAACATAGTGGTAACACGTGTCAAAGCGTCTGCTCCTCTGCAGATATTATCTCCCCCAACAACAACAACGTTTAACAACAACAACATGAACACAAACACAAAGGGGGTTCTTAGAGCTAGTTTCACTCGAACACGATTGTCGTTAAACAAACAACGGGTAATTATAATGATGTCCGAAACAGGAGAAATTATCTCAGCCATCTTAATTGACTGGTTACTTGAAAGTACTTGAAACATCCATTACCAAACCATCATCAACTGACTTAGTGTACGCCTGCTCATGTTCTGGCATAAAGTATAGTTCAATGGGTGACGTCTTACAACAGAATAACACTCTGTGCACAGATTTTCCCATGCCTAAAAAAAGCTCTCTTCATTCTAGACATATGATATATAATTCAGGGTTTTCTAAGATTCGTACAGATTGTTCTTTGAAATACACTCATTGGCATTCATCTGCATCACGTCGCTAATTCACGATAAAATAGGCCACTTTTGCCTTGGAATTTTGGGCCATAACAAGTTGTGTAGAACGCCAATATGTAATAAATAGACAGATAAATAAATGCTGGTCTGGATAAAATTTCTTTATCTAAAATACACCCACTGCTGTGTTGGGAATTTCATTGGTAACATATCTATGAGGGTCCCCACCAATGGGACATAGAGTAAAGTAATTTATAGACCTCTATAAAATGTCATGTTGTTCTGTCTGTTTTGTGGACAGACGGATAGTACATATATTGCAGTAACTCATACATTGATAAAGAATAGTTGTTAATTCAGTGTGAATGCGAAATTTCGGTGCGAAGAAAGATATTCCGTATATTTATAAACCGTGTAATAGGTGGGGGAAGCGTGGTGTCGGAGTACACCATGGATCCACCTTCGCCATGCACCTGCCAAACCTGAAACCAGAATTATCCTTCTGGATGTTAAATGGTCAAGATTACAGAGCATATAAACCAAAATGGAGGAGGGGGTGGGGGGCAGGTGAAACGACATCGTATCAATAATAACCGGTGTGTAAGGACAGAGCCAACGGAGAGGACTGGTCATTGTGACAGGATTCGTTATTGAAGAATTTATTTATGTATTTGATTCGTGCATAATGCCTTGCCAAGGAAGGAGGGAGTCGCCCTTGAGTGCATGGCTAGGACGCTTATCCGCTAGGGCACACCACGTGCTGGTTCAATCCCGGCCTTAGACCGACAATTTGTATATTCCTCCCCTGTGACTGGTCGTGAGGCTTTGATGTCACAAAGTGTTCGTAGGGCCTGGCGTGGCCTTATGTGCGGTCTATGAGTTCACGGAAGAGCACTTATCTTCCGGTAATATGATTTGCATATCTGTACGTCACACCTGGGAAAATTCAGAAACTCGCCAAAGATCGGTGGTTTATCCCTCCACTCCACCCGGATTGCATAAGCGAAAACTCTTGAGCATAAAGTTAAACAACATTGGAATAGATAAATAAAATATGATCGAAATAAGCAGTTACATGTTTGTACAAAACTGCACCAAACTGACAAAGTTAATATATCAACGGGCATGCAGTACTACCTTTCCATTAAATATGAAAGCCATTTTTTAAACTGTTTAGTCGTAATGCAGTTCATGGATTTTTAAACCATCAGTATGGTAACAACCCATTCGGGGAAACTCATTTGACTTTCCTGTCAAAATAGGTTCTGCTACTCCTTCTGACCTGATGTATGCCTATAACCATACACGTCATCTTAAAAAGTATTACAGGTTCTAATAAACTTCAAAATCTAAAGTTCAAAACTAATGGAACCCAATCTGTCCTTTCAGGTGGAGAATAATATGACTCTGACGAGAGGGTGGGTGCAGATATCTGATGTGTCTGATATTGACCACACAATGCTCAACACGCTACCGGAAGTTCCTGAAAGTAACATCTTGAAGAAAAAAATGCTTAGATTTATCTGAACTTGTGAGCTTTGATTCCGACTAAAAAAGCAAGGAATTTCATGAATCTGAAATGAGTGTTCGACGCGTCAAACTTGGAAAAACACTGAACATGAAAGTTGTTTTTAAGAATGTGGGGTTTGATTCGTGAATCTCGAGTTCATTTCCGGTTGATGTCTTTCAGACGTTCACAAATATGACCCGACCGGAAATGTTTTATGGAGCTTCCATTAGTAAGCCAGTTGTAACAGTGATAGTTGATGTATGGGCTTCAGGTCATTGTAAAGTGTTCAGCATTGATCCAGTACGCAGAATTTTTAGCAGTTGCCATGTATGAATTGAGCAGTTGTATGTAAGACGCATTTTGGAGATATGTATGGACTCAAGTGGCGTTCGTTTTCTAAAATGGTTTTCGTCAGCTATTTCGTCAGAAATCTTTGTCAGCTCTGGACAGCAGAGTTGAATCATAACATGTTCCCTTTAACACAAAGCTATGGTTGGAACACTCCTGAGACATGGCCACATGACAATAAATCGTGAAATGCAAAGTAATCTGGTTGGGCACAGTTGTACGAGCGGTTTAGAGCTTTTACATCATTAACTCTCTGAAATGAAAAGTACTATATTGTTCTTCGAGGAGAAAACATAGCAATCATAGCAAGAAGTCTTATACTTATTTATTTATTTATTTATTTCATGATTTCTGATTGAAAGAACTCCATAAATACAATTTGCAACGTAAGAACATTGTCCCAGTGTTGGTCTAACAATAGTACACTTCAAACATCACTGTTGAGCTGACTTAAGATTTCAGTTGACAAACTGACCTAAATGAATGAATGAACCAATGACGACTAATACCGTTACATCTGTAGAAATTCAGTCAATAACTGATTTTGCCCCAAGAGATATGAAAACCAATAAACAAATCCTTGAAATCCTCATGCTGCCCAAGTTGTAGAATCATTATACATATATTTTGGATAAACGCTGTCTTTTGTAATGTAACAACTGCACTGCCATCCCGCAATTATTATCCTAAGGAGAGAGTATTTTTTGTCAAATCTATACTGTAAGAAATTAATTTTCGAAGATTGTTATCGAAGTAAACTAAATATTTCGAAGTAATTCTAGAACAGGATATTAATGATGGCAAATCTATGTTTAGGTGATTTTTGAGCATAAAAGTATTTTGCACAACCCTCAGCTGTGAGCAATCATTTCTCAAAATTCACAAAAAATGCAAATACAACTAGGCGTAAATTCACACAAAATGCACATACAACTAGGCGTAAATTCACACAAAAATGACTTAAACGATGTAGTAAGCTATCAGAGTCGAATTTATACATAGGAAAAATTTTCCAGCTTTCAACGACAGCACCTGTACAATTACAAGTACAAAATCCATAGCATGAGAATAAAACCAGTTCCCGCTGGCACAATATCTAATCATTCAAATGTTCTGTTGGCTTGAAATCAGGTGAAATCAAGAATCTTCTAACATTGTTAGCGTTGTATTTCAACGCATTGAGATGCCGACATTCGAAGGGAAATAACTCATACGCACAGGTCCAAGATTCAACCAGGGGCTCAACTGGGGGTTTCGTGTGAACCTGGTAATGGTTTCGTGCATGAAAGTATTGTGGCCTCAAAGAATCTTAAATTTAATGTGTTTGCATTTGTGCTTATAACTAAACATGCTGTCCTTCTACACGAATCACTTCATGTTGAACCAAATCGTAAAGGGATCGCAAACCAAACAGTCCCATTTTATTTCCTACATTAGGTTATAAAATCCATGACTGGCCAAAGGACGCCGGGGTGGGGATACACGGAAAGGACTTAAACGGGTAGAATGTCTCATTTAGCGTGTATTAATCACTAGCAGCTAGAGATTGAGGGTTACGGGATATTCTGTTTTTATTCGCCGTGTTGGCGAGTGAAGGCGGTAAGTGTCACAGATGTGGCCAAATAGAACCACGTGTGCGGGGCTTGTTCCACCCGACAACTCCGTTGGTACACAGAGCGGCGGCTAGGCGAGATTCCCAGGCCATCCCGAGAACATTCCCCGCGTAGCATTGGAACAATCTGGCCGTGTCGCTAAATCTCACAACATATCCGATTTTATTATATAAGAACCACATGTTGGATTTCGTGGAGCTCTATTTCTGACACCTTGCGAAAGTTCCCAACAGTTACACAATGCATCTGGATGTCACAAATCGATTGCATTCCAGGTCTGGAAAATATATGTCATATCGATCTGAATCGACTAGAGAATAAGTATTACAATTTTTTTGTCTCTCAGTGTACAATATCCAATAAAGCGGTCAAAAATCAAACTCAAAAATAAAAGTTAGAAAAAAAATTCCTAAAAATATTTCCCACCCAAACATTTAAAAGTCGTTATACACCCTACCCAGATGGTTCAAAATGAAGAGAAAGACGAGGCAAGGAATGCGATACAAAATATTTCCCTGTTGAATACCTATAAGTTTGTTCGGATATTTTTAACCTTCTAAAATACATTTAACTGACGATCAAAGACATACACCTTCTATTAAAGCCACGCGGAGAAGAAGAGGTCTTTTTTATACTCCGGTCGATGGGATGCTCATTGAAAGCGTAGATACAGAGAGTCGCTTAATGTGATAGCCGCAAAGCCGCAGTCTGTTCAGCAGCTCATACCGGGCGGTAAGAGAATCGCCTATTCATGAGGGAACCTCTGTTTGTTTAAGCCTGGTCGTCTTCTCTGTACCAGCTTTCTGAATAATGAGTTATCCCTCTTGGAGATGACCGCTCTCCAGCACTCCAATGAATGACGCCGCACGCGCTTACTGCCATTTCCTTTACAGCGGCCAATCGGCGGATTTTTTTCGTCCAAGCGAATGGATTCAAATAATTTAATAGGACAGACAGCGAGGGTTTTATACGATCCCGGGGATTCGCAGACGACAGTTTTCTGAATGGAATCGAGGAGCAATATAAACAACTTTGTGTCTGCCTTAAAATGAAATTGGCTGAACTAGGATTTGTGAGGCAGATTGATCCTCTATTCGCCCTCTGTTATCTTCGCCTCTCCATACAACTACAGCATGCACGAAGTCATTCTGCCGGACAAGGGCAGGTTTCCAGGAACTTTCCGTCAATGTTGTCACAGATACATATTCGTCGCTTCTTCTATCCTCAGAAGTTGTTGCGGCGTACAGTTCAGAACCACCCTTATACATCAAATTTGGTTACGGAGCTATTAGTCGCCAATTAGACCTACCAGAAGAATTATGTATATAGCTACAATTCAGGCGTAATTCCACATATTCCTCTGCTTCACTTTTAGCCTAAATGTCTTGACTTAAATTTTGTTCTACTATTACCTCAAAGCGCGATAAATATACTGTGCTAAATAGTGTCGTTTCTTAACAAAATGAATTAAAACTATTATTATTAAAAAATAATCTCGTTCGCCACCCGACTCATTTTTTTCATTACATTTAATAGTTTGCTTTAAATAGTTTTGTGTGCTACATAGCTGTTAATTTTGTGTGCTACATAGCTGTTAATTTTGTGTGCTACATAGCTGTTAATTTTGTGTGCTACATAGCTGTTAATTTTGCGTGCTACATAGCTGTTAATTTTGTGTGCTACATAACTATTAAATGTTAAAACATTTCCTACAATACCACTTTGAATGGCAAAGTATATGTTGAATATATTAAGTTTAAGTTATATTTATGTTCTTTTTCTTTCTAATTTATGTGTTCATTTATTTCATTATTTTGTTTTATTGAGTTTTTTTTAGGAAATGTTTTATCTAGGAGCCCGATTCTTTAATGCGGGACGGCATTGGTGAAGTATTGGCTAAAATTCTTCTTTCGCATGTATGGTCAACGAATTCTAGACAAACCAGCATTAACTTCCAAGATTTTTCTCTCGTGTGTGAATAGTTTTATTATTGTGACAAATATATTACGCCTCATTTTTATGTCACTGAAGGTCAGTGTGTTCGAATATATGCAATGCAAAAACGGCCAGTTATTAAGCTGGTTTATGAGAAGTTACTCTTTACGCCGTGCAGATCAGTAGGAACCACAGTTGGTTTATATCTCTATAACAGTATCACACAAGAACCTGCATTGATCTTAGAAAGGTTTTTTTTTTTTGTTTTTGTTTCTTTATTGGGTGAGGAGGGGGGTTGTTTGTTTCTCTCTCTGTTTTTTCTTTTCTGTCCTGTTTTTTTTTTTTCTTTTTTCTTTTTTTGCTTTTTGTGTGCTTTTTTTCACCATTTTTTGATACATGATTTGCGTTCTTTGCAAAATTCACAAATCTCCATAAATGTCCAATGTCATTGTACTAGAATATATCCGTTTACCAATTTCTGTATTTTAAACAAAATATTTATACGTGTATTAGAATATTAATGAGCAAGATATTAGCCCTGGACAAATTATCTTGACAAATGCTTAAAATTGTTTCAAAAATCTACAAGTTGCGCGCATCTTCGGATTTAATCCAAACAGTAATTGTCTATATGAAATCGATTTGAGAGTAAATCAGTACAGAACCAAAACACCTTCCCCCTGGCCATAGTCATGTCTATCTCCCCCTGGGACTGAGACAGAGGCCCAAGATCATATTGCCGGGTAATTAGCGTCTCATTTCCCCCTCAGTACGGGGGACTATAGAAACCGGATGGTGCTGGAAATGGCCCCTTTAGCGCAGTAGAGCCCTCTGTTTACCTGAGACTAACCTGTCTCTAATTAGCCAGCACAAGTGAGCGACAAATCTCCTCTCCACCGGAAATAGACATGAGCGTGTTGCCTGTCCTTATCATGGAAATATGATATAAGGGTTCGGCTCAGTTTGATTCCGAAGTATCTATAGATATTCCTTATACCAGAGACCCACCCCATTCCCAAAGCACTGGTAAGAAGGCAATGCCTCCTTGGCACGTACAGTTTTAAGGCCCGTTTGTGAAATCCTTACATCTCCCCACCAAGTAAGTGTAACATGTATAGTTATCAGGCGACAAACGGAAACTACTGTCATATTAATACACATATATATATATATATATATATATATATATATATATATATATATATATACACAAAGAGAAAGTCTTGTTCGCTTTCCCCTTAGAGATAAATTTACAAATTCACAGTAAGATAATTTACATTGTGTTAAGCAACTACCAAGTAAACAAATGTAAAGTTTATACACACAGCTCACGTGTATTAGGTATAAGCCTACATACTGTAAAATACAGAGGTATAGACTTAACAGATTTTTTCAACAGTGTTTAGCAAATCTGAAGGGGTTCATCAAGTGTATTACCCAATCCAGTAACTGATAATTATACTTATATTTTGAAACCGATACTATCCAGTATTGACCTCAATGCGTAGTTGAGAAAATTAGTCAGTGCTTCTTGCAATATGTTTTATACAGTAGGAATATCGAGTAGCGTACCGTACGTGGCCCAGGTCAAACATATTCCCCCCACCCAGAGTTATCTTACATACACCCAATAGCCTGTACACCGGACAGCATGGATCTATCTGTGTAATGAAGTCAGCACTCGAGATCTGGCCAGGGTATTTTTGCAATTTGCCACTGTTGAGCAGGTTAGCTTTCTCGCGCCTTGATTCACGGCAGGTGTCGTGGCAACATTTGTCTAGCTAATTGGAATCCTATAGCTTTTCGTAGGAAAGAAAAAAAAAATCGGTTCACCGGTCTATATATCCGGTGAAATTTGTTTCTAATTGGAAAGGTACCTGCGCGCTACATATGGAGTCCATATACATACCTCAGATGTATCCTGGATAAATCCCTCGACTAGAGAGTCCCCGGCATTGGCCGTGACTCAACTGGCGTGCTCTTGTCCACATGTTTTCCAATCCCGCTAACATATTATCCTTCCTCGCCCAGACTATTTACCTAGCCCAACCACCTCTTAAAGCACGACCTACTCATGGAAATTAGATTGTTTTCATTCTATTTATTTACCGTCGGTTTTTTTTTCCGACACGAATCTGTTACCTCAGAAAGCCGAGTCAACAAGAAACAATGTTGTGTGAAACCACTTAGATACACTGATAACCCGTATATACATGTAAGTATATGTGTACAAACTGTGATCTCCGATAGAATGAGTATACATGTAAGTGTCACCTGGGGTGAACTGAAGGAAACAACCAAAATGTTTACAAAGGAATGACCTTTGTTGTCTAAAGGCAACACAAGCAAGCAGTTATAACTGATTTGAGCGGTGGACCCCAGGATATATGCCCTCTACACTCATCCATTTTATCGTGTATAGGCCTATAGGCTACAAGCTACATTCAACAAGTCCATACATACTTGGGCGTTTCAGTCTTGTAATGTGGACACCAACGATGACACAAAGCAGTCCCCGAAGCTATTTTCATTTATTTTTTTGGTTTTTCTTTCTCCTCTTCTTTTTTCTTCTAGAATTCAATCTGCGTCTAACGAAGCTTGTAATATAGGATAAAATATGGTATAGTCTATTCGGGTCGCATAGACGATGTGACGCCAGTTCTCGTCACGAGTTCAAATATCCTGTATATTTGTCTTTGAGATTCATATTTTGAAAGTATAGTTAATTTCCATGAAATTATCTCTGGGGAACCTCTTACAACATTTCGGGTTAATGCAATGCATGGATTTTCGTGCGCTCAAAATAGTGTGAAAAACCTGTAGAAAATATGGCTTCGAAAATAAAATTCAAAAATAATTGCCTTTGTGTCATTTCTTGGAAAGACAAACAATGTCAGAAAACAATGAGAAAAAAAATAATTTAATGTATTTCTGGACACATTTATTTTTGTCTTTCATTTGATATGAGATTCAAAGAAAAATCATTTAACATTACCCACATACTTTTGTGTTGTTACATGTATGGATTTCCCATCATAAACAAGTAAAATATATTCTTCTCATATGTTCAGCGTTTCTCTTTTAATAAAAGGGAGACAACCTGTTCAAATTCCGTTTTACACTCTGTATAGATACAATTTAGTTCTTTTAGTGAATTAAGGCCATTTGGTAAATCTACATTTGTCCCTATTAATAGAAGTCAAAACAAGAAATAAAGATGTAAGACGGTCCAGAAACAAGACAAACTTCCTCATTCTCAAGGACACATTGTTCGTTTGTTTGTGTCTCAGAACGGAAGCAAAAGACAAATTCTTCGGCTTCCTGTCAGTTACAATCTCAGTGTAAAGGCGATTTGTCGTAGGTTTTGTCACGATCGGATGAACTTTACAATAAAGCAGCAAAGATAAAACAAAAGTGTACAATACACGTACATCATTGTACAATACACATGAGTAAAATTGATTTTGTGTATAAGAATAAAGAACTGATTTATAAAGCTAAGTGAATGATTTATTTTCGTTTTGCTTCACGACAACGCTGTTTTCTTGATGTCCCTTTATTTCCTAAAACAGTGTTGGTGCTTAGTGGGCAAATTTCCCGGCAATGGGCCCATATGTTCTTGGAAAAGCACCACGCGCTCACGTGTGCCTCAGATTCTCGTATCGACAGTTTCATCGGGAATTCTGACAGAAGCAACGATAAGGGTTGTTAGAATTGAATTCACGAGTTAGTCTATATTAATTTTGTCTACGCCGTGACGCTAGTTGCTGATGGCTGTTTGGTAGGAAGGAGGAGGGGGGAGGACCGATCATGTGGCTGAGGGGGACACTCTGGAGGGTACGTGGGGAGCCAGATGAAGCTATCTTCCTGAGGGATCAGAACATGACTTTCCCGGGCAGATACTCGGCTTGTTTTCACAACAGTGTTATCAGATCGCCGTTGCATTAGCTACCGACGGTAAAATGGGTTTCTCATGAAATCCGAGTCGACGGGGGAAAGTTTGAAGACGATCCGCCCTAAGACTGGTTTGCTCTTTTGGGGGGCCCAGGCAGACCGTTGGTATAAGCGGGTATAATGGGGTGCAGATGTGGTATGTGGAGTTTGTAGCGCGCTGCACACCCGACTCCTCCGGGGTCTCATTCACTGTGGGAGCAGGCCACACGCTCAGCTCCCCGATCTCCAGACACAATTCTTCACTCATATATATGGCTCACTGTGTCGAGGCATGTCAAACATTCTGATCGGTGCGCGGCTAGTTTGGACAATTTGTCGGGGCCAACCCTCGTGACGTGTGCTGATACTCGTACAAATTGACCCTGTCCGCGACTTCACAGGAAACTAAGATTTATCACTCTGCCACGAGTCGGCTAACAGGCTAGCAGGCCCGAAGTTCTTGCATATAGTTCCCCTCATTGATGCGCGTGCACTGTTTACTTTAGGAGCCAATTGTCTCAGTGTTAAACTCGGTTGAATCGGAATGTTAAAACGCCTTTATCAACTCATCTGACACAAACAGAAGATACTGTCAGATCGTCGTAAAGGTTATCTCTAACGCGAAGCTAACACAATATAACCGTTCACCAAGAATCTGGCGGGCTTTCCCCTCAGAACTTACAGGAAATTCTGTAGACTCTAAATGAGCTTGTTTCTCCAAAGACTCAGACCCTTGCCCACATGTTGTTAGATGGCGATTTCTCCAGCCATGATGTATGGCGCCGAATAAAACAAGCTTTATTTCGTTCCGCTTATTAGAGAAAAGAGATTGTTTTTGAGAATAAATTCACAGACCATGACAACCTGTCATGGCTATGTCAGGGCAGTGGGGCAGGCTCTCTGCATATGCTAGAACTTAACCCAATTGGGTTTCCTTTCGTTCAGGTCCGAAACTCGTTCTTGATTTATGACAGGCATTTATCTCGGTCGAAGTGTCACGTGCTACGTATACGGTATTACCGCGGAATGATAAATGTCGTCTGCTATTCATGTTTATTTCACGCGCTTACCATTTTGCCTCACAAACTTGTCTTGTTGTGTGGGATATCGCTTATCCACTCACGTGCTTAGACACGGTTGCCTTGTAGCGCCGCCTAGGTGGTAAACAAACAGACTCATTCCAGCCGTTTGTTAACCAGTTCTGGCTAATTCTGACAAATTGATGAGCATGTTGAACGGCAGGTAGGTGACCCGTATACCAATCAATCACTCCGGAGTGAATTTACCAGCCCGGTGTGACGAGGAGAGAGCGCCATGTATACCTAAAGCTCAGTTCATCTTGAATATTTTTTCGAAACGCATACTGACACGCATGCAATAGGCACAAAAATAAAAGACCCACACTCTATTAAATTGTGTAGTCCTTAATCCTGTAAAAGCTGTGTGACCTTTCATGTCCTGCTGTGACCAGTTCAGCATTCAGTGCGCGTGTGTAAAACAATGCACGCTCCAGTTTGCACGCGCCAAAAATCTGCATTGCGCGCACAAAACATATAGCATGGTCCTAAATCTGCGTGACCCGATATAATAATCAGCCTGGTACACAGGCACTTATCGGCTGATCGTTTATTATTATCTTTTCATAATTCTTTTGTTCGATTCGAAAGGCCTTGACAGGTGAAGGACAAAATGCAAATGGACACCCTCCCAAAACGGTTATACTTTTTGGTGTAGAGTATATAGATGCCCTAAATTTTAGACAGGATTTTGTTTATTTTTGGTAAAAACAGGGTGTTAATGTGGAATTGTGAAGATTTCCTTAAACACATTAGAAAAGAGACGAATAGTTAGACAAATCGTACAGGAAGGAAAATACAAAGAAAAAAAACACTTTCCAGAGATCAAAATTTAATATCTATTTGCATTTCACAAAATGTTGTACATAGCAGAGTCAGTCTTCGCAGTATTCATTTCCAGCCAAACTTCATATGCCTCTTAAATATACGTATTTACTGCCCAAGTACTGGGCATGATTGTCATACTGATCTTATTATGCTTATTCCATCATTTAAAGATGCTGACGTGGTAAATAAGTATAACGCGTTGCCGAGGACAGAGTGGGATTGACTGAGTGCAATTGGCGACGGGGTCAGGGTTGGGGATTGAAGGGGTTGTCGGTAAGGAGATGAACAGTCTAAACAAAGTGGTGCACCGCCTGTTTTACTCATCAAAGCTCGTTAAGTGAAATTAGAGATCGTAAAACATGCCTGGTGTAGACCGAAATACTTTACGTCTCAAAGACATAAACTAACTTCACCAAGGTTCGTATTCAAAAGTTAACTTGCCGAGCAAAACGCAGAATTGTCTCTTAGTCACCGGCAAAGTTCACCAGGAATGTATATGCTAATTTGCTTGTGGAAATCTTTAAGCCACATGTGAGATTTGCAAGTGAAAAAATGTTAACTAGGTCCAGCTTGTGTGGCTAGCAATTGACATTCATTTAAGCGGGTTTAAAGACGTGTCCGCAAAACACGTGCTGAGCTTCTTCTCAGCACCTGTTCCGCGATGCCAGCACCGAGCTGTCAGGGAACGGTACGTGCTTACGTTTCCGTTTTAAGAAGAAAAAGTGACGTAATGAGTGGAAGCATTTCACCTTGGACTAATTGGCCGTAGTTAATGAATTGCCCATACTGTGAGTATTGGCCAAATTTGTGCTGCGCGCTTTGAGACGCGGGATCTAGAGAAGACCATCTCGCCAATTACGCGAGCCTGCTGGGATTCAATCTCCTCGGCCACAGGTGTTCGCGATGGTACATTTCATTCGTTTCGGATGCTGACGGACGAACCGAAGCGGAAAATGGAAATATGAATCGTGCAATTTGATTATGCTCCGGGTAGAGATCGTAGGCAGATATGAACACGTGTTCGCTCGTCACGTCGTGCACATCACTGACTCGTTCTCCGACCGGTCACGTGGATTGTACAAACCTCGGTTTATTTCTCCCGCCCAAAAAATAAAAAAAATAAAAAAAATAAAAAAAAAATAAAGGTGCATTAGGAGAGAATTAATTTAACAAACTTTTGTTTACACCGACCGAAAGTCAGAAACAGACTATATGGGGCATTCTTAATTTATATCTTGTTTATAAGCGGCAAAGTGCCTCGTACACAGTAAATTTAGATCAAACATTTGACTTTAGTAAAAGAAATTTATTGAGTCAGGTTTTGCTTCTAATGACTGATTAAATGACCATATCATGCGAAACAAACCATTAAGCCTAAGATATGACACTGAACCTCATTATATGTATGTCTGAATGAATTAATGATTAAGGCATAACGCCGTGTACAATATTGCGACAATACGTTTTAACCACAAGACAGAAATGGATGTCTGAATATACGTGTTGGGTAATCATAACTGTACAAATACAGATATGCCATGGTTTATAAAACACCTAACTTTGAAGTGGACATTTATATTGATTAATGGTAACTAAATAGCTTATACCAGACTTTGCCGACAATCCACATGACAGTTTGTTTACATTTTCACCCGTTTTGAGTTCTTCACCGCACAATTTCACGCACAGAAAAATAGGCTCCCAGCTGAAAGGAAAGGTGATTCCATCGCCCAATATGGTGACTGTGGCATGCGGGGATAGTATCAAGCTTTGTTGTTTTGAGACAACCCCTGGGGTGCTGTAGTCCAGCCGCGTGGCCCGGGGGTCAGGGGTTATTGGGATAGTGGGTGTCAGTCTCGGGAAGGAGTATCTACTCGCGCTGGTCAAGCTAGTCCACTATCACGCTAGTCCAAACCATGGCCCTCAGGCTAATCTATGTGTAAGAAATTCAAAAATTAAATCTTTCAGTCCAGAATGTTTATGAAATGATATATAATTAACGGAAATTGTGCGTTATTATATAGAAGAGGAACGAACGTAAAGTAGCAGTAATTTTGTAACACCGTTTCATTGATTTGTTGGCCCCGTTCGTCTAAAAGAGTTGGTCTGGTTGTACCCGATTGGTGATCTGATCAGTGGGATCACAGGCTCGAATCCCACCCGGGCTAGTTGTGCTGGCGGGGGTGTTAAATCAGAGTGTTTGTCTAACACTTGGTTAGGGGGATGTGTTTTTTACTTCGGCTCCCTGGCCATCCTTAACTTGAATATATAGACCCATTATATACCGACTAAGGTCTTTACCATCATAGCTTTAAGAAGACCTCATAACGAGGACGTTGCAGGTTAAGTATGGAAACAGGATTTCTCTATAAGCCATATGGCCAATTTGCTAGAAAGGTGTATATGATGAGTATGTGGGCTATTTTATCATCAGCTATCAGTGTTACAGTGGCTATGGCGTGATCTGATTATAGAGGAGATTATGTAATAACTCCCAGATGCCGCTAACAGCAGGTAGAAATCTGTACGCCGAGTACCGGCAAATCAGTAGGCCTGTGTCGTGGTAGCATATCTGACAGTATTGGTAAAGCAAAATATACACGGACAGGTTTTGTATGGAGAAAGAATTTCAGGGAAGTTTGAAGTTATTTTAGTGAAACTGATTTCCCAATCTATTTTGTTACCGGTAAAAATTAATTTAGGTGGGGTTGGAAATGAAAGTCGTAACGAGACAAAAATCATTTGTGGAGCGCGTTGAAGTTATTTTAGACTAGGGTCGGAGAAACCTATACTTTTTAAAACAATAGCTAGATAAGTAATATATTCGAGGACACGATTTAATAGTCTGGAGAGAGCCGTGGATCGGTGTAGTGTTAGTCTTGAATCTCCTGATCTCTTCATGAATGATGTCAGAAAGCATTTTCCGTCGTCTCAGGCCGAATGACCAATTTCACGTCTCGTTAGCCGTGATGCTGGACGCTTGACCACTGGTCACTGAGAGGTGGCCCTGACATCTCCACCGCTGACCGCGCTCCCTCCATCTGCGTTTATTGACGCTAGCGGCCAACCACGGTTTAAAAATAACACCGCCTGTGACAAGCCACTGAAACGGGTATACCTCCCCAGATGGTCCAGGGGTAAAATGAAACATCTATTGAGCAGAGACAGGCCGAAATGTGACATCGCTCAAGCGCTCGGCAAATTGAGCGATTTCACCAGGTCAAGACTGATCGTATGTCAGAGGATTACGTTTTCACGCGGACAGATCACCTCGCTTATCTGTCAGAGCGGAGAGATACGGTCCACTTTTTAAGTGACCGGCAATTTGCTCGGCGTAATCATTGAGCTGAGCTGGTGTGAAGATTGTGAGCTGATAGGAAGGGGCGCACACCAGAGCGCTTAATGAGTTTTAATGCTCTTAATTTGACATTAGAGGACAGAGATATAACAAATGGGAAAGACAACATAGACCGCGTCTTGAAAAGGCCAAAAACTCTGTATTAACATGGAATGCCAAAAATATCAAATAATCAATTCATATAACACTGACCGTGACTCTATATGTGGTACAATTCAAGAACATTCGATGCAAATCAAAATGCAGGTTCAAACCTCTTTTTATGCCAAGCCCTGCAAGAGAACAAAAAAAGTCATCATAAATTACACAGGTATTAATTAGTTTAAATACCCTGAATGTTGTTCCCTGCATTGAGTCACCCAGTGGGAAGCCTCTTCCGCCTAAAAATGATTTGCTCCAATGTTTTTTAGCTTCTAATTGTCCATTCCTGCTTTTGCAGCCATTACGCGAGAAAGTCTGCTACACTGACTGCTCACTAACAGTTGTGTCATATTAATATATAACAGAGTGGATAAAGTCATTGTAAAATGCACTTTGTTAAAGCACGTGAAAGAATAAAATATGATGTTACACACTTTCAGTTTGAAGCGAATCCTGATATTTCACTTTTATTTTAACAACAAAGTCTGTTAACAGCAGTACAGGGATTAGCATGGCTTTTCAACGCTCTCAGGACTTTACCAGTTGCATGACTTGTTATACGTAGAAAAAAATGTTCAGCGTTCCTTTCTGGGTGATATTGAAAAAAGTGTTGTGTAGATATACTGGCGTATATTCTGTACAAGTGAGGACGCGAATATAGCGGCTCGATCTGCAGGCTATGCCCGTCAGTATAGAGGACGTCAGAATCACCATCAGCTGTTCCCCGTACTTTTCACAGCATCGCCGCCTCAACATCTGACAACGATTGTTTCCCTGCTCGATCTTAGCCACAAAGAGATGCAGAGCGAAGAGGAAAAAAAAATAAGGCGCCTATATCGTGTACATGGCCTATTTCTTTATACAATTTGAGAAAATAAAGATATTTGTCTGGTAAAAGGTGATATGCAGGCTGGTGGGGCGATGAGGTGTCGTTTTCTGTGGTCTCTCACTTGTCAGCCTACACGTCAGTCATTGCTTGAACAGAGACAAACAACGATAGCAACATCGCTCGACAAGCCACTACGTGGCGCTATTGACATCTTACCGACCGTTGGATTGTTTTCAGAGCAGGAAACAAAAACAACATAATTGCTTAAACATTTATCGCCCTTTTTTCTCGCCTCTCCGGCAATCGTACGTTGATTTATATTGCTTTATTTCTAAACAAGTCAAGAATTTTATGCATGTTTTTCGAGCTAAATTGTGTTTATCCACGAGTCGGAGAGACGCGTGTGTGATAGGTTGAGAAACCAGCGGTGCCGGCTGCCTGACGAGGGCTTACCGCTACTCGATAACGTCTTCGGCAGATATCTAACGAAAACACTTCATGTATCCACTCCGTATGTACATAAAATCAGCTATCCGCCATTGTTTATACAGAGAAACCGGCTCTAGGTTTATTCCGCTATAAAAGCCAGCGTATGTTGTCTCGGGCTGACTTTCATTTGGTCCCGTAACCGTGCTATTCGCTCGCCTCTTTCTTTTTTCTGCTCTCATCCATGCTTTCCCACATGTCGTTTCGTTTTCTTATAAGACACCCCGTACTAAATGAATATCAGCTATAAATATAAAGCCTCCAAGTAGATAAAACAAAAGCTTATTTTCTAGTGTAATTTCACCAAAGTTGTATTTATTTGTGTGTTGTTGCGAGGAGCAAGTAATCGCAGGTGTGGCGTGGAACACAGCGGTAATGCCTATAGGAAACCATCACTTGGCGGCCCTTCACAGTGAACGGCTGACAGGTCCAGCAATATAACATGAGACATTTCCAGATTGAGCAGATTTCAAATCACCCCACTCACCCATATTTATAACAACACACTTTGTTATTCAAACAATAAGTCGATTGTAATCTTTTTTTCTTCTTCGTTCAGTCACATTTATAATTTGTATAATTACACAAACATAACTGTATATATTTTTATGCACATTAATGTCAGGATATTTATTACGCAACGTTTCGGTGTGGATTCCTTGCCGTCCGTCAGAATTTATATTGTTTATTTACATAAAATATATATATAAACCATCTGTCACCAAAAACACCAGACATGAATATATTAAAGATGTCGTTTGTGAGGATTGTGGGTAAATTCGTTTTTGGTTTAACCTGAGAATACATGTATGTATGAGTTTATGGATAGTTGATTGAAGGTGGACTAGATATTGATGAGTACTGTGTGAGGGGGAGTAACTCCCAGATTTATGGCTACTATTGTTTTTCTCAAAGTTATCTCCCTTTATACCTTCCTTTTTGGCGTTGGGCTTCGGTGACAAGAATGTAAACTTGTACCGGTATGTATGCTTGGGTTTTACGTCGTAATCAACAATTTTTCAGGCATATAAGGACGAGAAGTCCTTAGAATGTAGATATGCTGTACATCCTTGTGGCAGGGAGAGCCCATGCCCCCAAAGTGCTGCCGCCATTGTAGCATCGCACCGATGACACCAGACATGACACCCCACCCAATCACATTATACTGACACCGGGCCGATCAGTCCTGTTTCCTTGCTCTGACCTCTCAGTGCCGAGCAACAAGTACCATATTTCAAGCCTTTGGTATGACTAGATCCGGGATTGATAGGCGGACGCTCTAACCTCCGGGCCACCGAGACGGTATATATATTATTACCTGGCACTCTTTAGATGTGAGACTTCCCTTTAACTGGCATTTCTGGTAAGTCTTATTCTAATGTCACTTTCCACCAAAGGTTGACTATTGCGTGGGCTTTTCTCATAAATTTATTCCACCTTCGCTGTAGGGTTCAAGCAGTTAAATCCCTTAATGCATGGCTGCGATTGTTTTGCGGGTGTTTAATTGTCAATGGGGTCGCGTGTTCAAATCCAGGTCTGGCTAGAACAAAGGTTAGTTGTTCTCCTGGAAAATTTATTAGATCTGAAGACAACCGCGGTCCTACCATTATGTCTTCACCTCAACGATACTAATTTGTAATTAACTACAAACAAATGTTATTTGAAATCAATAATCAATAGGTAAGTTATTAACTTGTTGACACACCAGCCGGAGATTGTATGACTACAATGATATCTAAAACATTAAATAGTTGAAAGTGCGAATAAATTAAGTACAGTAAGCAATACCCTGTGTTTTCTTCTACATCTTTATCAGATTGGCCTGGCAAATAATCACACAGGCACACAGACAAACGGACGGACAGACAGACAAACAGACAAACAAACAGACAGATAGACAGACAGACAGACAAACGGACATACAGACAAATGGACAGACGGACACACACACAGAAAAAAGGCAGGCAGAGATAGATAGACAGTTAAACTTTCCGGACGAAAATTACTTGGCTCTCACAGTTCTTTTTTTTTTTTTTTTTTTTTTATTTGATTGGTGTTTTACGTCGTACTCAAGAATATTTCACTTATACGGCGGCGGCCAGCATTATGCTGGGAGGAAAACGGGCAGAGCTCGGGGGAAACAAACGACCATCCAAAGATTGCTGGAAGACATTCCCACGTACGGCCGGAGAGGAAACCACCATGAGATGTGCTTGAATTCACAACGACCGAATTGATGAGAGGCTCCTGGGTCATTCCACTGCGTTAGAGAGCGAATCAACAGAGCTACCGAGGCCAAGGGGAATTAACAGTCCGGGGAAAATGAGGCAACACCTCGGGTGTCCTGGTGACTGCAATACAAGCACCTTTCACCGCTCGGCCACGACCGCTCCTCTGTTAGCGTGTACAGAGAGATCTGTTCCATCTGTTCCACAGCTTCACGTCAGTTTCGTCGTGTAAGCATTGCTCACAACGCCCACATAGATCATGTGACTAAAAGTAGAGTCATATCCCATGATGCCTTTAGCATATATAACGTCATTCAAAATACGCGAGGTATTTATTCGTCGTCCAAAATCCGAGCGCGAGTGATGCTGTCCGAATGAACCGTGACGTTGTGATATGTGTTATTCACACAAGCTGGGAACATGGCCAACCGACCTCAGAGCCAATGTACCACGGACAATCCATCAATACAGAGGATCTAACACGAGCGGTCATCGCATATGAAAGTTATGAAATGAGATGAGCAAATGCTTTTTGCGAGTTTAAGCAAGCAACAAACACAAAATTTAATCAACGAGTTTCATAACTTTCATATGCGATCACCACAAGTCTGAGGTTCTGTTTATTAAATAACTGGATCGAAAAAATCGACAGAATTAAGACTCAGTGCGTGCATGTCCAGCATCACTACTTCATCAGTGAACGCATGCCCACACAACAGCAAAATAGCTCAGTGAAAAATTTTAATGTATCTAAGAAATATATTTTATGTACATTATCAAAATAATATGTTAAAGTATTAAAGAAAAATTCGTTTTCAGTGGCGAGTAAGATAAATCATTCGCATCTCTGTCTCATCCAGTACCCGGTACACGTCTCCCTGGAAACGTGTTTGTACGTGCGGCTCACGGTTAATTGAAGCAATGGATTTGAAACTGATTGCGATAAAGGAGAATATTGAGTGAATTCCGCCATGCACATGTAGGGCATGTATGGGACTGTTTCAATATCTGGATGATGTTGTTTTCAAGTTGGCTATTTTTGTGATAATCTTAATACAGTTCGCATTTTACCGAAAGGCTGCATGCGATGGTGTTCGGTGCAGATTTGACCTGGATTTACGGGACGCAGGAATTTTGTCTATCGCTTCGCAAACGGAAACGGTAGAGTGGTAAATCGACGTGACAAACGCTTCCTTAACGTTGAAGGATGTAATATTTTACCAGTAATCCTCTATTAAAATGTATTTTTAATTGTTGCCCTTCCCCGTTCATCAGTCAACAAAAAAGTGCATGCATGTTTTCGTGACGTAATTCGTAGGGTTTTGTTTTCCCACGCTCTCAACCAATCAGACTTATCTAAAGGCGTTATGTTTCTGGAAAAAAATATGTAAAATCTGTCATGAGCTGACATGAAAGAAAGCTACGTGTAATGTGTTAAAAGAACTACAACATGGAGAGCCAAACCAGAGCAGCGAAAACGGTGGGATATTTAACGAACGATCGCACGTAATCGGTGAAATCCGACCTGTTGTCAAATTTCTTTATTTAGGGTTTTATGTAAATGCATAAATAGGGACAACTTACAACTTAGCACCCTAGAATTAGATAAAAAATGATGCCATGTAGTAGACGTTACTGGTCTAGAATTACTCAAAACGCCGTTTTATCAACACAGTTAATAAATTAATAATAACATATAATCAAGCAAAAAACCCACGTATATATAACAAATGATGTAAACAGTTTATTGCCAAACAAATAAACGATGCATATTACAATTGCTAAGAAGTTGAACCCGCAAATGCATACCATTGTAAAGACATCTGATAGAACACAAGGCTTTTAAATGCACGTGTATGCTTCGGCTGAAGGGAGTGCTAACAATACGTATACAGCTGTATACTCCATCCTTCTGGAATTTAATCGCATCAGAGGGTAAATGTAAAACAGAGATGTTTGTGTACGTGCAAGTACATAAAATACAAAATTAAAAGTCAAGGCAACGTTTTGATGATAAAATGTCGAATGTCTGACAAATATATCACTGTGGACCAATAAACCTAATATCAGCCCTTAATACCTACATGAATGTATACGATGTTTCCTAAGAATTAAAAAAAATGTATATAAAAGGTCAGTTATTAAATTTAACATTCAGTCTAAATGGTGTCAAAACATAATTGTTTGTAAAATGAAGAGAGTTTTATGTATTATTATATGACGCCATGTTGCATACTCGTTAGTTTTCATTGCTGACCTCTAAAAATACTTATAAGTAATAATAGTTTACTTGATTGGAATTGTCAACTTATACAACTCTGGCCAGGTTTTTGTGGGTAGGACATTAACCAGAAAGCCCGTAATAAACCACGGACAAAATCCCCCTGACTATAAAAGCCACAGCATGTCCAGGGGTGATTGGCTGCTACGACAAGAACGCTTTAGATCACTGAGCCAGCGAGAAACGATTCCTTCTTGAAAGCTATAAAATTTTACACATCGCAGCTCTGTTTAAACTACTCAGAGGAGTACAAAATCCAGGCATGAATTATGGTCATCGATGTGTTTCAAGATTTGTACACAATATTTTACACTATGTACATTATATACCTGTCATGTATACCACTGTTATCAGTTTGAGGAATAATAATGTTCAAGTAACTAATGGTAATACAAGCGAAGCCATATCTTTATATGAAGAAGTCGATAATGTATCATAATTTAAATCACAGATTGAGCAGTAATAGAACAACAACTATTCACATTCTTGAAATTCTTTACACAGACAGGGATTCTCCAGTGATATGTTTATCCGAGTGTTTATAAATGCATTTATATTTCACTGCAAACGCGACGATAAATTTCGAAGCAAACACTAACATCATGTAACAAATTTCAGAGCGTTCTATATTTGATTGACTCTTCAGTAAATAGCTGCAAAATGCATAGTAAAAACCACTCAAGCATTATAATTTGCCACAAGTGGGATTGAAAGAACATGAAAATATTTGTTTGTTTCAATATTCAATTGGCCATATCTGATAAAATCGACAAAATCATATCCTATCAGTTTTTGTGAGGTGAAATAAACGGCAACGTTTGGTATCTTGTTCTCTAAAATATTTGGTGACTTAATTGAGATGATAACAAAACATTTATATAAAACTACAACGGATGTGAAAAAGTGCAAGTATAAGGGCATGCATGCAATCAATACTATAATGGTTGATCATCACACTCATTTGCTCTATTAATCTCATAATTGCACTTGATCGTAACACAGATTCTGTCCTACAACCAAATGTTACCAAATTAAACACAACAGGATATATCGATATAGCAAAAAGGAGGAGGACATTCAACTGTTGCCTCTAAAGATTGTTCGCCAAGTTAAACCGCTAAAATCACTCTCATTCCCAGGAACATATTCTGTGGACTTGTCTTAATGTCTGATGACGACGGTGATGTGATGGTGATGATGGCGACGACGACGATGATGGTGATGGTGGTGGTGATGGTGATGATGATGATGACATGGCGATTATATCAGCACTAAGGGATTTCACAAACTGTATCTGGCTTGTGCACACAGATGTCATAAATAAAATTATACCTTGTTTTTTGTGTCAAGATGACTGATCGGCCTGAACATTTGACTCGTACTGCTTCTCAGACATGTCAAAACTATTCGGGGATCGAGGTATTGCTTGATGATTTATGTCAGAGTAAGTTGTGCTAACGTGGACGGTGTTGCCCTCAGCTGATGCCGAAATGGACATGCGCTGTGTTGTTTCTGATGAACACCGAGGCGAGATTACAGATTTGAGTGTTGTTGAAATATCTGTCGAATGCACTGGGCTTGCTAATGTCGTTGGAATATCTGTCGAATGCACTGGGCTTGCTAATGTCGTTGGATTATCTGCCGAATGCCCCGATTTTGTTGGTGTTGCTCGGATATCTGCCGAACAGATTGCACTTGCTATTGTTGTTTGAATACCTGCCGAATGCATCGGTCTTGCAGATGTCGTCGGAATATCTGTGGATTGCTTTGATTCTGATAATGTCGTTGGAATATCTACCGATTTCACAGATTCTGCAAATGTTGTTGGAACATCATCCGAGTGCAGTGAATCCTCTGTTGCCTCTAAACTGCCTGTTGCTGATATTCCGTTTTCGCGCGAAGTTTCAACATTCAGTTCTAGAGCTGGCTCGATGTAGTTGCCAGGCAACCAAACATGTCTGTTTCCATCAATAAAATGCCGGAAGTGACGTATCACCCTGCTTCCAAGTGAATCGTACGACTCTGGCATGACCTGGAGCAGACAAAAGAAAACAGTCAAACTCTATATATAGAGTTTCTCTATATAGTTATCAAACAAACCAAAAATGGATGTTGTCAAATTTAATTTTAAAAATTTTCATACAGCTTGATCGTGCTAAGTAACATGATGGAACCAGATGATCATGGCTGAGGCAATCTCTGGTGTGCATCAAGAGAAGGAACTTTGTGCACATCATACATAAAGCTTCTGGCGTGGAGCAGCCTGGTGTACGTCGTTAATAGGTGAAAAATTTTTTGTTATTACGTACAGCCGAAATAAAATAGCTGTGTTTTATCTGTGACCATTTATTGTCCAAGCAATTTATCCTCAAAGCGCGTGAATCTGGAAAAATGTTTTCCCATAAAAAAATAAGTATAATTTATTTAGATGTAGAATGAACAAAGAGAAAAGAAATGCGCATTGTCTAATTTTGGCTGACAATGAAGTCCAGCCGTTATTATAGCCAAAGATGACAGTCTTCCAGGATGGCCGACAAGGTGATAAACACATTATGTATATAATATCTCTTATCAAAGAATACAAGAAAGTAATGTGAAATAAAAATGTTCACCTCTATTTCTATCTGGTTGCTTCCAATCAGTAGCTTGGCCTTGTACAGGCGTTTCTCCCTGGAGGCGTGGACACCTTTACTTCTCACGGTCCCTAACAACTCCAGGTCCAAGCTCTCCAAGACCTCCTCGCGCAACGTGACAACGTCACTTCCGGAATCCACCATGAAATCTGAGAAGTAAATAGAAATGTTTGAACATACGAGCACATTTCGATTAAGTATGTGTGTGGGGAATAGTATGTGTGTGTGTTAAACGACCTACTGGTATAAACCGCATAACACGCTATCAGCACGTAAGTATATTAACTCAGGCTCCCCCTCCCTCCCTCCCCACCTGCAGAGAGCTGGTGAGAAGTTGCATCAATTACAGACGACTTCACAAGAACCGTATACGAGAACATCCCGGCCAGGATTTCCTTTCATTGCAAAAGGAAGTCTACTGAGATTTTTTTTTATTTGGTTCATGTTTTTATCGCACTTGAAAATATGTATGGGTATTATTTTATGGGCGGAGGAAACCAAGCTGTATCCGGAGGAAACCAAGCTGAACCGGGACTGAGGAAACCACCGAGCTTCGACATTTACAGGATAAACGTCATAACTTACACCAGCAGTCGAACCAATTCTAGAGTTGGATGTAAACCTTTGACCGTAATCGTCATCCGAGAAAACCCACTGGACGGTGCCGTCAGGGAGTTGGTAAGCTATTTATGTCGCACAAGCCTGATTTAGAGAATTTAAATCCCACACTAAATATGCAAAATTTATACAAGGAATTTTTGTCTTTCTTTGGCTTTTAAATTTCATATGATGAACTGCTATTTTTTAAAACCCTCCTTAGAGCAGTTATTGTACGAAAACCAACAGCTCGTCAGAATCAAGGAAACGAAAACGTGACAGACAAACAAACGGACAAATCTATCAGCATGCGCACAGATCCATGTAAATATTCCTTTTCTTGTAAATGTGCATGGGATGCCAAAACAATCCACTTGTCCTGTGTAACTCACCCATTCTCTTGGTATTCTCTGGATGTTTCGTGGAGGAAATGACCGCTTCAACACACAGGAAATCATATTTGGCATCGACGAGAGCGCTAGGCTTTCCCCATCGGCCCAACGCCAGAGGCTCTTCCGGCGAGCTATCATCTAATCGCCGCCTCTTCCTCAGCTGTCTCACTGTAATATTACATAAAAAAACTCAGAACGAAACTCACGACAAATCTTGCGCAATCTTTTACTCTCAAAAAATAAAATAAATATCTAAGCCTTACTTAAACCAGGGAAAGTTTTCAAGGTGACTCGTCACTGATTTTATTTACTCTAATTAAACAAAGTGACTTACGCCTTTTAACCAGTGACTTACGCCACTTAACCAAAGTTACTTATGTTTTTCAAACGAACTGAATTTCGCCATTTGACCAAATGACCTACGTCACTTAATTAAAGTGACTTTCGCCATTTAATCAAAGTGACGTACACCACACAACCAAAGTGACTTACGTCATATAACCGAAATAACGTGTGTCATTTAACCAAAATGACTTACGCTATATGTCCGAAGTTACTTATGCCATATATCCAAAGTGACTTAAGCCATTTTAACCAAAGCGACTTGTGCCATTTGACCAAAGCGACCTACGTCTCTTAACCAAAGTGACTTAGGCTATTTATCCGAATAGACTTACGCCATTTAACCAAAGCGACTTACGCCACTTAGCCAAAGTGAATTACGTCATTTCACCGAAGTGACATGCCAAATATCCGAAGTGACTTACACCATATATCCGAAGTGATTTACGCCATTTAACCAAAGAGACTTACCTCATTTAACCAAAATGACTTACGCCATTTAACCAAAGTGACTTACCTCATTTAACCAAAATGACTTATGCCATTTAGCCAAAGTGACTAACGCCATATAACCGAAGTGACTTACACCATTATAACAAAGCGACTTACGCCATTTAACTGTAGATATCGTATTAGCACTGAACTCATTCATGCCACTTAACTAAAAATATTACACCATTTGCATTTATTTGAGGGTATCGTCACCTCTGCAAACCATGTTGTATTCGAAAGTTTCACATTGATTAACTTAATCATAAGAAGAAGAAAAAATTTTGTTTCTTTTTGTGGAACACAGCAAAAAGTTTAGTAACTAAAGAAACGTGCATGTATATAATTAATAATATGTGTCGGTGTTTAACACGTTTGCATGATTTACTCAAACTCGTCATTCTGAAGAGCGACAAGGAAGTTCTGACTAAATACTACGATCATGTGGTGTGAGATCCAGGTGCCGAGACGTCGGGCGAGAAAAGTCTTTGTGACTTAGACGCGTATTTGTATAAGTATTCAGATTATGTAGGTTAGAACATTATTGTAGAGCAGGTCAGGTGAGAATCTTATGTAATATAGCCAAGCCCGTCTCCCATGTAGGACTCGAACAGCAAGTGGTGATAACATGCCACATAAGCAGAGAATAACAGCTACTCTCCGTTCGAAGAAAGGGTATAAAAGGGGCAGTGCTACCGCCCTCATTCACCATGTTTAATGGCTATTCTAGCGGGACGAAAGCTTTGATGTGATGCATTCCCTCTCCCCATGCAGGTACGATGGAGTGCTTACTCACAGCAGATGATGTCAGTCACATCTCAGGTGTTATAACACTTTTCTATAAACTGTATATCACGTATTTTGGGAGCAGGCTACAACACTCGTGCCGTTATGTAGCCTCAAAAAATAGAATCCTGTGAGAAATGCAAAATCTGGATAATTCTATTAACGATGCCACAGTCTTGTAGATTGAAAATTACATCACACACGAGTGGGCACACAATACAACAGTGTTGTAGATTTTACTACAACACGACAGTGTTGGAGATCCTATTACAACACAGCAGTATTGGAGACTCTGTTACAACACAATAGTGTTGGAGATTCTATTACACACACCAGAGTTGGAAATTCTTTTACAACAAAACAGTGTTGGAGATTTTATTAAAAGAGTTAGCAGTCCATTTACAACACCACAGGGTTGGCTGTTTATTGCAACACAACAGTGTTGACGACAATATTACAACGCAATATCCGCAGTTTACAACACAAACCTGCGGAAGGTCGTGGGTTTCTCCCGGACTCCGCCCGGCTTCATCCCATCATCGTGTTGGCCGCCGCGGTATAAGTGAAATATTCTTGAGTACGGCGTAAAACATCAATCAAGTAAATAAATATTACAACGCCCAGTGTTGACGATTATATTACAACACCAGTGTTAGCGATTCTATTACAGCGCCAGTGTTAGCGATTCTATTACAGCTCCAGTGTTGACGATTGTGCCGCAAACGGCACAGTTTTGATGATTATAATGACAACTAAAAATCCACAATGTGAACCTTTTTGTGCACAGATATACAGGTGAAGTAGTTGTTAGTACAGGAGACAAATTGTACTTATAATTCCAACCATTTACCTTCACCAAACCGGTTTTAGTTCTCTTGATCCTTTCGTGTGTTATCGTAATTTGTCCTCGAGTATTCTCATCGACTTTCTGTTTGACTAGAGTGAACGACGGGTGCGTTTTTGTGCGGGAAAGCATGAACTCTTATTCTATCGCGCAATAGGAGGTATCATATCAGATTACCAAACTGCCACAGGGTGTCTGTTGCCGAAAGCAAAAAGCATGTATGTAACCTGCCCTCAAATTACACCGGGGAAGAATGTCAGGCATGTCGACTTGTAAGGCAGGTGGTGGCTCTTCTTATACATAAGAGACAATCGTCAGTAATTTTAGCCCGGATACTTAAGAAAAACACTCTCAAAATTTCCCCGCATGTATCCAGTTCTCAAACAACTTCGGTCCTTCTGATCCACGAGTGTCCTATTATACAAACCGTGTGAAAGACGGCAGGTTTATACCATGTCTACACAGCTTAAGTTCCTGTCAATATATATACACGAATGAATAATGTGGTAAAAAAAAACCCCAAAATATATGAGTGGTGATTTCTGTCTATTCCTAACCTGTAGGGAAAAGAGTCAAACTTTCTTGAGCACACCGAATAATTTAAAACCCCAATTTTTAAATCTACATAGGTCCATGACGCTGGTGGATTAATAAGATGTGGACAATTACTTGTGTAGAACGTACTAAAATCCCTGGCCGGGAAATGACTGACAGACGCCGATATAGATCTTCTGTTATTTCTCAGTAAGAGCAAAAATTAGAGCTTGACAGCATTTATTTACTTATTAGGTGAGTATTTGGCGCTATATTCAATATTACATTACCGGATATAGACGCCTTCATTGCATTGTATCAGTGTTCGTCATTGCATTGTCGGATATAATTGCCGTCATTTTGTCGTGTCAGTGTTGGTTATTACATTGGCATTATAACCTACAGAGCTGGAAACAGTTACCAGTATTTGTGGCACTATTAACTGACCTGCTCTCTCCAGCCGCTTCCGGTGTCCCGGAAGGACGATCTCCAGCTCGTCGTACAGCTGCTCGTCCGGTAACTGCAGATTGGCCAGTTCCGTGAAATCCGTCAAATCTGATTGGACGAAGTTCACGAGGTAGTAGTCCAAATGGTGCTGACGTAGCCACGTGTACAGTTGGAAGGCTTCGCTGGGGCTGTAATGATAAGCTGAAAATATACGTATTTTAATAGTTATTATTTATTTATTGGCATTTGGCGCAGTACTCTAGAATATTTCACTTTATGGTGGCAGCCAGCATTGTGGTGGAAGGAAGTACACTGATTCAGATAACGCCATTTCAGTTCAGCAAACAATGGCAAGAGGTACCATTTCACATTTTCCCCTAAACAACTCACAATACTGAGCAGGTTTGCTTTGCGGTTTTTGTTGTGAAAAATTAAAATAGTAAGGCACACTCGACTGTCTTGCAGAAGGTGACACTTTTCCCCTTGCGTGCACTGAACAACAATCATTTACAAACCATTCTCTGATCATTATTTTCTTTCGTCAAAGACGACATATATAAGAGATGCCAGATATATTGTGCAATTAGATATAATACAGTGTGTAATGAACAAGAAAAGAAACCTGAATAACCCGATAAAAAAAATGTGTAACACTCAAACGGGTCAGGAATCAGAATGGACGTTCCTTACACAAGTGCCATGTCATTGTACCACGGATCACGTTCCATAGCCGCTCAAAATGTGCAGACATTACGTGCTTAGCGGAGAACACGAGTGTTCTGTTGCCCTAGCAACTAAACCTCAAAGCTCTATCACATTCCTGGATTTGTCTCTCAGCTGAAACTGTCGTCTGTTCAAATGAACATTCGCTTTTTTAATAATTCAACACCTGGACATATGTGTAGGTCCAAGATTTGGCTTTATGCTCTCAGGGCTTTCCCAAGATGTCTGTATTAATATCACTGGTGTAACGCCGTACTTAAATGTTTTGTTTGTTTATTGTTTTTTCTTTTGTATGCTTGTTTATTTTGTTTGTTTGTTTGTTTGTTTGTTTGTTTCTTGGTTTGTTTGTTTTGTTGTTGTTCTTCTTGTTTTCTTTTGGGTTTTTTTTTCACCAAACACGCCATTTAATTGGACTATTATGGAGGAGAGCCCAGGAACTTCTCACCATCCGCACGCTGTGAGTTCATGTCCAGTTCGTGCTGGCTTACTCTCCGGCTGCACACAGGAAGATCTGCATGTCAGCAAGCTGTGGGTCAGCGTGCGTTTTTCCCAAGCTCAGTCCGGTATCCTCTCCTATAGTGCCGGTCGCTGTCGTACAAGTTAAATATTCTTGAGCACGGCGTAAATCCCCTCAATTAAATAAATATACCCCTGGACAGTGGCCTAACATGCCGTCTCAGCCAAACGATGCTTTAACCAATTGAGTCACCTTGGGGCGCTTGTACTTCCATTGCAGTATAATGACAAAATGTTGCTAAGTTATATAGGCCTACTTTATACTGAGTTATATACGCGTCAGAAACTTTTTACCTATACATGTATACGTTTACACATACATATCTCGGGCAGGTGTTCCACCAAAGACGGGCGTTGACGAGACCTATACAATCTACAAACATGCACACGTAAATCTTAGATGCGATAATTTGTCACCTTTTCATGCTTGGTCTCTTTTCGTTTTACTACACCACCATATCAGGCGATTTTGTAAAGCCTGTTGAAAACGTTACCTTGGGTGTGCACGTATAATCTTAGTAAGTTCCCCATTTATTTAGTTGTTCATCTCACCGGTGTATGTTTAGTTGGGATATTCAGGAAAACAAATGGTTCCTTTTTTATTTTTTTCGATTCATTTATTTATTTATTTATTTGGTGTTTAACGCCGTCCTCAAACCTTCTTCACTTATCTGACAGCCGTCACACAGGATTACGGATTTAGGAGCTAAGTATTCAGTCCTATGTGAAATGGGCACATATTCAAATATAGAGAACAGTGTTGGATTTCCCATGTTCTAAGATGCAGGCCCGTGGAAGACATTCATACTATCGCAAATTAAGACAAGTAATAAATATGCATACAATAAAAAGGCCTATTCTAAATTTGCAGATATTCCAATACACACAGCCCTATACACATGGTGATGTCAGGTACATTTGCACACTTTCGAACACACAGGCCCATGAAAGATTTACACACATATCAATATACAGGTCTATATGCATGTGTACAATACTTAGACCGTTGGTAGATTTACACACGCTCGAATGCACATGCTTGTGGCTCATGTAGATTTGCACACATTATAATGTGCAGGCCCCGCGTCATTTGCACACATTCTACCAACATGCAGGCACATATTCAGATACATGCATGCAGGCCTGTGGTAGATTTACACATATTCGTTGTGACTTACACACATAAATGTACATTAATGCATGTAGGCCTATGGTAGATTTACACATATTCGTTGTGACTTACACACATATATGTACATTTATGCATGCAGGCCTATTGTAGATTTACACATATTCGTTGTGACTTACACACATAAATGTACACTAATGCATGCAGGCCTATGGTAGATTTACACATATTCGTTGTGACTTACACACATATATGTACATTTACACATGCATGCTTGTGGTAGATTTGAACACATAATAATAGGTGTTTTTGGTGAAACTCAACATCTATGGCTCGAAATATATGTCAAAAAACAAATAGCTCAAATAACTTTATCAAAATATGATACCATGTCTGTATCCTCTTGATTTTCTATCTTCATTTTCTGTCTTTTGCTTGTGTGCACAACATGATTGCATGAACCATACCACCGGTAACTACATAGACACATACATACATAAACGGTGGTATTACTCTCTGTGCGAATACACTTTTCCCACAACTCTGACACAGGGTAACCAGTGGGGGGTTCTCCGCTGTGTCTTTGAACCAGGAATAAGGCACACCGACACTTTGTGCCTGGTTACGTGTGACGCTGATACCTTACCTATGTTGTCTCGAAACTGCCATCTCCGTATTGACTTACTTCTACAAAAGTTCCCGGGGTCAGACATGCGCTGTTTGCGTGCGATTGCATTTAGTCTTTATAAAAGCAGGAAACCTACATATGGGTAGACCCATTTGTCGTTCCCACTGGATATACATGTATACACATGTAGGAAACAAACAAAAGCGTTTTACACACTAACTGTAAACGTTTTGTTTGTGGGGATCCAGTTTTACTACAATTACTACAAATATATATAGTATATATATATATATAGCCTGTGATTACAGATATGTCAGGTATAAATATTATAATTATGTACTCCAAGCATATATATTTGTGTACGCCTATTTACATGTATTGCATGTCTCTATATAATTGCTTTTATACCTTAAGTAGCAGTATAATAGTACTATGTGTAGCCAAACTGGCGGCATAAATTACATACTGACAGCGAAAGTAGCAACATTATTGTGTTGCGACAGTCAGGCTAGCAACATAAATTGTACTAACAGCCAAGTTCGTAACATTATTTGCACTAAAGACTCAAAGTGACACCATTACTGTACTCACAGCAAAACTAATAATTTTCCACTCTTTCTACTGAAGTCCGATATAACTAAATCACCGACTGACTGCCATCAGAGCAATTGGCTACGAGTGTTAAATGTACTATCTGCAGGCTCGAATCCAGATCTAGACGATTCGACTGCAGTTTTACGTAAGGGGGGTAGTTAGCGAGAACATGTCGTATTCTGTAAAAACGACTGTGTACAAAATTGCACATCCACAATGCATGTGTATCAGCAGTACACTAATTGTGTAAAACTGATACACACGTCATTGTGGATGTGTTACAAAAATTGCACAAATTGTGCATTACTGGTACACAAAACTTATGTGGATGGACATTTTTGCCGCAATAATGTGTACCACTCGTACACAGTGATCTTTAGAGAGTATTAGTGCCAGTGAACAAGTCTTAAAAGACCTGGTGTTTATCATCTATCAAATAAATACATGTACGTCAAAAGCAATATGTATGTAACATACATGTATACTGATCAAATTACGCCTTACGATTGTCCGACAAAGTCGGACACTCTAGATACACAGAAACGTCTGAACTGGAGGAATATCTCGATCCAAAATGTCCATGCAGGTTGAATTCTAAACGCCAGCTTAAAATGAATGTAGCGTATACTAACCATATATGCAGTGCGATCCATAGCATTCATTGCTATATAGCCTGCCTATTATATCACTGGTGTTAGAAACTCCTTATGTATGCAAACAGTTTACAAAAGTTTTCCTTTAGGTATTGATAGACCGTTGTCCGCACATGCTAGATCGTATTTTCGATCTTGTAACTCAGAAATTATATGAGAAGAAAATATATATGTATAGGCATATACCAGCACACATAAATATTTTTTTCAAAGGTAATGCATATACATATTCTCAATTTATCAAAGTTAATTCATTCCTGTGGTACGTATACATGATGTCATGACCTCCATCTATACATGTCCCTAAAATGACCTAGAACGAGCTTATTTCCATGACACTCGCATACAGCTCAGTCTCAAGTTTGTTTAGATAAAACGTTTTACGTGGAGCCCCTTTAGTCGGGTTACATGGAGAGTGATTGCAAAAGAGAGATTTTATGCAGAGCCATATATCACCGTATATAGGGAAAATACATGTGGCGTGATATTTAAAGCGGCTTGTGTGTATTGAGTACAGGTTACATTGAAGGTCAAATTTCTTGGTAGCTCTCCATAGTTGCAGGAACACAAAATACAAGCCACTTAGGCTTAAGATAACTTTCCCAGAACCTGATATGTACTATTCTTACACGGTTACACCACCGCCGTTTAGACAGATGCATGTATAATGTGTGAGTCTTCAGAGGTTATCACTTCAAACTATATACACCTGGCTTAATAATATCAATAACGACTAACACTAAAATAGGATTCATTTACTGTAGGTAAAATAATAGCCAAACACTTTATACAAAAATGTAAATAACCGAAAACAAAAAAAAAAAAAAAACAAACAAAAAAAAAAGCAAAACAGAAAACAAGAAAAAATCCCCCAAAACCAACACATGTACATGTAAAGCGAAAATGAAGATCTATACACCTTACGACTATTAAGCATGGTAACAAAATTTCAAATGTTATTCACCCATATGCATACATGTACGTAGTCATTTTAATCAAAACAAGGCCGTACATTCCTAGAACTGTGTCACACTGAGCAGTTCGAATCCAGTTTGCGCATGCACACTTTGTATCGACACCTTCCGTCGACAGGTTGCCAAGGGGCGGCAGTGGACTTGTAAGCAATCTGGCCGCCATGACATTAAAATTACAAAATCTGGAGTATGGCGTTGAACACGTATCAAAAGACAAAGGCGCCAAAGGTATTGTGAACTGGAGTATTCCTGAGTAGGGGCATAGAACATGAAATAGAAATAAATATCAGGTCTGCAGTTTTATACCTGGATATGCCAGTGCATGTCTGTTAAGTAGCGAAATATGTCATGTCCTATATAAACAGGCAGCGTGCTTACGAAAATTCAGAAACCAGTACACACCTGGTTCGATTGGCTGAATGCGTGACATCAGATTAAACTCTTTTATCAATGGAACTTCGATCTTCTATGTTGATATCTACGCATTGCAAGGCATATAGTGCAACCGTATACAACTAAGAGTTAATACAGACCCACGAGCCTGATGTACTACAAAAATGACCCATCCGTATGCCTGTATACATGTATAAGAAGTGCATGGTATACATGTAATGGTTAATAAAGGCTGGATGGATGCATGCGGAGTTACATGGAGAGAAACTCATGTCCTACTTGTCTCACCCCTTCTCTTCACCCCAAACCTCAGGAGTTGTTCATCGTCCAGGCCCGCGCTCATTATAACTGGAGCATATGTATGGCTTTTAACTTGATGATCTGCCACATTGGCTTCCTATATGCTCGTAAAATCCTCATTGCAGGGTGCACACATACGTTTAGGTCATCATAATAAGCATGCATTAATTGACTCTTAATTATTATATTACAAAAAGAATAGTCGTGTTTAGGCCCTCTTTTTTGTATAGGCCTAGTATTAACACCTACTGAATTCGCAGATATATTCGTCAATTAGCTGGAATTAATTGAGAACTTAATTATTGCATCAGCCCTAAATTTCTCCCACCCGTAAACACCCACCCTCCTTCACCGCACCCCTAACACCTTGTTCCCACCCTGTGGGTGGTGTTTTGACATTCGGAGCGCTGTGCGTTGCTTGCTATAGTCAGTCTTACCTGCTGTCAACAGCAATTGGCGATCGTTGGGGTCCAAAATTCCCATTGCATCTAAGTCATCGTCTTGTAAATTCTTCACGTCCGATTCACAATCAAACCCTTTCGTTACGAAAATATCGTAATATTGCTCCAGGCCGAGCTCCATCAAAAATTCCTTCACACCTTCAGTCATTGCTAGGTAGTTTTCATTCATTGTATAGATGTTCATATGTGAGCCTTAATAATGCATGTTAAGTGTGATCGGCAGAGAGCAATACACGATAAAACATCGGCCTCGATAAGCCTTTCCCCTCTTCCCTAACCCAGATCTTCTCTTCATACACGTCGCATGAACATGCCGAGCGCGCTAGCCCTTACATGTCAGAACAAGAACGTCTGGTATATTTTTAATTTCAGTTTGATTGGGTACACTGCAGTGGGACCTATCGTCTTTGTATGTTTCAACCAATGCCTACCGCACATGGGAGGCCCGTTTAGACTTGTTCGGGTTTCCCCAACGCTCATTATACCAGCCAATAGACTAGCTCTGTTAAGGTGACGTCACCACAGATAGACAGCAATCCATGCTCTTCACAGTGCATGCTCCTCTGTAAGCTCTCTTTGCCTCACGTCCTCCATTAGTAATTTTGGACATGTATTTAAAACAATGTCAAGGCCACTACGCTCTCGAAAAAAATGAAATAAAAATCTCAGCTTTTACTTAGACTAATTTACTTAATGCAAATGCAGCCCCAAACACTTATAGTGTGCATAACATCCTTCTGCCTGACACCTAAGGCATTGTTTTTTCAGAATTGTTGGTTATAGTTCCGCGCGAGGATATGAGTGATGAGGCTAGGCCTAAATAAGTCGACATATGATATAAGGGTCGAAAGGTTAAACTTGTCCTGCGCTGGCAGCGATATAATGTCAGCTTTCGGAGCGGCTCCTATACTGTGGGGAGTGTGCAAGGCGTCCAACATATGATCACCACGTTGTGGTGCCTTGGCTAGAGAGAGCTACAAAACAGTGAGAAGACAGACGCTTCTCGAAAACTGTTCGATATAGGAGATCTTCGTTTACATTACATGCAAATGGATGCCCAGGGAACAGTCACCGCTGACGGACCCGCTCGTAAAATAGCTCTGATAACGGGCATAACTGGACAGGTACTGTCTGTAGTTTCACAAGAGATGTAAAGTGAGTGTTTGTTATTTCAACGGTGAATGAAAAAAATGAAAGGTATAATCTTTGGTTGTTGTGCACTCGACATGAGAGAGAGTAAACTGTGAACGTGGAGTGAAGTGTCAAACACGTGGCACTGTACAGTACTAGCCGATAGTAGTAGTATTGGGTTTCTCATGTATGCCTTTTGGGAGTAGTAAGGATGAGGGTGATGACACGTGGTAGGGTGACGTCAATTCATTGAAAAAAGTTTTTTTCTCAGTGAACATCGGAAAGGTGGGTCCGCGACGAACAATAGCTCAATTTATTCTTTACAAATCCCTGCCTTTTGAACATTAGATAAGGATGGTTGCAAAACGCTCTGCCCTGCGCCAGAACCCACTGGGATATCTTGTGAAACCATGACTTTGATAATACGGCGAGGTGTTACCGTGTGGTTTAATATTTTCTAGGCTGTGCAGCCGAACCCTGTTAGGCTGCAACTTCCCTGTGCGTGTAATTAAGTTAGGTATGAATTGTACTGGTGTGCTCTTACCTGCAGAAAGTGAATCACAGGAAAGTGTATTATGCTTTGTTTTTGCTGAAGTTCAATAACAATAACTAAGTTAAATGTTGGGCACTGTGATATGATATTGTTCTCTGGGGTTAACTTAGCAAATGAGGCCTGTTTCTCAAAGCTTCGGTAGCCGTCTAAGGTCAGTTAGGCGGTTATGGGTCATTTAGCCGACAACAGGAAGCAGGCTGTGAAAAAAATGGAATCAGCCATTACACAAAAGTAAAACTGTCTAATGCTTAGGGGACTTACCATAGACAGCTATGTGGAAGCTATGCAGTCATCCAATTGGTTGAATCAGTGAGGGTAATTGTTAAATTAGCTTCAAAATATAAATAAACACACACATCATATGTATATATAGCAATTTGAACATAAATTACTATGTGTAAATATTGGAAAAAAATTTTTATTTCTTCTTCATTTTTGTAATGTTGACATAATTTGTAAGCATGGGGCAATTGGCACTTACCATAGACAGATACAACAACAAGGGATAGGTTTTAGTGGATTGTGATCATTGAAAAGACTTTCCTGTGCTAATAGAAGCTGATATATTCCAATTTTTTATCAAATCAAGGAATAAACTGTCAAAAATTTGACATACAACACTTTTAAAGCCAAATTTGCTTTCTCCGAGCTACGTGTAGGACATGACTAAGGATTTCAAGCTAACTTTCAGAATCTAAGACAAAAAGCTTTAGTCTCTAGCGCAATATTTTCTTTGTGAAACGGGCTAGACAGAATTGCTGGCCGGCTAACCCAATTAGCTGTCTAAGCATAGCTTTTAGACTTTTTGTGAAATAGGATTGTTTCGTTTGCGCCAGATTTGTTGTATATAGCCCATAATACTCACAGATCGCCACTGGCGCAAGCGCTTTGGCACCGAACTTGCTAGTTTTCAACACACAGTGTGATAGACTGCGTAACCTTTCATGTATCCTACCTTTCGTGCAGAGACAGAACAATGTAACTGAGCGATCTGTTACGTAGGTCTGTTTTCATGCGAATGGCATTTCGTTCACATAAGTTTTGGAAAAATTACAGCTTGCAACTTATGTGAAATCCTGTCTTCTGCCGTATTAATTTGCAAGAGTACTTCCCATGCCTTGCCTCAACCTGCGTGATCTTGTAGGACTCTCCAAATGCAGCCACGGCTTATATCAGTACTCAGAAACAGTCAATTTCATTTCCTGTGTCAGGTTAAAACGGTGTAACTTTAAAGTACCAAATTCTGAAGATCAGTTTTGGTGGCTACATTGCTTGTTTAGATGTCCATGTTTATGAGACATTTCAAATGGCAACCTTTAAGTACATGTAACAAGCTATGCCGGGTGGAGTTTTTAAAAACGATGCCTAGAGTGAAGGACATAATCCGTCAAAGTTTTGCAGGGATGCAACTCTTCGATAAACCTACATGTAACAGTAGGCCTGTTCCAAAGTCCAGTTTGTGAATGTTCATAACATGTGTAGACAGTTTGACAATGTAGACAAAATCAATGCAGTCTCAATAATAAGGCATAACTTTACATAATTAGCCGCATATTTTGACAGGTTCTTTGAAAACCTAACAGCCTTAAATAAGCGAGGTCTCAAAAAATTGTCTTTTCGGGCCTTGCTTGTTGGTTCGGTTCACCACAGTGCTTAAAGGGAAAACATGGCTGCTTGCTAAATATCTGCAGATGAGGTAAATATCAGAATCCACAAGTAAGAAGGGAAGACATTTAGCTTGATGAAGTAGTAATGAATATGTACAATGTTGTATTATTTTTGCTCTTGTTAACGTTAAAACTCAAAACTAACTTCAAAAAACCTATAATTGTGGACAGTACCCGACCAGACAAATCACGTTTAGAAATAATACTGTACTTGTTTATGCTTAAATTGAAGACATGATTGAGTTTCATAATTTCCCTTTTTAATGGGGAAAATTTTTGATAATCATTTGAGATATTTGACACATGAACTACAACAAATCACACCAAGCTGCTGTAACCCCGGCATTATGGTGCGTACTGTCATTGCGCTCAAGAGGCCTGGAAATTTGACCAAAATACTTTCACGAATACGTTACAATTACTGGTGTTAAATATTGCCAAGAGCCCAAACTCTCATCACACGTCTCCCGCAGAACTCTCTACCCTCAGAAACCAACATAGAAATGCTACAAACAGAAGAATGTGTATTCCTGGCGTGATGGCTTTTATCTGACTGATTCACAGGTTTATTCTTGGATGTGAAATGTTCCCCTGTAGTTTAGCTAGCCACACTATGGATGTATAGTGAGTCCCACTCTAGGTAAGGGGGAGGTAAAAGACTTATTGTTTACTGTGTGGTCATGCACTGGCTTTATGTCTCACAGAATCCTGCTCATTGTTGACATCTTTTTTTTTTTCTGGACATGGCCCTTTATAAGCTGTGGGAGTCAGTTGTAGGCCTTAACTGTACAGACACACACACTCTTTGATGCAGGTATGTTAGTACCTGCCCTGCTAAACTGGTCACGGCTTATCAAACATCACAGGCCACCCAGTACGGCTTGTCAACCATGAACTGCTACGAGTGAGTGACCTAGTAACTCCTATCAGAACTTTTCAGGGCATCACTGTGCTGCCCACAGATCTCAACACTTTTTTTTCCAGGACAGCAAGTGTTTGATATGTTGATTCAATGCTGGCTTATGCGCCACGTTTTTGCATGAACACATTGTCATATTACTGTACGGAGCATATCTGGTGTAACAGAGGCATTTATTCCAGCAACAGATGTTACCAGGTAGTTAACACTTTGATTTGCTGATGTAAAGTCAATAATGCACTTCTGGTGCCAAATCAAACTGCTTCAGTGAGCAAACTGGCTGTTCGGTGATACGTAACTACAGTAACTGTAGAGTACTATATTTTAATTTTTCACAGATTGCCAGGGAAAGGGACATTATACAGGAAGGTGATGGCTTCCTAAAACGTTAAGAAAATATTTATTTATTCATTTGATTGGTGTTTTGTACCTTACTGAAGAGTATTTTGCTTAGATGACTGCAGTCAGCGTTGTGGTGGAAGGAAACCCATGAAAAAAATAAAATTGGCGTCTTGGATTTTGCTGCTAATTTGTAGCTGTCTGCATTTTTAAGACCATGTAAGGTAAATGAAAAACTTTATTTGTGTTTTTCGTGTCGTGGAAAAGCCTAGTTTAGTTAGGTCATATCATATGGTAGTTTTTTGGCCAAAAGGACTGGCAACAAACTTGTTTTTCTGTTGCAGGTGCATCCTGTGTTATATATATCCTGTTTTAATAACTGTGGACAGATTGGACATTGGCTTAACCAGCACCGTGCTCAGGTTCTTCCCATCCTGCTTCCCCCCCCCATGCCTCTCCCCATCCCCACTCCTTGTGCCAAAGTTAAAACCTATATTTGTGCGTAAAGTGAGAGTGAGAAGAAGCGTCCTGAAGTTTTGAGTTATTAAAGTGCTGCACATGCATGCTTATGTCTGTTATAAGTTATCCAATCAACTTTATACATTGTCAGCTCGAAATGACTTCATGACTAATTTAAATACATCATAGTTTAACGAAAAAATCCAGGAAAACTTCATAGGTGATGCTGAATCAAAAGCGAAAGTAAATAAATTAAAATATACTGGTATGCATGTAAACTGAGACTTGATTTAGCATTGGTAAAAGTATTCATTATAGCCAGTAAAGCGATGAGCATGTACCACGTGTGGGGCTTCAGTGGTGCTGCAGGATTTTGTGAACAGATTGCAGAAAGGCTTTTCATCTGGGCTTCGGTCAGAGCACTGGCCAGCTATTATAAACTTAAATGGGAAGATATAAATATTTACGGTATTACTTACGTGTGACACTAAACAACAACGGAGCAAAGTATATAAATACATGTACATGTATATGAAATTCATCAATCGCATGTTTTAAAGTTTGCCAAGCACGCAGAGCATTTCATTCGTTTCCACACTTTTTGGGGGGTTTTTGTTTTATTTATTTGATGGTAATTAGGCACAGACCCAGGGGATTAACTGTTAAGAGGTCTAGTGATGTTGGCATCAGAGGTACGCTTAACATGTCTGACGGTTTTTTCTAGGCATGCCCTTCATGATTGATTCGACAACCTGTCTTTGTTATCTTTACCTGTTAAGCAGTTAACAAGTGGTAAACATTAAGGCAGGCCACACTTGTAACCAGTTGTACTCTCGTTTGCTGCTGATCTGATATATATATATATTTTTTTTCGCCACTATTCCTGTGTGAAATATATCATGAAGGTCTGCCAGCAACGAGCGAATGGTCGTGGGTATCCTCTGGGTTCTGCCAGGTTTCCTCCACCATTGTGCTGGCCGCCGCGGTGTAAGTGAAATATTCTTGAGTATGGCATAAAACACCAATCACATAAATAAATAAATATATGATGGTTTTCATCTCTTCATTTCTAGGCTGTATGCACATAAGCATATACCAGCATATACTGAGGAAGGTAATCCTACAGCTATTTTATACTTCCTCAATTAGAAGTTTGTATCATATTCTCAGAACATTGCTTTTTGTTGCTTGGGCTTGGGGGTTGATTATTTTTTTATTTCAGTAATTCTGCCTGCAAATGCAGCAATGTAAATGTAAATGTAAATGCCTCTGATTATGTGAAAATATACCGATTTTTAGTTCACCTGTGGGGGATAAGTGTCAGTGTCCCGTTAAGCTTTTTTTGTTTTAGCCGCTGTATGATGGGCTCTCATACATGGATAGAAGGTTAGGCGTTTTTGTTTTTAGCTCCTTAGTTAAAGTGTCTAAATGTACACACTCGCATGGAAGGTTAAGCTTTTTGTTAGCTCCTGTATATTGGGCTGTCATTCATTGATTGAAGGAGCCTTTTTTTCTTAGCTCCTTAGTCTGAGGTATGGTGTGTAAATGAAATATCCAAAGTTAACAGTCGTCCTTTATCGGGTATATGTGCTGAGTTGAAGTCCTGGTCGAACTATGAGAGTTGAACTCCAGCCTATCACCTCATTGGTCATTGAATTGTGCCAAAAGTTTCATTTCTTGATACATCTACTTTGAAGAATATGGAAGTGTGTCTAAAAATTGCTGTTTTTGAATCCTGGACTGTGAGGAGTATGGAAGTGTGTCTAAAAATTGCTGTTTTTGAATCCTGCACTGTGAGGAGTCTGGATATCTGTCTAAAAATTGCTGTCCTTGAATCCTGGACTGTGAGGAGTATGGATGTCTGTCTGTCTGAATATTGCTGTTTTTGAATCCTGGACTGTGAGGAGTACGGGAGACTGTCGAAATATTGCTGTTTTTGAATCCTGCACATTAAGGAGTATGGAAGTATGTATAAATCGCTGTTTTTCAACCCTTCACTCTGATAAGTACGGAAGTGTGTAAAAATTGCTGTTTTTGAATCTGGCACTGTGAGAAGTACCAAAATATGTCTTAAAAATTGCTTTGTTTGAATCCTGCACTGACGAGTATGGAAGCGTGTCTGAAAATTGCTGCAGTTGAATCCTGGACTGTGAGGAGTACAAAAGTGCATAGGAAAATTGCTGTGGTTGAAACAGGCAAAGACAAACACATTTTCAACTGTTGGTTATCTTTGGAAGAGTTAAACATACTGATATTTAGTTTTCTCTTCACTTTCAGCTGTAGGCCTAATCTGGTATTTTAATCTTGTACAGTCTGGAGGGGTATAAGAGAGGCTTATGCACTGGATGTGCAGCTTATCGGAACAGCTGCACTGGATGGTGATACATAGACATATACTGTACGCTGTTTCTGAACAGAAGGTTGCAGAGCATAGACTCGACTTCTGCTTTCAGTGGCTGGAGTTGTGAGACATGATGGATGTACTTTAATTCCTCATATGAATACATGTACTGTTTGTTCTCCCCTAACAGAAATGCAGACACATACAGGTGGTGGCAGGCGCATTGGTTGATCATAGACATCAAACGCTGACAGGAATGAGCAGCTGGCACTTATTTCAGGATTACTCATGTTCTGACCCCGTGCAAGTTGGATGAAAATTAGGAAAGCTTATTTAACGACTTAGGTAATTCTCTTAAAATCCATGTGTACTTTGAAATTGAGCAGATTTGTCGTGTGAAACTTCCCGAAAGCACGTGGTTTTTTTGCACCTGCTTGTGTATATGAGTTTGTTGCAGTTTAGCACAGAAAGAATGATTGATTGAGGCTAGGAGTGAAAGACAGCTTATGACTGCGTCACTATTCATTAAAAAGATTACAAATTCTCTCTTGAATGCAGGAACATGTTTGACTTTGTATGAAATCGTCGTTGTATGAAATATGGAGTATTTTGCTTCCAACTGGTTATTTGAAGGCACCTGTGCTTTTAACATTATAAGATATTGATCGACCAGAGCGCTCGGAGACCTCAGGTGTTCACGAAGTGTGACGTAAATGTTCTGAGTGAACTGTTAGTGTAATGTAATAGCATTAGGGAGAGGAACAGGATGTTGTATATTTTAATTGTAACAAGTACATGAGTGAACAACACTGCAAAGTATTTCCAGACCATTGTGTTATTGCAAAAGTAAGTTTCTTAATAATTTCATGTTCTGAATCTGTATATATACATAAGTTTCAACCACAAGCTGGGAGCTGACTACAGTCTCGGGGTGACGAGTGTTCAGCGTTAGGTGTCTGTCTGTTGGGGGAAATCCATGTACAATCAATACAGAAACTGTGACAAAGCAATTTTTTTGTCATTGCAGCCATTTAAGACTGAAAGGCAGATTATACAAGTGATTTTACTCATCCGCTTTACGTTTTACTCACACCTATTTGAAATAGATGAGTAAGTACTCATCAGGGAAAAAAATTTATCAGGGGCCCTGTGTCAGTGTTTGTTAAAGTTTCATCTTTTCTTGCCCTGCCCTGGGAGACGTTGTGCTGATGGGGCTCTATAGGCCTTGAACACGCGAAGGAAGTCTTGAACAAGAGCAATGCCAGCTGCATGATTTTATAGTAACTTATGGTAGGTTGTTGGAATTGAGTGGCAAGATCTGTTTCTCTTTGTAGGGGCTTCAAAACAAATATCCATCAGTGCATCTCACTCCTGAAGACAGGAGGCAGTTTTGTCTCCTGGCCAGAGCCTCATCATGGCTGTAAGAGGGATATTCCCCCTTTGTATTCATTATGCCAAAATTAATACACATTTACATGTAAACGTTGGTCTATTATAACAGTTATACATGTAAACCTTGGTACCTCTTTGGTCCTCAGTGTTGTAGAGCTAAGAGGTAGGCTGTTGTTATGACTGAGGGTGCTGGCGACATATTAGTTCTGACTGGGATGGTCAATTGATGAATTGCCCAGTGTACTGTCCTTTGTTATCACAACATATCAACAGAAACACTCCAAGCCGTATGTATTGTATGTATGTATATATTGCATGTCTAACATAGAGACTACGTGACAAGGACCCGAAGGTCTTAATGCACTGATAGAATCTATAGCCCAACCCTCCCTGTCAAGCTGAAAAAAACGCTATTTAAACACTAAAACATAATAACCCACAAGGCAGTGTTTACTCAACCAGGGGTAGCCATCTGCTTGTCATAATGAATACGAGGTACCTTGAGTCTGAACAAGTACAGTAGAGAATTCATAGAGAATACAGTCTGAATTCATCTTCTTAATCTATTAACTACAGTCTTTTGTATAATCATTATTAGACATTTTGTAATTTCAATGTAGATTACATCCAGTGTTAAATGCAGACTCAATGATAAACTGTTTATTTGTTTGAATGGTGTTTTACGTCAAACAATATTTCACTTGCGTGACGATGGCCAGCATTGTAGTGGGAGGAAAGCCTGAGATTCTGCCCCGGGTGAAACCCACAACCCTCTGCAGGTTAGTTACTGATAAACCAGGGAGATACTGTAGTAACATGGGTATGTGTAACATGTATAGCAGTTCTTTGCCTGGTCATATTATCATGACCCTGTTTGTCCGTCAGCCTGTTTGTCTGTCCATCTATATGTCCCTATTGTTACCATCACAAACAACCACAGTGTCAGAACCTACTGGAAGAACTTGCAAGTTCACCAAGTTGGTCATTTTGGCTTGTTTGTAATAGTTTGCATATATATATATATATATATATATATATGGGGGGGGGGGTGTATATGTGTGTGCAATGATTTTGGTTCGCTGTTTTTGCCAGCATTGCAGGGATACTGTCTTGTTAGCCATTGCACGAGTGATGTCACGTGTTCCCAGTTTCTCTAACATTGCACCATTAGAAATCCAGAATTTGAAGGTTGATCTGCACTATCACCAAGCAGGTCTGATAAAAATAGTCTTCTTAGATCTGTTTATGCCACTCCTGAGGCTGTATTTTTGGGCTTTTTTTTTTTTTTTCTCTCTCTCTCTCTCAAGAATTTGAAATGTTAGTGTCCCGTTAGTGTTGGTAGCATTGGTGGTAATAATTCACTCCACCCTAATGGACATAGTAACATTTGACTCTACCCTTATGGACATAGTAACAATTGACTCTTCCCTAATGGGCATAGTAACAATTGACTCTGCCCTAATGGATATAGTAACAATTCACTCTACCCTAATGGACATAGTAACAATTGACTCCGCCCTAATGGACATAGTAACAATTGACTCTGCCCTAATGGACATAGTAACATTTGACTCTACCCTAATGGACATAGTAACAATTGACTCTACCCTAATGGACATAGTAACAATTCACTCTACCCTAATGGACATAGTAACAATTGACTCTGCCCTAATGGACATAGTAACATTTGACTCTACCCTAATGGACATAGTAACAATTCACTCTGCCCTAATGGACATAGTAACATTTGACTCTACCCTAATGGACATAGTAACATTTGACTCTACCCTAATGGACATAGTAACATTTGACTCTACCCTAATGGACACAGTAAAAAAACTTGCTGGTGTTTCCCACCACCCCCCAAGTCAGATTTAGCCTACATTCCATCCATTGTTGCAATGTTGGTAAACTTTTACATTTTTGTCTTGTAGGATGGGTCGTATTTGGCTGAGTTTCTACTATCCAAGGGCTACCATGTAAGTAAACATTGTGGTTGTCGTGGTGTACAAGTAAATGCAATCATTTATTTTCAGTCATTGCTTATTATTTTAGATTATACCATACCCAAAATCTCTAACAAAGTCAACCACAGACTTGCATGTTTATGAGTGTCCCCCTTGGCCATGCAAGCCCCAGTGTTTTATTGAATCACATTGTAATAAAGAGAGGTACATGTATAATGTCACAAATAAGTAATCAAAAAAAAAAAAAAAGAAAACAATATATAGTCACAAATGTGTCCCTCAAATTTTTCACAACATTGTCGTTGCATGCATCAGTGCACGATTGCTCTCAGATTTTGTACCCTGTTTGTGTTCTAGGTTATCTTTCGGCAAAGTCATAACATTATGCTTATATTAACATGATATTACCAGGTATACAGGCACATGTCACACACTGTCATCAGCACCTGTGGAATCTCATATAACACTGACCACTTGTAACATGGCAGGCAGATCTGTCCTCATGGTAGCAGCAACAGTGTAATATCCCCGTTCAAAGAGAGAAAAATCGTGCACGTCAGGAAAATCAAAAATCACTCATGACCATGTCATGAATTTCAATCAGTCAGTAGTTACTTTAGTTTCCACTGTGATGTGTTAGAGGAACCCTATTTTTACCGCCTTTCTACCGTAATTACCATATAGACCGAGGAATATGGGTTACCAGTGGCACTACGTCTGTTTTGGGGTTCTTTTTTATTGTGTGTCCCATGGCCTCCATCACTCAAATCTTCTTTTCTAGAATATAATAAGGCACGTTCGAAAAAAAGAGCCAATTAATTGATGTCTGCTTTCTCCCCTGGTCTAAAATGTCCAAAATTATATTATTTGTTGTCTTTTCTTCAAAAATTTCACTTGGATCAGCTATTTCTAGAAATGAAGAATATCCCACTTATTTATAACAGTGAGGGGCCACTGTAGACAGACGTCTGAGTTAAACAGTGGTCAAATAAAATCAGAGCACATTAAAATTTTTAGTGATTTGTTCAGGAAATTTGTTTAACTGTGTTTTCAGGAGATTTTTTTATAGATTACTTGTGTTTTTTGTTGATTCAGGTGCATGGGATTATTCGACGAGCCAGTTCGTTTAACACTGGGAGAATCGAGCACTTGTATGAAAACCCCACGGCTCACACAGAAGGACGTAAGTTAGCTGTTAAATCAGGCGGTTACATCTGTTGCTGACCCCTCTATTGTCCTCGAAAGTCCAGTCTGTTAAGTGTGGAGGGGGACTGGCTTTGTCGAGTGGCTCTGATGCCAGGTATTTAAGCAAGGCCAGGATTTGTTTTTTCAAACCTAATCTTGGAGAGAGAATGTTCTAGAGTCACTGGTGGCCATTATCCTTGGGGCTGTCTGGGCCACAAAGGATAAGAAGTATTCTTAGAGTGGTCTAACAAGTTTGTAAGTTGTTTCACCAGTAAGGCATACAATTTGAGTTCAGACTTCGGGTGTAAATCTTCGCATGATGAAAAGTTGGTGCTCTATCTCAGTGTAATCAGATATATTTCCTGTATTTCCGCAAAAATTTACACAGCTCAGAGCTGGCGTGAACATTGGAAAATGTTCCATGTTCGCAAATTTGCAAATGATGAACTCCGACATAATCCTTACCGGTTAAACTCCCAAGCCTCTGCAGGTGACAGAACATGCACATTGTTGGTTACGTCAGTTAGCCAGAACTGCTTGTCATGCAGTACTCCTTGAAAATAGTGGATTAACTGCTGTCTGACACAATCAGTTAACTTTTGCGGATAAACTTATTCATGCCCTTGATAAATTTTTCACATAATGACTGGCTGCAGCTGTGACTTTGACATAACTTTTTTGCAAGCCTTAGCGAATATGTAAAGCCAGCGAGGATATGACCCGGCCTATTATGATTGACCAATCAAATCCAGCTATGTAATTCCACAGTTTTCCGTATGTGAACAGGCTTAAGGCAGAGTCTCTCCAGTTTGGAAAAAAAACAAAGAAATAACTATCAAAACTTCTCCTAGTTTTGCGCTTTAACTATTGCAAGAACTTCAAAAGTTACTTTTTGCCGGCATGTAAAAAGTGACTATGGATTTGTAGAAACAGATGGCAATGTGTGATCAGCTCAGACAGTCTGCTATTGGCAAGAAATTATGTTGTGCTCTCAGACTAAAGCTGGCAAGCGGTCCCTGCGTATCAGTATATGTAAACTACATTTAGGCCATGGGTCTTGGGCTACCATGTATTACATGTGCAATTAAATTAGCGAGATTTGAAAAGCTATAATTATGAAACCAGAATCGGCCTAGGACAGTGTGCGTCATATTGTAAGGTAGTAGGCTTGTCATTTTGATATCAGTGGGAGCTGACATTCAACCAATCAGGCCATCCCTAAGAAGCTAGTTGTGGAGCATAACCCGATTGTGACTGCTCCGGCTTTTCAAAAAGATAGGAATTTCAAAGCAATCAAGATGGCAACAAAAATGTTATCAAAGTACCAATAAAACCTTTTTTTTATAGGGTCGGTTGTGTTACATCAAACAAATATAGTTTTAAGGATGGCCTCAGTGCCACACTAACTGGACACAGTCAGCGACTTCATTGAACACAATTTACAGTGAATCCGTGACCAAACAGGAAAACAGATCTTGATCGTGTCAGTAAGAATGAGAACTCTTAATTATAAACGAAAGCTCTGGGAACAGCCAACGGTTGCAGCCTGGCTCAATATACCAATCCTTTAAACTAGGTGCTTCCTCTCCCGTTGTCCAATGGGAAAGTCTGCCAGCAACCTGCAGATCGTGGTGGTGTTCTGTCCGGTTTCCTCCCACCGTCAGATAAATAAAGGAATTTAAACAAGGTACATGTAAGATGCTTAGCTTTGACTGACCGAACCCTAAAACGGGGATGCTTCTTGCTTAGATGTTTGGATTTCGTTGATATTTGATAAGCTGCTATGCAACCAACCGTGAAGCCATGGAACATTAGTAAGTGGAGCATTTTTTTGACTGCACCCTCTTCGGGAAGCAGGAGGGTAATGTGCACCTGATGACACCATAGAGGAAATCTCAAAATGAAAACACCTGGCTTGTGGAGAATGCTAGTCACAAATAGGAACATACATGTAAGAAAGTGGAACCAGGGCATAGTTGTATAACCACTGGGTAGGAACGAAAACATCACCAGTCACAAAGGCTTCCAGGGCTTACATGTGAGTAAGGTTGGTGAATAAGATTATTGCTAAAATCTACATACTCTTTCTCATTAATTGCCCTTATAATCTCGAATGAAGATCTGCCATAGACTGTGCAGTTTACATGCGTATGTAGTCTGCCAGTCTGTTTGTCTATCCGTCTCTCTGTATGACAACTGTCAAAAGCCTCCGCAGCTTTTTACCTTTCTCGCCCAGCCCAGCCAGCTCTGCGCAGTGTCCAACAGCTGGCACCCATCGCCTTATTGATCACATATAACAAAACAAGTGGTACAATCAGCTTACCGAGTAGGCCTAGATCAACAATGTGACACGTGTCTGTCTGTTGATATATAGTGTATATATGCATAGGACATTGATTTTAAAACTGTTAGTTTATTGGAAGGGTGCAAGATAAGAGCGCCAAGATAAGATGTGACATACGTCAGGAATTTTCTTCCCTTATATAAATGATAATGTTACTGTATACTGGTGTTTGTTTATTTATTTATTTGATTGGTGTTTTACGCTGTACTCAGGAATATTTCACATATATGATGACGGCCAGCATCATAGTGGGAGGAAATCAGGCAGAGCCCCAGGGGAAACCCACGACCAAACGCATATTGCTCGCAGACCTTCCCATGTACGACCGGGAAGGAAGGCACAGGGCTTGAGCTGGGCTTGAACTCATAGTGAGAAGAGTTTGAGAGGTACCTTGATCATTACGCTGTACTAGTGTGCTAAACCCTCTGCCACCACATTCAGATACATGTTTTTCTTTTTGATATTTAACTGGTATTAATCCGCTAAATTGACTTCTGTTATTGATCAGGACCTTTTGAAAGTGGTCATATATGGCCGTTTGATCTCAAAACCCCAAAAGTTGTTTGCACACCCTTCGACTCTGGCAGGACTCCTGGTTATAAATGGTACATGTAGTCACATAGTTGATTCAGTGAAGGCACACTTTGACAAAAATTGCCTACGATTAATGGCGATTGTATGCAATGGTCGTATGTAGCTTGTACAATGACACCTGACCAATAAAGGTTCATCAGAACCATGTAGATTGTAGCTGATTGCAGCTGGTTTTCACAAAGACCTCTTGCAGCCCTGGCGTTCGTGGACGATATGTACTCATTCATGAAGATTCATCAAGATACCCCATGACCTTTTGTGTGATTTTCCCAAGATTTACGACAAATACTACGATGTTTGGCGCGCAGATTGTCTTACCTAGTCGTAAGTATATGTGCGACTGCATGGGCCTTAAATACCTGTACCAGACTTTCCAACGTGGTGGATGGATAAAACCAGACTTACCCCACAATGCAGTGCAGCACACCTGATAAGCAAATCACCTATGCCATATCGTTTTTAGTCTTGATAAGGGAAGAAGTTCCTTTGCTGGCAGAATATAATCTCCTACTTGATGTTTCGTCGGTTTTTAATCAATGAGGTTATAGCTGTCGTGATTTCAGGTGTGGCTGTCTATCAGGAAGTCTTACAGGCTCCTCAGGAGTGGCACTCCTTTGATTTTCATACCCCCAAACACCTGACAACTTTGATAGAATTAAAATGATCTTGTTGACTCCAGTGAAATAAATAAATAATTTTGTGTATCAAAAAGCAAACCAAAATTCAGCTGCACCTCTGCTGTTGGGCCTTCACAGTGTCCTGCTCTCAGGCCCATCGGGAACATGAAGTTGTAGTTAAAACAAATGGAAACAAAATGTGTGAAAGAATGATCTGTTGACTCTATGATTATCATTTTGATTTCAATTTTTGCTTACAGGTATGAAACTGCATTATGGTGATCTGACAGATAGCACCTGCCTGGTGAAGATAATCAACGAGGTCAGACCTGATGAAGTGTATCACCTGGGAGCTCAAAGTCATGTCAAGGTCAGCCACACATTTATCTTCTTTTGTGCGAAGACCTATGGGAGCAGACTGTTATGTAATCCTCCCTTCACAATCTCAGGCACACACTTATCCTCCTCTGGGGGAAGACGTGAGGCAATCAGGCTGTTATGTAATCCTCCCTTCACAATCTCAGGCACTCACTTATCGTCCTCTGGGGGAAGACGTGGGGCAATCAAGCTGTTATGTAAACCTCCCTGCACAATCTCAGTCACACTTTTATCTTCTTCTGTGGGAAGACGTGGGGCAATCAAGCTGTTATGTAATCCTCCCTTCACAATCTCAGGCACACACTTATCCTCCTCTGTGAGAATGCCCGGGGGAATCGGGCTGTTCCGTGATCCTCCCTTCACAACCTTTGGCACACACTTGCTATATGCTTCTCTGTGGGAAGACCTGGAGAATCTCACTGTTCTGTAATCCTCCCTTCTCAAGCTCAGGCACAATAAGGGTTGAAATCATTCTTTTAACTTTCCTGCTGGTGCTTGAATGGAGTCTAGTATGTAGCTTCAAATGTTTGACTTTTGCTTTTTCTGACAGTCTGTGTATCTGTCTACTTGCTGTACCTATCTCTCATCCGAAGCGTTTTACTTTAGTTTAATATTCGTTACCCTTTATGGCTTGTTATGAAAACTTGTGCCCATGTGTTCGGTATAATGTGGTACAGGATAGTTTCCAGTTTGGAGAGGATTTATGAATTTTTTGTCTAGCTACATGTACATGTATGTTTGCATTTTTTCTTCTTCATTTGTTGGCATTCTTGTGACGGTTTTTCTTTTTCACAATATATTTCAATTTCTCCTGCACCACTTTTGCTTATGCTCTAATGTATTTCATTGGGATGTGGTGAACATCCTCATTATTGTATTGCACACAGTAAGTTCCATATTTTCCGGCTGAAGCCCTGAAAACTACCAGAGCACCAGCCATGTATTGTGCTATGATACAGTGAGAATGCTGAGTTAGGTATTCTCTTTGTGGGGACTCTTTTCCAAAATTTCGAATTCAGTATACCGCAACACCACGAACATTTCAAAAGCTGACAACTTGAAACTTTCGAAAATATTCGGGGTTAAAATCCCCATTGCAAATGGAGAGCTCTGACATAATCCTATCGGCTTGAAACTCATTGGCCTCAGTGGGGAACAGAACATTAATGCTCCAGCTGAACTTAGTTATGCTTGACTGCTTTTCCTGCAACGCTCCTTGATAATGGTGGGTTAACGGCCGTCTAACAACTCAGTAACAACAACAACAAAGCCGCGGATAAACAGTTAGATGCTCTTGATAAATTTTGCTCGTTATAATCTGTTGGAAGTGTCTTCTTTAGCTTTGGTGCCTTTGTGAACATGTGATGATTTACCAATTAATTCCAGCGATGGAAATATAGAGTTCCACATATGTAAATAAGTGCAGAGAAGCTTCACCCTAGTTTGGTAAATAGATAAAAAGGCAATCGAGATTTCTCCCGGTTTGCCCTATAACTGTCGCCAGGGCAACAGAAGCTACTCTTTCACACCATGTATTTTAGAAGTGACTATGGATTTGTGGCAGCAGATGGAAATGGGTGATGAGCTGAGACGATTTGCTGTCGGTGAGAAATTCGTGAGACATTTATGTGTCGCCCAAGTCAGAAATTATGCGATGTTAAAAGGGAGATTTCTATCCATTTTTGATTAGAAAGGAAAACAGACAGAGCGTATGCCTAGCAGCTGGTTATTGCATACATTATCAGTAAAGGAATGTTGAATATATCAAGCCTTTAAACGAGGTATTAGACTTCTTAAACCTGATTGATCGACACCACTTGCCCTGCCTTGTTGTTATTGTTGCCATCAGCCGAGGTGTAAAACGCTTTGTCCTCCTATCACACAGGCTCTCTTTGAAGTTCGAAAGATCGGGGTTAGAATTCCAAGTTGTGACGTAAGCTACCCAGCAGCAGGCCTTAATCATCAGCTAGGTGTTTCTCATATATATAATGTATATTATATTTCAATCTTGAAAACATGCTCATGTAGGTAATTGTAGTTAAATTACCATTTGTAGAGTGTTTTTCTAAGTGCAGGCTTTTCATTTAGGGACTGTTCCTTGACACCTTTATACAGTTATACATTGGTTGCTTGAACTAGACACCATTGCCATTGGTATGGCTGAGATATTGCCATTGGTATGGCTGAGATATTGCCAGTGGCATACTTCAGTCTCGGCCATTTATTCTGTACAGACGTAGAATGGGACTCTTTTTGCAATGCTTTGAAGTTGACCGGCCCTGTCAATGTAGATTGTATCCCCTTGGTTAGATACGTACCCTAATTCTTCTAATTATTGGAACACCTTTTAGCCAATGTACATGCAGTTGTAACCGGGATACACTGTTCATTTTCACGTGGTCAGCCCATCTTACGAACAACACACCTATGTCTTCACGTCACTGAAAAACTGAGAAAAATTTTAGATATCTACACTACTGATACATGTCTCAAAAATTAGAAGAATCGGTGTAATTATGGTTCATATTGTACATAAGTTAGACTGGAGTTTTTGAACAGATTTTAGTTGTTAGGGATCCACCCTCATACGCAGGTAGTGGTTAACCCACATTTTTTTTTTTTGTGCAGAAGCTTTCATTCACGCTTTGATGTTTGGATAGGGGCGAGGGAGAGGTTGTGTGAGTGGCCACACAAAATGTTGAACAGGCTTCACGGACTATCTTGAACAGTCATTGTAACCCCGTGTTGGCAGATCTCAGGCTTTGTCTCCTTTTCTTCAGAGTGTTGACATGAAAAGGTTAAGCTTACAATGAAATATTGAATTCAGTTCATTTAAGTTAGAAGATAAATCAGTTAAGTTGAAAGTAGACTCATAAAATATATATTGTGGCCAATACACATACAATAATGACAGCTTATTTTGTTGGGAATACTTACTTCTCTCTCTTCTTGTAAAACATGCTACATTTCATCGATTACAGATGTGTGCCTAAAGTCTTTCAGCATGCTTTTACACGCATCTGTGCACGGTTTCAAGAGTTTCCGTGATAAAAACCTTCAGATTTTATATCGACTTATCTTGTCATTATTTCATCAAATCTTCAGAAGCATGCTCGGAAGTTTTTATTGGGAATTTTATTTCTTCTCTGTTGATTTCTTTCATATCTTTTTCATTAGCCGAAATAAAAGGAATAGGGAATTGCCTGATGATAAACCTTATTTTTTTATGTGGCCTGGTCACGCTTATCAGATTGTACCTTACACAGTATTCTCAGTCTGATTCAAATCAATTCTGGCAATGATCTTAACACACTACAGCCACGCCCTGCCCATTCAGTGGCCTCTGAATGCTGAACTCCCATGACCCAGCTGAACCATGGGAGGTAGTGCCCAGGAACTGTTGTTAACTGTCAGAAACAAGGTGAATTCCAATTTTCTTTCAGTGGACATGATGATAGAAGAAGGATATTGCTTCACAAGATGGTCATCCCCCTTGAAGAAACAACTTCTTGTTGCTTTCTTTGTGGTGATTGTTTATCTTTCATGTTATTTCCCTTGTTAAAGCAGTTAAAGGAACTCGAGGCCTGTAGCCCCCGTTCTCAAACAGTGGACAGCTCCCATCTGCTGTGTGTTGTCTAGGTGATCGGAACATGACAAGCTACAGTTTTATTTCTTGAGTAACAATGTGGATGAAAATTGTTCAGTGTCTGCCTCATGAAGTACACAGGGATTTCTTGGTTGTCTGATTGCCAATGTTATTTTGTTGTACCTGAAGCTGTGTAATTTGTATGTTTTTGTACACGTTGTGCATGTTTTGTCCATGCTGTCTGCAGATCTCATTTGACCTGGCCGAGTACACGGCCAATGTGGACGCTGTTGGGACGCTGCGATTGCTGGATGCCATTCGTACTTGCGGACTGACAGAGAGAGTCAAGTTCTACCAGGCATCCACAAGTGAAATGTTTGGCAAAGTACAGGAAATCCCGCAGAAGGAAACTACACCATTTTACCCCAGATCTCCTTACGGTAAGCAGCTTTGCATAAAGAAATGTAACAAATTGTTAAGCCATTTATCCTGTTTGTATTACATACAACAAATGCTGTTTGTATTGATTCTGGTGTCAGCATGATAATAGTATAGTTTTTAGAAGAGCCAAATTTGGATTCCAAACTTACTGTTTCCTTTAAAGAAAATTGGGAGCTTCATTCTGTTATAGTTCATTGTTATTTGAGGTTCAGAAGATTTTAGGCAATCTGATTTTGTTTTCTGTTGAAGGTGTGGCCAAGCTTTATGGTTACTGGATCACAGTGAACTACAGAGAGGCGTACAACATGTTTACCTGTAACGGCATCTTGTTTAACCATGAAAGTCCTCGCAGAGGTGAGTTATCAGAGGGGCCAACAACATGTTTACCTGTAACGGCATCTTGTTTAACCATGAAAGTCCATGCAGAGGTGAGTTATCAGAGGGGCCAACAACATGTTTACCTGTAACGGCATCTTGTTTAACCATGAAAGTCCATGCAGAGGTGAGTTATCAGAGGGGCCAACAACATGTTTACCTGTAACGGCATCTTGTTTAACCATGAAAGTCCATGCAGAGGTGAGTTATCAGAGGGGCCAACAACATGTTTACCTGTAACAGCATCTTGTTTAACCATGAAAGTCCACACAGAGGTGAGTTATCAGAGGGGCATACAACGTGTTTACCAGAAACAACATCTTGTTTAACCATGAAAGTCCAGGCAGAGGTGAGTTGTCAGAGACATTTACAGCATTCCTGTTTATCTGTAGTGGGCATCCCCTATTCCTTCATGAGATAACTACAGAGCTGGATTGATTGACTGTGGCAGGTATAAGTGATGGGGATGCCATTCTTGGCAGTTTCGTTGAAGTGAGTTTTTTGTCTGCACTGTGCATGTCAGCACACATACGTGTACATAGAGATATGCAGTGGCTTTTTAATTGGAGTTCTATTTACCATTCCATTTCAGTACCATATATTGTACTTCACCTAAAGATTAGCTTTATCAAAATGACGCCAGTTTTTGCTTATTTCTGATTGAATCGCCCATTTATAGCACCACTTAAGAGTTCTTCAGGAAGTACGATAAATTTCCTATCGGAAAAACTTTGTCTATGAAAAGCATCTTTTTAAGGCCTTAATGTGTTTCTGAAAGTGGATTTTTATAAACCAAACTGTAGGTGAAAGGCAGAATTGTCAAGTCTAGGTGCTGGCTAGTTATCTCACAAACTTGATCAGACTTGTAATTTGTGGACTTATAAATTGGCTAATGTTCTGTCCCTATTTCTCCACCGTTAACTGCTGTTGTTTTATTTTAAATGACATGGCTGTGTATGCAGCCTAAATTCTTATTCAGCCATTTTGAAGACTTTGTTCAAAAGGCTTTCTTTTTGTGTGTCCAGGTGAGAATTTCGTGACAAGAAAAGTTACTCGAGCAGTTGCAAAGATCAAGCTGGGGCAGCAGGAAGTCCTGCAGCTGGGAAACCTGGACGCCAAGAGAGACTGGGGGCACGCCAAGGATTTTGTGGAGGTAACACAGGTTACATTCCCTGGGGGACAGGGCTTGATCATTTGCTCCTTTGTTTGTTTTATTATTTAAGACAGTTGTGAGTAGCCTTTGAGGAACTCTCTGATACCAGCAAAGGTGAGATGCATTAGCTCTTTCAGCTGAAAAGTATACTTTCCAATCACGTAACATGTTCATCATCATTGGTGCTTCATGCAGGTATGGCAGAAGTTCTAGCATACCATACACTCATTGTGTTGGTGCTTATTTCCAGTCTCACTGTTTTAATCCCCGTGTTAATTTTTTGCAGGCAATGTGGCTGATGTTACAGCAAAGCAAACCAGACGACTACGTCGTGTCCACTGGGGAATGCCACAGCGTGCGCGAGTTTGTGGAATTGGCGTTTTCAGAGGCAGGAATAAGTATTGTGTAAGGATTACTTATAACCATCTGTTATATATATTGCATAAGGTTTACTTCTAAGCATCATGCAATGTTTAGCTGTGTCACATACAGTGGAACCCACATAATTGCACACCTGATAAACGCAAACTCCGCCCAAGTGCAAAGAATTCCCCAGCACAAAACCAAATTGTATTCAGCCTCATTGTTTTTACATGGTAATTTGCAAATCGGCTCTATGGAAAACCCTGTTAATGGGAAGGCTTTGAGCCCTATGGTTTGGGTTAATCTCCAGCTAATCACATAAAATAATATTCTGAAAGACTCATCCATGCGCCACGACTTCTCGATGGGCATCATACCAGCCATCACGTCAGTCTGGCTAGAGTTTTGTATGAATGAACTGCTGTGACTGACTGAGACACAGCATGCCAGCATATAATGTTATGTACCCTGTCCAACAGCCCATCAGCTTAAGGTTTCTGAGGATTTGATAAGACCACAAGCAAGGGTTGTGTGTTGTAAACACATCAAATTGGTTTGAATTGGCTACTCTCGCATTGTGTAAACATTTGAAAATCTGTATAAATAAAAAGTACTACAGATATGCTACATCCATCTCCTTAACTAACCTCAAGTTACAAGCACGTATAAAATGTTGAGTCATACATGTCATATGGACACAGGCCGTCCCTGGCCAAGAAAGTCAAGGTCCCTGAGTTCATCGATTGTGGAAAATCATGTACCATATGAGATTTACATTATTTTTCTACTTTTAAAGTATAGCTGTGTTTAACATTACAAACAATAGGATTTTTTGAGTTAAATTTTAAATTTAATTTTAAATTTTATTTTTTAAGTTAAATGTCGACCTTAAACGTTGTTGTGAGTAGATCAAGGGAGGTAATTCACTATTTTAGACTTGAAGTCTGGATAAACCACAAACCCTGTTTTACGCAAGCAAAGCTCTGAGATTTAAGATTTGCTAATAAATGGACTCCACTGTATACTGTATAAAGTTTACTCATAACCATATCATGTAATGCTTTGCCTTGTTATGCAGTACAGTCAGATCCTAGCCTTAAATCCTACGCCCATTGTGGCCCAGGGATATGCGGAGGGTCTGCCGATGATATGCTGACCCTCGGCCGACCATACGCCGATCATGTTCCCCTCCCTCCACGGATGGTGACGCCATCCTCCTACCATCATCTGTGAATGATGGCTGGATGGTCGTCGCATCTTGATCAGAGTTTATTGCCATTATAACATACTGTTTTTCAGCACACCGATCATTCAAGCATCCTGACGCCAGTCATGTGAACACAAATTTAACTCGGTTGATGACTTTTTGTCATTGTCAGGCCATGATAAGCCCCAATGGGAGGTAGCCAGCTACTGTATTTAGCACTTCTTTACATTACTGTTCTTTCCATTCAGGAGAATGGAAGGCTCAAGTATAATGCTCGCTCTGTTCAACTTGTGCTTGTGAGAGTTGAGGATCGAAAGGTTACTGTGTCCTATTTTCGACGTGTCAAGCTTAATTTTGCACTGACTACATAGAGGAGATGTGATGAACATGATGGTGTGACCTTACAGACCTCCTGCAAGCAAAACAGCACCAGTCTGAGATCAGCTGAACAGCAGTGCAAGGCCGTCGCCTCTTGTTTTTGAGAAACACTGTAATCAACACATGAGCAGTATGATGAAGACACTGATATGACCTTATGGACCACCCACTGCTCCAGTTTGAGGTCTTTCGTCACAGATTTGCACAAGCTGATGATGAATTTTGTCCATAAGTAGAGATTAAAGTAGTGTCGATTTATCGGAATTAGAAAGGCTTTCACAGGGTCATCACATGCTGTTTTAAACAATATGAAAATAAATATTAAATTCTAAACCAAAGCTAGAATATTCAAATGATGCCAGCCTGGTTATGTCATAAAATCATGCCCCGATCATGGGGCCATGATCCGACCATCATCCGCTTATAGTGACAGCTGATTTGCTCACCGGCTAACAGTCAACATATGATCGGTGTATGGTCAGCGGATCATACGTTGACCACCCGACCACAATGGGTGGAGGATATAAGGTTAGGACCGTACAGTATATATCTTGATGTACGCAGCAAAACTGTGGCTGCCCATGTTCTGAATACTCCAGGTGCTGCAGTTTCCTATTAACATCACTTTTAAATTGACCGTCATACATGTCATACAAGTCAGTTGATTCGCGTTGCTGTTGTGCATACAGGAGCACTGACGAGCCAGTGCCAGGGTCGGGTTGGGTGGAGTTAGGTCTTAAGCCTTTTTGTATGCAGTGCTTTAGACATATCTGAATTTCAGTTCGAGTCATAAATATTCATTCATTCATTCATTGAATAATTCTCCCTGTCCGTTTCAGATGGGAAGGTGAAGGGGTCAAAGAAGTCGGCAAAGACAAGTCTACAGGGGTCGTTCGAGTCTTGGTAAACCCCAAATTTTACCGCCCAACAGAAGTGGTGAGTGGACGTACAACCATACAGGTTGCACTGTTGTTGTAAACCTCTCCTTATGGTAACTTTTCAGTAAGAACAAGTTCAAGCATTACTGCAGATCCAACTTTTCAGTAATGACATGTTCAGGCATTACTGTAGGACCAACTTTTCAGTAATGCCACGTGCAAACATTACTGCAGGACCAACTTTACAGTAATGACATGTTCAAGCATTACTGTAGGACCAACTTTTCAGTAATGCCATATGCAAGCATTACTGTAGGACCAACTTTACAGTAATGACATGTGCAAGCATTACTGTAGGACCAACTTTACAGTAATGACATGTTCAAGCATTAATGCAGGACCAACTTTACAATAATGACATGTTCAAGCATTACTGCAGGACCAACTTTACAGTAATGACATGTTCAAGCATTACTGCAGGGCCTGAATCCTGCCAATGACGGCATGGTGCTAGATGATACATTAAAAAGTACTTGTACTTTTGACTTGAACTTTCCTCCTATGCTGTCTTTCACAGGAATTCCTGCTAGGAGATTGCACCAAAGCTAAACAGACATTAGGATGGAAGCCAAAGTATGATTTCAAGGTAAGTTTAGATTCTGCAAAGCATTCTGGGGCCTCCATGGTATTTGTTTTGTCCTCTACTTATAAACCACTCAACATTTCTGTTGGGTTGTATTTGGTAACAATCCGTCCTATAACTGTTAAATTAAGTGTTTTCATCCCCAAAAAGACTGAAATTTCTTCTACTGTAGCATAGCTGAGAACTATTTTTTGTTATTTCTCCTCAGAAACTTGTGAGTGAGATGGTTGCTGCTGATGTCCAGTTGATGAAGCAAAACCCTATGGCATAAGCATATCTCCAGTTCTCTCCCCTTTTCTCTGAGAAGAGGTGAATGACAACGCTGTGGGGTGACAAACTACTACAAATTAACAAAGCTTTAATTTATATCAATCTAATCCTGTAAAAAATAACCCTTGTTTTCATTTTTGTCAATTCAGAAGAAAATTGTGTATTTCACTATTTATTAATTGAATTTGCAGTTGGAGAGAATAATGTGCCTGTTACAGTCGTCCTATTACTGACAGCGTCTGTACATACACGTGCGTGGTATTTATAACATTTTGTGGTAATGTACAGCGCACTCACATATTGTTTTATGAATAGTAATCTGAGTTCATAATAACGCATATACAGCATTTTTATCATCAGTTCACTCAAGGTCATACATGCACGTTCAGGTCACGAACATTATTTAGGTTTAAATCTGGTCATGTTTTGTGACATATTTTGTTTGCAGTTTGGTTGTATGGTATTTTTCTCAGCGGTGCTGTAATGGACTTACACCCTCATGGTGAGTGTCATGTCACCATACAGAGAGATCATAATCAGAAGTTATACAGGTACAGGTTACCTACAAACACCAAATAATCTTTACATGTTTGCTGACTTTTTATGTGCCATGAATTCACTGGAGTATGTGCTCAGATAACAACAGCTGTGATTTATCATCACGTTCTTACGTTTGAAATCCATGTGAAATCAACATTTCACTAATTAATGTACCTCTTTTATGTGGAGAAGAGTTTACACACGAAACTGAAAGTTTTAACTCTTCACTACAAGCACTATATATGTAACAGCTAAGCACGACACGGATATAACTAGCTCCATAAATATGTAACAAGCACCATGAAGATGTAACCAGCACCATAAAGATGTAACAAGGACCATATAAAAGTAACCAGCACCATAAGATGTGGCCAAAACCATAAAGACATAACCAGCACCATAAAGACATAACCAGCACCATAAAGACATGGCCAACACAATCTCAGTGATTTAGGAATCTCACATGCACTGCCAATGATTCGGACCTGATACATGCGTGTATCTGTAATCATGACATTGTTTCCCGCCCTTAAACGCACTCTTTAGACCATTACCCTCTGTGATCAGAGATTAGATGATATGTTCTTCGGTTTATATTTTTGGGCTGCCACATGGTGCTGCCATTCAAAATATCATTTTAAATCATGGTCTCTAGAGCCACCTTTTAACTGGATGGGCAAACAATTAAAGGCAAAGAACTGATTGCAAGTTAATGGCGCATTAAAATGCAGAGAGGATCTCACATGTTTCGTGAAAGTGGCGCGAGGTTGAGAAAGCTCCAAAACGTACACACAGCTTGTGGATGGTCAAGGCATGTGTGTGATTTAGGTCCTCCCCCTCTCACTTTATCAGACAAATTGTTCTTAGGTTCTGTAATTTAACTGCATGTTTTTCAGTTGGACTTGTGTGATTCTTAAACGATTTATGTTTTAGTAAATTTTGTGCATATCTTTTACCATGAATCATGCTATGCATTTCATCTAGAGTTGACACGTCATATTCTTTGCTTTCAGATGCATGTTATGTGCTGTATCATTAATTATAATTTTTAAATTGGTATATTTTAGAGTGAAATTGTGGGACCAAAGACAAAGCTTTAAAGGTAACATGAAAGCATTTGTATTATAATTTATTTAAGATGAACAGTTTATATATTTAAATTTTGTAGACGAAATTTTATTCGCATTAGAATGAAGAGAATGTGAGAAATTTATATTTACATGTTGAAAAAGATATTTTAGAGAGCTGTGCTAAAATTCGTAGTTTGTAGGAAAATAGGGCTGGACTCTGTATATACATATATGCTCCGGGGGAAACTGGACCTTTCAGAAGTACCCATGGAAATGCGGCAGTTTTTTTTTTATTGCAATATTCCTGGGAAATGGATTATTCACTCTTTGAACATGCTTGGGAAATCTGTCATGGCCAAGTTTTTATGGGAAAGGTTTAATCCATAAGCACTCGGACCTCCATCAGGTTTTTTCCCCCAGCTTTATTGGGAAATCTGTGATGATTGTGGGGAAGATCCGTATGAACAGAATGGTCTAGGACACCTTGAGGGATTGTGTTGCATGTAGGAATTAGTTGAATTGGGTTCAGCGGAATGTGGCTGGACATACGTATATACACTTTAGGTTGAACCTTCTCAGAAGTATTTGAATTCTCAAGCAAAATAAAATGGCTACATTATTTTAGTAAGTGTTCTTCTGTTTCATTCTTTCGGGGGGAAAATGGACGTGAAATGTGCCATGTGCTTTAACTCTGGATGAAGAGTGTATGTGGCAACAGAGTCTGGTTCAGGCGCAACATTTCATCGCTGTGGTTGGTTGGTTTTTGTTTGGCTCTTCCTGTAGTTAATATGCATGGATTCAATGGAAACAGGTGACTAGGGCGCTGCCTCACCCAGCCTGTCAGGTCCGTGGGCAGTGAGCTCGCAGGTTCGGATCCAGCTGTTTTGACTGCGGATGTGTCTTGAGAGGTTCACCAGATACCTGACCAGACTCGATAATTTACGCCAAGGATTCCGATTTCTTTAACCCATAAACCTGACCATGTCATGTAAAGCTCGCCATACTACCTCGAGCTTAATGCGAAATAACGGCGCGGGTCATCTGGAGTTCTTCATGGGATACCAGCGGATTTTCCTCTTCCAACAGGTGTCGCTGGAGTCAATTACATCATAAATCTGCTGTTTTGCAAAGTCAAACATGTTGCGTAGAATGGTTTCATTTATGACGTATGTGGTCTTCTCACTGTGACATCGCGCTGTTAACACTGCAATAGAACCGTCAGCGTCATTAAAATGACGTCACACGTCCCACTTCGGACTACTGCCATAGTGTCCCATTGATACTTGCATGGCGGTCGAAATAAAATCGTATGGCCATCAGCGACTGGGAACAACAGCGTAAGATAAGTTGAGCCGAGCTGAGACATGTGCTAAGCCCGATTATGTACCCCGAATTTAAGAGAAAAGTTCTTACGCACAGCAATAAATCAATCAATCAACGTCCATCGTTAGAATGCCAGAATTTTATTATCACACACGGGGGCCGCCGTGGCTCAGTCGGTTAGCGCGCTATCTCAGCACAATGACTCGAAGCCTCCCACCAATGCGGGCGGTGTGAGTTCAAGTGCAGCTCATTCTGGCTTCATCTGCAGTCGTGCGTGGGAAGGTCTGCCAGCAACCTGCGGATGGTCGTGGGTTTCCCCCAGGCTCTGCCCGGCTTCCTCCTATCATAATGCTGGTGTAGTGCTCAAGAATATTTTACTTATGCGACGGCGACCAGCATTATGTTGCGAAGCAGCTGGGCAGAGCCCAGCGGAAGGATGGAGCATAAGGCCTTCCCCTATAGCCTATTCTACATCTGCTGGTTTGTTTCCACGGTTGTAGCCTAAGTACCGACTACTAGAGTTACGAAGAGTAATATCCACAAACTTGGATCAAGCTAGGTTAACTGAATGTTCCAACACAAAGCTATATGGACTGAACTGAGACTCGCCCTGCTATAAAATGTACAGGATTCATGTACTCCACACGCCAAAGCAGCCGTGAAGACCTTGACGCAGAGACAGACCAATCGTCAAGGACGTAACTGAATGTTGTGTGGATTCAGGGCCTGTCAGTGTGGTAAAAGCAAAAGGGTGTAACTCTACAGCGACAGTGACATGCTGAGACTTATGTGTGTGTGTGCGTGCGTGCGTTCGTGCGTCAATTAATTGTACTTATTTCTGCTTAATCCATGGTGCTACATGGGCGTGTCAGTTGCTGCTTATGCATTTACTTGTATAGTTCGACTGAAAGACCCTAACTGAGGTAAACTGACAACAGGCCGGATTTCACCAGTAACGTGTGAACAATTAGCCAACCATCTCACCCTTGTGGCAGCTCTGATTTTATTTCCTATGCTGCAGTCTTTTGTCTTCTATTTGCATCGACTGACCACATGTACACTCTCGCCAAAATGTTGAGCATAAGCCGAATTGGCGCTGGAGCCGTCTCGCGCGATTAACACTGTTTGGGCGAGACATGAGTGGGTGCTCTCGCAAACTAACGCGAAATGACGCTAAAAAGACGTGATTTTCGGTAGTTGCTACAACAACAACAACATTCTAAGGTATGGCGACTACCGGAAATCACGTCTTTTTCGGGTTAATTTGGGTTAGTTTGCGAGAGCACATCATGTCTCAACCAAACAGCGTTAATCTCGCGAAACGGCTCCAATGCCGATTAGGCTTATTTACATCAACCACTCCTTCATACCCTATGTACATGTATAAGTACATGCAAATATTAAACCACCAGTCCCCAGCCCCCATCCACTCTCAGTCCAAAAGCGAACTAAATTATTGTAACCTAAAATACATCGGAAAATAACCCTGTACCGTTGAAGGCTCGAATTCAGCTGTGGCAAAAGCTGTGGTGTTTACTCGGTTTAGTGAAAAAGCGTGGAAATTTAAACGAGGAATCAATCAACCATTAATTAAAGTATAAAGTATAAATAGTATATTTTATTTTCTTGTTTATACATCATTTATATATTAATCAAAGTCAATGTTATTAAAGACATTGGCTAAGTCATGTTGAGCATGGCCAGGGACAAGGCTTCATGTCGTATGGTCATCACATGGCACGATAGTCGGACGCCTGGAACCCGAAGCGGAGCGTCGTATTGGGGGCAGGAGCACCGTTATCGGAGAGTAGTCGGTTCTTGGCCAGGAAAGGGGCTTCTCTTTTCCATACGGCAGGCGTCTGAGGGCGGAGGTGAACCGTTTGGGCAGCACCCGCTTCACTATGAACACGACCATCGACAAAATCAACACACAGAGGACTCCCAAGGCGAAACCAAAAAACACAGCTTTTCTAAAATCTTCCACGTTCAGAGCCAACTTATGCCTGTGTGCATATTTGCCGATCTTTGGTCGCACTCCATGATGGTTTCCCCTCGAATCAAAATTATGGTATCCGTGTGCAACGGTCTCGGCCTCTGGGGAATACTGTCCATCGGGACTTGTGTCAGGGTGATCTCGTCCATTGGGACTTGCAGCGTGATGATTTCGTCCTTTGGGACTTGCAGCGTAATGATCCCGTCCACTAGATTTGTAATGGTTCCATCCGGTGGAACCGTGATGATCTCGTTCGTCCGAAGTTGCAGGGTGATGATCCCGTTCATTAGGACCCGTATCAGAATGAAGTTGTTCATGACCATGAACGAAGTGCTTACCAGGAGAACTTCCCCCGTGCTGATGCTTCCACGTCTGATGTCCACTGCGTTCGCCAGTCTTCTGCAAACTGTCATCCGTAGTTTTCGCGCGTGGACGGCTCGACAAGACCTTACCAAAAGCTTGACTTACAAGGTGTTCCATGGACTCACCCAGTCTTGTCAGATGTTGAATTCTCTTGCTGAGAAAACGAACAAGACTTGCGTTCATAAAGCGGTTATTCCTCAGCAGGTCGTTTGTGTTCGAATACACATGCAGCTTGTTCCCCGAGCGACCAGATGATGGCATTTCCTGCTTTCCCGAGATATTTGGAAGGCTGAGGAAATGCGAAAGGCTTGCGTTCATGAGGCGGTTAATCCTCCTCAGGTCATCTATCGCTGGATGTTCATGCATTTTGCTCTCGATGCTATCGGGGGGTGGCATTTCCGGTCTGCTGGAGATATTTACATGGCTGCTGAGTGGAATTTTGATACGCCCGGAGGACTCGCCATTTTGGATGTCTCTTTCATTTGAGTTTGGCGTTGTGGTTATACCCGATGGTTTGTTCTTGTCTTGGCCAGCCTCAGGCCCATGATCGTTGCGTATCCGAACAACTCTTCCATTTGGAAGTCCCACACGATGAAGTTGGGGTTCCGGGCTGTCTACACGCACGCCGCCGACCTCACCGCTTATAATCTTGGGAATAATCTGCTCAAGGATTTCTTCAGTCCGTGTCCCTGAGGATAGTTCACAACTGGTGACGGTCAAAATCAGGAAAAATGTTGAAGAAAGAGCATGGCAAATCATTATCTTCCTTGACTATACCATGGTTGTTTTAGTCATATGTTACATTTCAGTCTGCAAAAGGACTTCGACGTCAGCCTGCAGCCACAGCGTCAACCTTAATAACGGTTGTCAACGTCACATGCGCAGATTTACGTGAACGTGTCTCTGTGACGTCATGGTCGAGAAGATACGACTGTAGTAAGGAGGTTCCATGAATAGATCCACCACATGCAAGTCGCACTACCCCTTCTCGTGACGTTGCATTTCATTCCATTCACGTTGAAAGTAATTGTGACGTCATGACGTCTCTGAAAGATTGAACCTACTTTTGCAACAGCATTGATCATGATTGATCAAATGTGCACTCTTGATTAACAGCTCGGGAAGGTCAATTCCTTTCCAGGTTTGCTCTCACCACAATGCTGGCTGCTGTCGTATAAGTGAAAGATTCTTGAGTACTGCGTAAAACACCAATAAAATAAATACATAAATCCATTCTTTCCCCAAGTATATGAATATAAAAATTACAATCAGACTGGCAAAATGTAGAAGTGGGTCATTTGAAGGACCTCAGAGCTCTACCACAGCGTCAAAAACACGACGGTCACAGTCAAAGGAACATTACGCCATAAATTAAACCACAGCACCCGAAATGTATGACGTCACACAACGGACCTATCGCGTGAAAATCCCACTTCAACCTAGCGACCCCCTGTTGTGTTGCCATCAGTACCTGGTTGCCACGGACGGTTTTCGACTAAACCGGATTCGCTAATTGTTACAATTCTTGAAAAATGAGTGAGTGACTGCCGGGGGTTTAACGTCGCACTTAAAGAAAACAACATATTTATACAACCTATACCTTAAAAGAATGAGCTTTACCTATGGTTAAATAAAAAATCTCAGTTTTCTGGCGGAAGTGCTTGTTATTTGACTATTTAATAGTTAAACATCCAAGACTGAGAAGCCTTTTTAGGCCTCCATTTTAACAGATTGCTTACGTCGTCGTCCTTAGCTTGGCAAAGTAGCTCTTCTATCTTTGTAAGTAAAAAGAAATCATGTAGATAAAGTAATGGAGCGCTTCAGTGGAGGCCCCAGCTACAGTTCTGATGATAGTGAATGTAACTTCGGCTTACAAGGCTATCAGTTTGAATCGCAGAGGAGTAAAGCTGAGAACAGTAGTTCGATCGATTACGCATTAAGCTCAAGTGAGTGGGAATCGGGATTTCTTGCTTTGAAAGGGGCAATCTGTGAAAGGACATTTTGCGCTCTCTGCCTTCAGGACATCACAATTCAGAGACATTTGGACAGCCTACAGCCACACATGTAGGCATGGTGTGGCCCTCTAGGACATCTCAAACTCTTTCTTTTTAGAGTTGGCTTTAACAGAGCTTAAAGCCCACGATTATCACGATGTACGAACATATTTAGCTGCGAAATGCACGTTATTTAAATGATAGGAGTAAAACCTTAAGCACACTGACGTCCCAATAAATATTCAAGCAGAGGAAAGGAGGATTTTCATTGGACAAGCCTAAAACACGGCGGGACTTTCTAAGTTCTAACCATTTACCCGTTTACTAGCCTAAAGAATTAGATGTTTTACCTATACAGCGTCCAACAGAGGTCCATTTGAAAAACGAGGGGTATTTTCCTATCCGCATTTGGGCGCTGTCTACCGTTTAAAATATGTATATTCCTCATTCTGCAATGATCAGCCGAGGGGATCGCATGTCGCAGCGGTTTAAAAACGCTTGTGTTAAGGCCTATTCTGGGCAGTGACGCCGTTATTACCTACATGCCGATCGCTACACATGTTTGTTTATGTAAATTCTCCACACTGTGGCAGTTTTCGGCTATTGAGCTATCTATGTAACAACGTGATTCCTGCACCGAAAAGCTCCACATCACGAACATTACCAGGTTCTCTTGATGGTTGAATAAACATGGCGGACTGCGGGAATTTTTGATCGAAACAATGGTGTAAAACAGCCGATTTGGCCTTAACACAAGTGGTTCAAAACCGCTGCTACGTGCGATCCACTCCGCTGCTCATTGCTGATTGAGGAACATACCGATTTTAAAGGATAGGCACGTTTAAATACGGACAGGAAAATACCCCCTTCCTTTTCAAATGGACCTCTGTTAGACGTTGTATCGTTAGCATACGTCAAATTCTTTCGGCTACCAGTTTACGGGATAAGTTCTTACACCTTCTGTGGCAAGTTGTTACGCTATGTAAGCCTGTTATGTTTATTCTGAGTCAGGGAAGTTGGTTTATGTTCGAAATGCAATATGTATCAAGTTACCAAGTACTCGTATGAACACTAACTGTGATCGGACTTGACAAATGGAACTACTGTCAACAAGTAGCTTCTAACGTAAAATTTGTACATTTATGGAATTTCAGTCAAAGACAAAACAACAACAACAACAAAAAAACATAGACATACTGTGTCTCATAATTATGCCACTTCAGCGTTTGTCTTATATTCTCAGTCTTTTCCTTCAGAAGCTGAAAAACTGCTTCAGGACGGGCTGTGTATGGACAAAAAATTATTTACACTGGAATATAAAACGAAGTGGGTTATCCATAAATATGGACGCTCTCGTGCTCTGTATGTGGCAAACGATAAAAATTTATCTATTTATTTGATTGGTGTATTACGCCATACTCCAAATGATATAAGAGCACATTAATCAGTTATGGTACGCATGAAACGTTAACATAACATAAGGCACCCTATTGTGTGGAGCAAGTAAAACCCGAGCAGTGGCAAAAGCACAGGCCTGTACACTGTACTTTAAAGTGCCACTCCGGTCAGAATACATGTTATGTAGAAATATTTAAATCATATGAAAGACATCCTATGGACCAACCCTTGCACCATTGTTCAAAAGGATTTTCTCTGAATAACACTATTTCACCCATGTAAGTGAAGATTCCTCAAGAAACAAAATCGTCAGCTGTGTCCATTTTTTCTGTTTCTTTTTTCTGGTGTGAATGATAACATTGCTTATATCACGTCGAATCAGGCAGCTGTGACGAGGAGTAACACATTTATGCTGGGATGGTGTCAAGTGCGTTTGAAAGGGCAGCATCATTTGTTGTTATACATCGGCGATTGATGGCATCGTGCTCGTGCGTGACGTCACAACAGGCGAAGTGGAAAGGACAGAAAAAATTTTGTTTCTCTATTCTCTGATGAAACATACAGTACCGGTTTTAATAGACTGCAATATTTTTTACAATTTACGAGAGCAGTTCAGGCCATCTCTACATTTCATCTTGCTTTTAAGACACTGTTGTTTTGACAAAGCAACTACCTAAGAATAGTACAGTTCACTTGCAGGAGGGTCGTGAGGTTTATAGCTGGAGGAAACCAGAGTGCCCAGAATGAACCACTGACCACTACAAAATGCCTGACAAACTTCCTCTAGAGCTGGATTCAACTGGATTAGCCGAGATCACTTCATACGTGTAATACTGATTCAGTCTGCACCAGGGTCAGCTATGGAGTTTGAGCTTTGTCATATCAACCAGTTGATACATTCTACCAGGACCCATTCAGTACCTCTGCTTGGGGTATACTGAGGCCTCTAGTCACTATCGTACTTGCCAGTGTCAAATGATTTATTTACATGTATTTATCTGATTGGTGTTTAACACCGTACTCAAGAATATTTCTCTCATACCACGGCTGTCAGTATTGTGGAATGAGGAAACCAAGCAGAGCAGGGGGGAAACCCCACAACCATACACAGGTTGCTGGCCTACCTTCTCACGTATAGCCAGAGAGGAATCCAACCATAGCTGGACTTCAACTCACAGCAAGTGCATTGGTGAGAGGCACCTGGGTCATTACGCCGCAATGGAGCACTAAAACACTCTGCCAAGGAGGCCCCCCCGCCCCCCCCCCCCACGAGGTCAAATGGAGCTTCTCAATTAAGGCACCAGTTCAAATTGCATAATTTGGGCTAAAATTAGGCTAAATATGAGATTTTACAACAAGGATATTGTCTAACAATACCTAAAATCAGATTTTCAACACATAATTAATTGAAATGAACATTTTAAAAAATTTCAAGTTGTTTTAATTTGGGCTACTTTTTAAGCTTTTAAAAAACTGCCTGCATGTCACCCTGACCAGCCTCGGATGGGGTGCAATAAATGTAAACAGCAAACCCAAACCTTGTCAATATATAAAGTACAACTGTGTGTAAGTGTAGTGTCCACAAATGGATACTATAATCCACTTTATTACTGGGCTCTTCTGCCGCTTACACACTACACATTTCATTCCAGAGTAAAAGAGAAAAAAAAGACAACATCCCTTTGGCAGTCCTATGTTCCTTCAGGTTGGTGAATTCACGCGTGTATTTGTGTAATCTATAAGTGGTTTGTACAAGTTCTTCGGGGCATTGTCCCCCTCCCAGTAGAAGCGTTTTTTTCTCCAGCCCCAGTGGGCTGCCAGTAAGACGTTGCCTTTGGAGTAATCGTCCTTGTACACATTATTCTGACTCATTTTCTGCATCTGTTTGTGGCGGGGTTTCAGGGTACACTCGACGAACCACCTCCCTTCTCGCTTCTCAAAGTAGCATCCTTTGCACCGACGCTTGAGAACGACACGCACCTTGTACATGCGAACCTGCTGTACGACGGTGGGGGTGGCACCCAGCAGTGTGGGGCGAACACCCTCCTTGGTCTGCTGCAGAAGTAAACTATAGTGTCTCAGGATGAGGCCAGATGAAGGCCCAAGGTGAGAAATTAAGGGTGACTGTACCCTCAACCTGTGAGTGACAAGGGTGAACCTTCGCACACTGGTCGCTGAGGGGCTCATTAGTTCGGGACAGAGCTTGTGCGCCAGCCTCAGGGTAGAAGAGCACGGTAACAGAGGCCGGAGCAGCCCAGTCAGCCCACGTAACGGGGTTAGCAGCATCCTACAACATCATGAACAACTACGGGTTAAAAGACTGAGACTGTACTAAGTGGGACAATAAACAACCTCTCAGTTTGGAGCCTGGATATGTCTTTGCTTTCAAAATGGCACACAAACAAACTGGCTCAGTCTATCTGTTAACATTAGAGCCAGGACAATGGTGCTGTGTTTTTGCTGTTTTCATGTTACATGTGCTACTTAACCAGAAAACACCTGCTTAACCAGAAAAAAATCAACAAAAATGAACATAATGCCCATTTAGTCTTACGTTTGCATTTATCACCTCCAGTCCCTTGTGAAATGCCTACACGATGCTCATAAATACAAATGTCAATCGTCAGTGTTGTGGGTGGAGGAAGTCCGCGTAAACCACACACCTTTGCCTGGTACCTGACAAATCTCCAGGTTTGCCCCCCTTGGATTCTAGAACACCATGATGTTACACTGTGTAAGTTCTACATGAACTCAATTGCCGCTGCGATGTTTGGGTGTCGCTATGGTAGTGGAGTGACACAACCTTCCATTTAATTTCCTTGGAGTAGTGCCAGAGTTCTGCCACCTTGCAACTCAGCCACTTATCTGGTGTCTCCTGCCAACGTGCAGACACTTGCAAACAAGCGCTCTACATTTTCGGCGGTCCCACCTTCATTATTTAGGAGCTGATAGGCCTACAAGCTCATCGCTCCATGATAAAACAAAAATGACGCCATGTTTTATGGTTACGCGTTACAAACAGAAGTGTCGCCATAAACAGATCGTCGTTTTTGTTTGAACATGAAGTGACGAGCTTCTACGCCAGTCAACTCCTAAATAACGAGACTGCCGAAATTGTAGCACGCATGTTTGCGAGTGTCAGTACTTTGGCAGGAGGTATAAGGTAAGTAGCTAAGTTGCGAGGAGGCAGAACTCTGGCACTACTCCCGGGAAATTAAATGGAATGGAATGGTAGAGCGACTTCCAAATATCGGAATGACACTGGAGTTCACGTAGGACTAAGTGCATATGTATTAGAGTGGATATGGGGTTGAAAATCCTGCATCGGTCTGTGACCGTATAACTGCTGTTTCACTGAATTTTATGTATTTTACTTTCATCAAAGTCTAATTTTAAGTCGTTTGTCAACAAAACAAAAGGTTTTGTCAAACGTTTCAACGGAAATAATCCTAACTAGAAACAGACAAATCTGGGTAAACTGCCGGTCAAAGCGCCCACCAACCCAACAGCACGAAATTTGGCCTTCGTCTGTTTCATGCACGGAAATTGGGCACTGTATAACTATAAGAAAATATAAAACACAGTTACATGCCCCGATGTAGGGTAGTTTTACAGCATTAACAAACTTTACACTCGAATTGTGCAAAACATTACGTGGAATGACTAACATATTTACCTCGTTCACAAGATGTATACCTGATTCCTTCTATCTAGATAGCATTTCAGTACAGTGAGATTCGCATGTGGTAACCCTTCGCTTCACGGCGTGCTTCGTTCTACATGTACGTCCAGGATAAAGTTATCGCCCCTGATTCTTGTCCGTGTGCCTATCAGATGTTACTGACGAAAACGGAGAGAAGGTTATAAATGTAGGTGGAGTTGGCCAACATAAAAGTGTATACGATGACCCTGATAAGGTACCGTCCATAACGTACGTACGTTCTGGTGGTGGTGGGGGGGGGGGGGGGGCTATGACGATTTTCAAAAACTTTGGAACGTTGTGAAAACCAATCTTTATAAAGAGGTGACCATGAATCAGGTAGACAAGTCGCGCAGTTGTCACCAGCTCTGTTGGAATATGTGACTTTAGTAGGCTTACGTTAAACTCCTGTGCTTTAAATATTAATTCACTGATATATCTGCAGCAATCCAGCTCAAACTGTCGTTTACATTAAGCATTGGAATGTCCTGTTCTGAACTCGTGTGGCAAATGGTAGAAATTAAAGCAGTACCGTTTAATGGCCCGTTTGTGCCAGCCTTTATAGGCCTATGGCAGGCTACTCCTCATGCACTGTCGTAGCTCTGTGTACATTTTGTGAACCTACATGGTGGTTCAACGTACTGCGTAGAGGGAGGGGGGGGAGGCGGGGTCAAGGTATTTCGAACAACATGCGAACACGGTGGAGAGGATGTCAACAAATTCGGAATATTGAGCGTACCTGCTTTATGGACGTCCCATAACAAGGGTACCCAATGTGTGGACACACTACATGTGGCCTGTTTTTTTTTGGTTTTTTTTTCTTTTTTTTTTTTGTATCACTAGGCCTACATGTTGCTTGTTGTGCCTTTCTTGTACCACTGAAAGATCCTTCGGAAATACATAAAGGCCTTAAAACAATACTTTTGATGCCAACATTTTAGTTTTTCGATAAAATCAATCACACTTCATAAAACAGTCCCAAAAGTGGCCTTACAAGGCGGATGAATCAGTCAGGCTCAAATATACACTAAGAACTTAATGAAGTACACACACCCCAATTTTCACTGCGGCGATTTTGCACACATGCGATTAATGTTCTTCTGTTTGAAAAGAGTGTAAAATGTAATCGGCTGTGAAACATATGACCCACTGGCTAGTCAAAAAACGACAAAGTGATTGAAATCCATGTGTTTTGATGATAACACCTATGCATTTATATGACCACTGGTTTTGATGTGTGAAACAATGGCTTTCCAAGTATGGTCCTGGAGCAGTGATGAAGCAATGGTTTGAATTACTCAATGAAAACATCATTTGGTATCTCATATACATCGTTTCACGTCAATATCGGGTGTATCCGCCGTGTGCCTGGATGACATGGACCTTTCTCCTCATACCACCTGTCAGCCTCCTGACACTCTGAAGGGAAAGTCGCTGCCATTCCTTGTGCAAAGCAGCTTCGAGTTGGGCCAGATCATGTACGAGTGGATCCCTTACTTGCACACGACGGCCAATCATGTCCCAGACATGCTCCAGACGGTCAAGGTCGGGACTCCCGGCAGGTCAACGAATCAGTTGAATTCAGGAGTTTAAACATATGGAAAAAATGTTCAGCAAAACGCGATTCTTCAACCCAATTTGCATATCTTTTTTTACTTATATTTAAGCCTGCAGCATGCAAAGCAAATCTACTTTATTAATTCAATGGATGGACAAGTCAAAAAATAGAAATTCTCCGATATAGTAGCTTTAAGCAGAACGTGTCATTTTTACGAGAATATACCTGACAATTTCTGTCTTGTATCTAACTTTCAGGTGATACACAGTATACGACGCCTGCGAATGTCAACGTAGAACACTTACAATACTGATTGATTTGATTTTTTGTGACAAGATTGTAAAAACTTCTGCAATTGTGGTGGTGAGTTTTATTGGTGGGGAAACCAGAGCAACCGAGGTAAGCGAGACCTGTGGCAAGTTACTGCTGAATTCTGATGTAAGGCTGGGCAAATGGCCTTATAGATGTCATCCACTATTTTCTTTATCATGAAGGCCCAGGAGAATCAATCAGTTGCATGTCCATGCCAGGATTGATTTGTTTGGTTGTTTGATCACGGTTCTACATTACTTCCAATATTACTTCACTCATGTCACAAAGCTACCTTCTTGTAGCCGGCTGAACCTGGTGCCAGTGTTATTTATAGTGCTGGAACGCCATGTCCAAGACACCACACAGGACACCCTACCACATTGGGTAGACAAGCACTTGACATGTTTCTCTTGGTAGTGCCAAGATTACCGATGTTAAAATCTCAGACCTGCGTAATTTGATTTGGTTTTGACTTACATAAATATTTCCCACCGTACTCAAGAGTATTTCACTTATAAGACGGCGACCAACATCATGGTGGGAGGAAAGGGGGCAGACCTTCCTACGTATGACGGGAGATATGGTACTGAGCCCCGTATCTACCGTTTACGAGGCAGATTCTCCATCCACAGGGCAAGGCTGAACCCAGTACCCGTGTGCCCGCTGTTGGTCATCTTCTCCATACGACACCCAGCCATTGTAGAGGGATGACACTTGACTATACATATGCCGGCTTGGCAACTGCATCTGTGCAATTCACAAACCTTTGACAAAACAAGTACCGGAAGTTAAAAGACGTCTTAACTACAATTCATGAGACAGGACAGACACTGTGATGAAAATGCGTAAATTTGAAGCCATTTTATTGGGAGATCAACATTTCTGGTTTTAAGTTTTTAAGAATTCAAAACATTAACCAATGAAAATAGCCATGCCATTTGTCACCAGATATTCCCTATTTACCACAGATAAGTGGTGGATATTTCATACTACCTGTATCTTTGAAATTAAAGCAAAATTCATCACTGGCATTAAATCAGTTTGTAGCTTGTAGTTTGTAAACAAAATGCCTTGGGTAACCGGATAAACTCTTCAAGTCCTACATGTATTTCCTTTACATACTCTTTCCTTTAGTTCTGAAGATAAACACCCCTTTTCCTCAACAATATGCACTTATGTCACACTATGCAGATAAACAAAGTCACTGTCAGAGAATGGGTGAGAATGTATGTTTATGGAGTCATCTTTTCCTCCCGAAATAGCATGTGTCAGGTTTTCTATAATGCATGTTACAAGGCAAAAAGGCTTCATGGCTCAAATATATAGAGATACTGGAGTTTTGGCATTAACATCTGGTAGCAGTAGTAATACAGGAATATGGATAACAATCTCATCCTGGGAAGGACTAATGTCACAAATGAAGCAACTACTGAATGATCCTTGTTACAAAGGTCCTTCCTCCGAATGCACACAGAGTTTAACAAATGAAAAACAAAATGTTGGAAAGTAAATAAGAGGCAAAAACCATCATAATTTTAATAATAGGAAAAAAATTGTGTGCACTAAAGGGTAAAATGTTCACTGTGACATGCAACATAGCTTGCAAAAAGCTCTCATGCAATGGACAGAAAAACACAGATAAAATCAGACTAAAATAAACAAATATCACATGTTAAAACACCTAGCAGCCTTGCTTTGATGCATTCAATTCCCACTGCTCTTGAGCACAACATTTACTATCGACATGAATGTTCTTATTGAAATGCATCAGGACGTGTGCAACAAATATTTGAAGAATTCAACAAGAGTTCCATTTTTCAGAGAGCTGGAACAGGGGTTACAATTGTAATATTAGTAAACTCTATCCTGCTTCTCTATCAGCTCATTTTGAGGTCAGCCTCCAGTTTGGCTCGGTTTACCGCGGAGAGTTCAGATTTGAGACTCTGCACTTGAGCTGGAAACTGCTTCTCCACTGTCTTCACAAACTCCGCCATTACCTTTTCTGACTCTGTCAACAACAACATGCCGGAGAAAAAACATCAGCATGATCGAATGTCACAGCTAATCCTAAATCACAAGTATACAAGTATTTTATCCACCCTTAATATGCTATCTTTAACATTTACCTAAACACTGAATAAGCCAGGACATAAAACATTCAATGTTCATTAAGGGTTCGGCTATATTATCATCAAGAATGACATATATAATGTGCTTTCATCCAAATGATCCTGGAATATGCCCACTGAAATATTGTTATTTAAAGCAAAGGCCATTACAGTAAAAATACCCCCTTCTTTTAGTCCATGTCACTGGACACACTCAACCCACAGAGTGGTATGGCTGATCCATGTATTCACTGAGCTGTATCTTTCTTTCACCTGACCGAGCTACACAGTGGCCCATCCATGTATTCACTGAGCTGTATCTTTCAGTTCACTGATGCACGGTGGCTGATCCATGTATTCACTGAGCCTCTATATTTCAGCTCACCGATGCACAGCTGCACAGTAGCTGATCCATGTATTCACTGAGCCTCAATTTATCAGCTCACCGATGCACAGCTGCACAGTAGCTGATCCATGTATTCACTGAGCCTCTATTTATCAGCTCACCGATGCACAGCTGCACAGTGACTGATTCATGTATTCACTGAGCCTCTATTTATCAGCTCACCGATGCACAGCTGCACAGTAGCTGATCCATGTATTCACTGAGCCTCTATTTATCAGCTCACATCGATGTACATGTTAACCACTGATCACACTTCTGACCCATGATATAACATACCTTCATTGACTTCAATGGTTCCTAGCACTTCCGACACCACTTTTAAAAGCTGGGGTATATACTGCATCAACTGAAGCATAAAACATGTTTATTTACATTTTTTTTATTCAGCAGCGTTATAAAACATAACATCGGCAAGAACTTGACACATTAACATTTATCTATTCATTTCTTCACATTTTGTTTAATGCTGAGCCAAATATTTTTATTACTTCAGACCATCTTGAGTATGGGTGGAGTAAACCAATGACCTTTGTCACATAGCTGACATACCTTCTGACAGCAATCCACAGATAGACCAGCACAAGCTGACAGGTAAGGGGTGAACAGTGCATGGGCTGAAGACGCTCCTGACTTAGCTCAGGAATCTGAATGGCCAAATCCGCATAACAGTCTTTCCATTTTTCTAAATATTTTCTTTTGTATCTTGGACATTTGATTTATTTATTTAGTGTTTTACGCCCTACTCAAAAATATTTCACTTTGGATATTTGAAGAAGATAATGTAGCATTTCTGCAGCTTGAAAATGATTCAGTGGTATATTATAGAAAATTTGACATGTATGGCAGTCAATACCATAGTCAGTGAAACTTGCCAGAGCCTACAGGAAACCTGGTATCTGACGGATAGACCATGGTGAATTGAACCTGTCCGGACCCTATAGAAAACCTGGTATCTGACAGATGTACCATGATGAAGGAAATCTACCAGAGCCTAAAGGAAACCTGGTATCTGTTAGATATGCCATGGTGAGGAAAATCTGCCAGAGCCTACAGGAAACCAGGCATCTGACAGATATACCATGGTGAGGGAAACCTGCCAGAGCCTACATGAAACCAGGCATCTGACAGATATACCATGGTGAGGGAAACCTGCCAGAGCCTACATGAAACCAGGCATCTGATGGATACATCATTCTGAAGGAAACCTCCCAACCGTACGGAAAACTTGGTATCTCACGGATAGATCATGGGAAGGAAACCTGTCAGAGCCTACAGAAAACCTGGTATCTGACCGATTCACCATGGTGAGTGCAACCTATCAGAGCCTACAGAAAACCTGGTAACAGGTCTCTGATACATATCTGAACTTTCAGGGGGATAGGAACCAGTGTAAGCTTGATGTGGATGCTCGATCTCACTGCCAATAATCAATCGGGCACAGTGAGCCAAATCAGCCAGGAAAAGCCTCTCATCCTCAGTTACGGATTCCTTGAATACACCTGTGACTCACCTGCTGGTTTCCTGATGTGTAAATCTGTGTCAAGCACCTAAACACCGTGGCCTGCTCATCGTAGTCTTCCTTCAGAGGTAAACACTGTATTATCACAGGGATCACCTGAGAAAGCCAAGCATGTCATACAATACAGTCCACCTTCTCACATTTCTTCATTGTAATATTAAACGTGACATTTCTATATACCAATGATGATGCACGAACTCTAAATATCCCTTCTGCTAAAAGCACTCAATATTCACACATGTATAAACACTGACCTTTAGCAAGACCATGAGGTGCTTTTCTAACACTGCTCTTGCCTTATCAAGAGATACCTCACTGCTGGCTATACATGTAGCCCTCACCTGATCTAGAGGCACTGCGGCGCTATTGACGCACACGAGGCGACAGGCAGCGGCACAGATGTTATCGACGACTCGTCCGTTACTCTCTTTACTGAGCATGTCAAACAGCGTTTTGAGGACTTCTGGGTAATGGCTGAGCAGCAGTCAGGAATAATAACACCAGAGAGTGATGCTAGCTGTAGACAAGGAAGACATGAAGCGAATACAAACATGATGAACGTGAAGTGCATTACAGGCAAAAATACTGCAAAATTCACAGTATGACAACACCAAATGTCAGCTCAAGGATTACTTCATGTGCACATGATAACACAGACATGTACTCTGGAATTGACAGCTTTACAAATTAAGTACACATAAATGTATATGAAAGGTTATATTTTAACTGATTGAAGTATTATTGCTGGACATAAGTCAGATAAGTACAGTATACAGGACACTGTACATGATTGTGTGTTGTTTAAAATCTCATGACAGAAGGTGTCCTGAAATATATATAGCAGTCCACATTGTAACAATTTTTGTTTTCCTTAGATTTCCCCTCCTTGTTCTGTATTCCACACAGTTTGGGTGTTCCCACATTGCTCACAAATGTTTACAATGAAGAATATTCAATGACCGAAAACCTGCATCACAATTAGAGAATTTGGAGCTAATTCACTGGTCAAGAATTGGTCAGATGTAACAAGACTGAATCAGCAGTACAATGCTGGAATATACATCTCACACTGGTTTGTAACCATGAGCTGTGTTCAGAATAACACCACACTATAGGGTAGCAGCTGTATGTCACATGAGCTGTGCGGCTCTACTGCATGATGCTCTGAGGAATCCAAGCTGATGCTGTACAGTCTCGCTGCCAGAATAAAACGTAGAAAGGATACGCGTGTAGGTTGTTGCCTCCATTGGAGACGAGGATGCCGACAGCGTAAGCGGCGTTGCTGCGCACTTCCTCATCCTCGTCCCTCAGCCCTTTCATGAAGACAGGGTAGAGGACGTCTACCAGGCTGGACGCAGCCGAGCCGCACGCCTCTACTGTCTCGGCCAGCGTCCCGATTGCGAAGGAACGCTCCGGTACAGAACTCGTCTCTCTCTGGAACAAAGCCCACACAAGCCATTGTACATTACTGGTACGCAGCTCGATGAAACCTGTATCTGACTGACGGTAACTGACTGCATACAAATGATCAGCGTGCTTATAATGTCAGCAGACTGACAGACAGACTGACAGACATGTACAGACGGGTATGCCTTGGTCCATTATACCAGTGAGATAACTTCAGTCTTCAATGGTTTCTAATATTGTTTGGGTTATCTCGACTACAAGTGAATAGTTTTGTTTATTAATTTTAGATTTATTTATTTATTTATTTGATCGGTGTCTTACGCTGTACTAAAGAATATTTCACTTGTACGATGGCAGCCAGCATTATGGTGGGAGGAAACCAGGCAGAGCCTGGGGGAAACCCACAACCATCTGCAGGTTTCTTTTTGTAGGAGTTCAGATGTCAGTGATGATGTGTCAGTGTGCCAGCCTATGATACATACCAGTTTCCTGAGGAGGTCTGGGAGGAAGTTTGAGAGGATAGGGAGGAAGTTTTGTCCTCCCATGACCCGGGCCATGGCTGGAAGGATGTCGCCAGCACACTCGATGAGCATCCCATCATACTCGGCCTCTTGATCTGTGTCCTCCCCCTCATCTCCATCCTGACACGAGGTCTGCAAGAAACACATTGTCTGACTGACATATTGATTGACTGATGATTGGTGTTTCACATCAAGCTCGGACACTATGTACCCAGCAGACATATTGATTGACTGATGATTGGTGTTTCACATCAAGCTCGGACACTATGTACCCAGCAGACATATTGATTGACTGATGATTGGTGTTTCACATCAAGCTTGCACACTATGTGCCCAGCAGACAGATTGATTGATGGATGATTGGTGTTTCACATCAAGCTTGGACACAATGTCTGCAGCGTACAGATTGATTGACTGATGTTTGGTGTTTCACATCGAGCTTGGACACAATGTCTGCAGAGTACAGATTGATTGACTGATGATTGGTGTTTCACATCGAGCTTGGACACAATGTCTGCAGAGTACAGATTGACTGACTGATGATTGGTGTTTCACATCGAGCTTGGACACAATGTCTGCAGCGTACAGATTGACTGACTGATGATTGGTGTTTCAAATCAAGCTTGCACACTATGTGCCCAGCAGACAGATTGATTGACGGATGATTGGTGTTTCACATCAAGCTTGGACGCAATGTCTGCAGCAGACAGATTGACTGATTGACAACTGGTGTTTCGCACCAAGCTTGGACACAATGTCTCCATGCAACAGATTGAATGACTGATGATTGGTGTTTCACATCGAGCTTGGACACAATGTCTACAGCATACAGATTGATTGGCTGATGATTGATGTCCTCAAAAATTTTGAGGGCAGTCAGATTTATGGGAGGAGGAACGCTGGAAAGACATTTAAATCGTAAAATTTTAGTGCTTTCATCTGCAACTGAAGTCTTGTAGCAAATGACAATTCACCTTATGTGAGAAGATTTTCTTAACGACTGTGAGTATGGCCTCCACGGTGCCCTCTTGCTCCAGGCACGGCAGCTTAGCATTGTTTATGACCTCCTCCAACACTTCAAAGGCCGTCATGACAACGATCCGTTCAGGCTCCATCTCAATGATCTCCAGCAGTTTGGGTATTATTGTGCTCGTCATGTTCTTTAAGGCTGCAATAACAACAATGATGAAAACTAGAAACAATAAATAAATATTATACTCAGTAGGTCTAGCAATGATTAATCTATGTCTCACCCAAGGCAGACTGGTTTGTTGGTTTGTTGGAATCAAGGGTGAGTGGACCGGCAGCTCAAGGTTATACATATACATGTACCTCTACATTGAACACAATAGGGAAGTTTCGAGTTAAAACGATTTTGTCGTAGAAGGTAAAAAATGTTCAACTGTGTCAAGTGACTGGTCAAAAATGTCAAGCAATTTTGTTGATTTTAATTTACCGATCACCTGTCTTGCCTTGTTAGGGAGGCACAAACGACCTCTCCTTCAATCAGGAGCTTCTTACATTAAAAAATTTTCCAGCTCCTCAACTTTTCCTATCGTACCTCTAGTCTAAATAACTTTTTTTGAAAGTTTTTTATTCACCCATGTTATAGTAAATGTAATCAGAAATAGTTGCCTGACATTTTCGACAGGTCACATGGTACTTTAGGGCTTTTCTTACCTTTAGCAATAAAAGAATTCAATCTTGATACTCCCCTCTTATCTACTTGTACAGTACATGTAGGATCAACTGCACACACACACACACACACACATGGACGCAGGCAAAAAGAATCCACAGGACTGAGTCTCACAGTATTTTGTCACCTGATATTTCACACTTTGGCACATAAATTCTATGTCTTTTTTTTTGCAAATTTGTTTTATGGTTTTGTTACATTTTGCCTTCCTTAAATTTGTCACATTTTGTCACAGAATGCACAAGGGGAAATTATCTCCATTTTGTGACATCCACAAGTACCTTGGCTGTGGGTTTCACTCACTAACATGAACATCTGTGACATGCACAAGTACCTTGGCTGTGGGTTTCACTCACTTACATGAGCATCTGTGACATCCACAAGTACCTTGGCTGTGGGTTTCACTCACTTACATGAACATCTGTGACATACACAAGTACCTTGGCTGTGGGTTTCACTCACTAACATGAACATCTGTGACATACACAAGTACCTTGGCTGTGGGTTTCACTCACTTACATGAGCATCTGTGACATCCACAAGTACCTTGGCTGTGGGTTTCACTCACTAACATGAACATCTGTGACATACACAAGTACCTTGGCTGTGGGTTTCACTCACTTACATGAGCATCTGTGACATCCACAAGTACCTTGGCTGTGGGTTTCACTCACTAACATGAACATCTGTGACATACACAAGTACCTTGGCTGTATGTTTCACTCACTTACATGAACAATGTACCAATTAAATGTTACAACTTGAATTCCAAACTAGAGCCTATAGCCCTGAAATGTATTCTATGATGAATGCTCAGGCTTCTTGCACGTAGATAATTCTGTTGCCTGACCTTTGTTTATGACCAAGATGCTGTTATAAGTAAATGTATCATAATTTCACACTTTTATCCATCAACTGTCTGTTGTGAAAGATAGTGGGTTTGAGAATCGCTTTATGAGGAAAGTAAATATTAATTAGTGATAAACATTGGAATCGCTGCTTGCAGGTTGAGGATTTCACCCATATTGACCTTAACGACAACAACTTTTCGGTGCTGTGTTTCACGTTCATGGGAACCAACATGACAAACAAGAAACACAAAATTGGTTTCATGGAAGAAAGTTGTGAAAAACATTTTTTTCCAGTAACATAATTAACTGATATACCATAATTTCCATAGTCTAACTCTAATATTTTAAACAGCATACATGTTTACCCTAAGAATGGAGCCAGTAAGAATTTCACTGATATCCAGCCAACATATAGTTTCTCTACTTTTTCTACAAATAATGCTTCAGGTGAGGCATGGTAGCCTATACACAGTGCAGTTATAGATTCCTGCTGCATGAGACACTGTCAACCCCATTTGAATTGTTAAGAAACACAGGCACTTGGAACCGACCAGGAAAGCAAAATACAATACTACAATATATGATACCCTAGGATCACATAATATCCTAAAGGTCTCTCACTCGCCATCTTGGAAGTCACAAAAGCACCATACCTCCCTCTTGTTCATCAGTGATTTGTCAAATCGAACACCAATATACATCTGGACAGCTCGAGAAGTGTTTATTCTGAATTTGTGACCATACTTGGGGTCACACTCGCCTAGGATAAGCGTTAATCAGTCCTGGATGATCTGGACACTGGTCACACCGTCGTCAAACCTTCTCTGGCAAAACATGACAACACTCGGCTACGCCCAAAGGCCTAGCTACTTGTAAGGCTTTTGATTGGTCAGAAACAAAGACTACAATTTCTGTTCACTTTCTGTTCCACTGAATGTGTGTCAACATGGTGTTGTTCATGGATAGACAGCAGACAGCGTATGACTTAATATCGGTAGGCCACAATGTTGTCATGTTAGGACACCCTGGGACAGGGAAAAGTTTTCTGGTTGAAAAAATGAACAAAAAATGGTTTGGAAGGTCGAAGGAAGAGTGTGACAGTCACTGCCTCCACCGCCATTGCTGTCAAGATGTGCTACGGATTTTCTCATCATATATGAGATTAGCACACTTTATTCAACAAGAGATAGTTACTTTTCTTATTAAACAATATGCATGCCGTTCTGCATGGCATGTTATACTTGATTCTGACGCTTTACTTACCTGTCAAAATCTTGACATCTATATGGAAAAAATAATATTACCTACCTTTTGAGAGTTTACAAACAAATTTTATGACAATTTATCCTAGAAATAAAGATCATGCCTTAACTTATTCACCAACCCATATTTACAGAATATAAATTGTTCAGTTTATTATTTTTTTGCGGTATTATATTTATTATCTTTTATTTTATTGGCTTATTCTTATAGAACTGCAAAACAGCTTATAATTTATTACAGCTAAATACTGCTACCAGTATGTCAAATAATAATAATAATAATAATACTATTTTGTTAGCTCTTGAGAATTTCTTTCCCAACTAATATGATGCAAACTGAAGTCAACATGTACAGATCAACAAGTTAAATAAGTTTCACTGGGAAGCGTGCTATCCCAGCACAGTGATCCAGAAGCCTCCCACCAATGCAAGAATGGGATCGCTGTGAGTTCAAGTCCAGCTCATGCTGGCTTCCTCTCCGGCCGTAAGTGGGAAGGTCTGCCAGCAACCTGCAGATGGTCGTGGGTTTCCCACAGTTGATTGTATTGATTCATAATTTGTTAAAACCAACCTTTGAACAACAGCCCTTCACACAATGAGCATGTGGTGATTCTGTCAGGTTTTAATTTCATATCATAATCAAAATGGTCAGTTTCACTGTAGAAATTAAGAGTTTATACCACATTCAAGTTCTCTGTGAGAAGAAGTCCTCTGACGGTCCATTTGTACAATCTTCAAATGGTGTTGGTCTGATTGAGTGTGATTGCAGCATATCTACTGTCTCTGCAACCCCTGAGCTACATGATAACCTGTAGGTGATCTGATGTTGTAAGAAGTCGATCGGAAGCGATAGGGCCACGTGTACAAATACAACTTTACCCTGAATTAATTAGCAAATTATATGCCTTCATTAAGTTAACAGTTACGGACACTGAACTAAAGTTTGATGGTAATCCTATACATATATTTGGCATTTCTTTTCTCAAAAATTTTCAGTTTCCCGATTTTGGCATGAGGATCGACAAATCGTTCTTCCTAAATTCCATGCAGGCGACTGGCAGGCGATCGATCAGTTCAATTGTCTACTATTTCAAGGCCTGAATCATATAAAAACAAACATTACTGTGAATGTTACCCAATTGTGAAAAATAAAATATCAGTAAAATCTACATAATATTATCCCTTGAATATCGCACACATATCACAATATAAGAATGTCCATGTCGGCAAGTTGTATTTCCCGCAAAAACAGTGGCCTTTATTTCTGACCAATCAAAAGCCTTACAAGTAGCCTTAATGGCATAACCAAGTGTTGTCGAGTTTTGTCAGAGAACGTTGTTACGTAAAGTTCGACAAGTAGGTGAGAGCAGTGTCCCGTTCGTCCAAGACTGATTAACCGTTATCCCAGGTGAGTCTGACCCAAAGAATGGTCATGAAATAAGGATAAACATTTCCGGAGTTGTCCAGATGTATACTGGTGTTCGATTTGACAAAATTGGTGAAATATCACCAATGAACAAGAAGCAGATATGACATATTGTAGTATTTTATTTTGCTCTACTGGTCGGTTCCACATGCCTGTGTTAAAACCCCATTTCATCTCTAACGGCCCAAATAAACCTAATAAAAATCATGTAATAAGCTACGCTGAGTTTTATCAATCTTCTCTTGGCATGCCCTACTTAATGTTCAAGTAACTTCGACTACGAAATGTGATACATTATACAGTCCCTAAATTCAGTTGTAACCGAATTGTGACTTCTGACGCATTTAAAACAAATTTAAACCTAAACTTTCTTTCAGATAGGTTTTGTCCATGGTAGGTACACATGGGTATGGATCTATATCATTCTGGAATATGACATATTTGTTCTAACTTCTTGATTAATGATTTAAGTTGCTTGACATAACCACTTGGTAGTGTTGGCCAATTACTAGCCCATCTTAGCTCCAGTCAGTTGATCTGAGATCGGGTCTGGGTATTCCGGGAAAAACTGCAATAAGTACTGATCCAAATCCACTGCTGTACAACTGCTACAGATCTTCTATATTCAGCAAAAGAAGAAATATTTATTGAGTGTGGCATCTATTAGACAGATGGATAGACACACAAGCGGAATTTGAAGATGAATGCTTTTTTCACGACGGCAGCCAGGTATCAAGCAGGTGTGGGGCCGGGGAAGTTCGAAAGGAGCACAAAAACAAAACAGAAGCGATCGCACCTCTAACGCTGCATAATTAGTACGAAAATGACACGAAGTCACTTAAAAATTTTTTTTTTATATACACTGATAAAGATTTGTCCTCTGAATCATTTACTTCTCACAATCTGACAGGTCTGGCACTGTAGCCAGAATGACCCTCACAAAAACAACAAAGTATTCCTGCACGTGGAGGAGAAAAAAAATGAATGTTAAATTGAATTTACTAAATTGTTACTTCACATCTCTTAATTATAATACTTTCTAAAAAGAACATGTAACAAAACTGGACACCAGAAAGGTTAAATCTGTGCATCACCTTTAGAACTATTTGTTTTTGGTTGTACTTTGGTCAACGACTTCCAGTCTGAGAGTTGGGAAATTGTCATGACTATATAATGCATTGCTATGCATTCGCACAGAATGCATAAAAAGCAGCTTAATGCTACTCGTGGTTTCAGTGGATTTTCACATACATTACAGTCATACTGTCCAACCCACCTGTTTCTGTTTCTGCTGATTTGTTTTGGTGATAGACCTTAGCGAGACAGGTGCAGAGCGACCCCACCCCCATTACAGCCCCCTTTCTAACGTTGGAGGCGGGGTAAGACAGCATGCGTAACAGCTGCGAGAAGCTCTTCTCCAGGTGTGGCATAAACGCTGGCCTGCAAACAAAGGCAAGCCTCAAATCAAGGCATAAATGCTGACCTACAATTCAAAATAAGTCTCCTATCACAGCATAACACTGGCCTTTGCTTGATGTACTTGATTGGTGTTTTTCGTCATCCTAAGAATATTTCACATATACGATGGCAGCCAGCATTGTGGTGGGAGGAAACTGGGCTGACACAAAACAGTCTCATATCAATGGTAAACTTATTGTACGTGACCTAAAATGTCGTCCCCAGCTCAGCTGCTTTTTGTGCACATTCTGAGAATTTCACTGATCTTAGAAATATATGTGTTGCAATTTGTTGAAATGGCAGAATGATATCATACGGGAAAAGTCAAAGTTTCAAAACTAAATGTAATATTTTATGACAGTTATTTGCTGTTCAACATGGACTTTCTGGGTGAAAGTATGTCATTTACTGTAATTAACAAAGCAAAAGCCTTTTCCCAGGCCTGTAACATGTTCACTTCCTGCCAAATGTTACCGAAAGTTTCCTGGGAAATGTTTTTTTTTTCTGTTTTGTTTTTGTTTTATTTTTTTTCGCTTTCCGAACAGGAATAGAATCAATTGCAGACAGTGTACCCAGAGATCTCTGCGAACTGGATCGAGAATGCAGGCAGAAAACATCGTCAGTCTACAGGTTGATATGAGGTTGTGAGGGTAGATATTGCCAGATTCAAAGCCGTCAGGCATCCAGGGAAGACTTGAATACATGTACGGACATGTATATGTGAAATTTAAGTAGTCTTTCATAAGGTTGGCGAAAAGATGCAGAAAAACAGTAACAGACATTTTCAGACATTTTTTGACAGAGTTGGCCCTCTTGAGAAAATGTACTGGCTGCATGATAACGAGCCTGTAGCCAGTCCAAATACTCACCCAGCATTAGCGGCTAACTCCCCTAATGAGCTACACGCATCCTCCTTTTCATCCAAGTATGCATTCTCTACAGCCACCCTGTCAAAACACGGAATACAGTATTCAAACATGCTGTCAACAATAAAATACAGCATTCAAACACCCTGTCAAAACACGGAATACAGTATTCAGACATGCTGTCAACAATAAAATACAGCATTCAAACACCCTGTCAAAACATGGAATACAGTATTCAGACATGCTGTCAACAATAAAATACAGCATTCAAACACCCTGTCAAAACATGGAATACAGTATTCAAACATGCTGTCAACAATAAAATACAGCATTCAAACACCCTGTCAAAACACGGAATACAGTATTCAGACATGCTGTCAACAATAAAATACAGCATTCAAACACCCTGTCAAAACACGGAATACAGTATTCAAACATGCTGTCATGTCAAAACACGGAATACAGTATTCAAACATGCTGTCAACAATAAAATACAGCATTCAAACACCCTGTCAAAACACGGAATACAGTATTCAGACATGCTGTCAACAATAAAATACAGCATTCAAACACCCTGTCAAAACACGGAATACAGTATTCAAACATGCTGTCATGTCAAAACACGGAATACAGTATTCAAACATGCTGTCAACAATAAAATACAGCATTCAAACACCCTGTCAAAACACGGAATACAGTATTCAAACATGCTGTCAACAATAAAATACAGCATTCAAACACCCTGTCAAAACACGGAATACAGTATTCAGACATGCTGTTAACAATAAAATACAGCATTCAAACACCCTGTGAAAACACGGAATACAGTATTCAGACATGCTGTCAACAATAAAATACAGCATTCAAACACCCTGTCAAAACACGGAATACAGTATTCAGACATGCTGTCAACAATAAAATACAGCATTCAAACACCCTGTCAAAACACGGAATACAGTATTCAAACATGCTGTCAACAATAAAATACAGCATTCAAACACCCTGTCAAAACACGGAATACAGTATTCAGACATGCTGTCAACAATAAAATACAGCATTCAAACACCCTGTCAAAACACGGAATACAGTATTCAAACATGCTGTCATGTCAAAACACGGAATACAGTATTCAAACATGCTGTCAACAATAAAATACAGCATTCAAACACCCTGTCAAAACACGGAATACAGTATTCAGACATGCTGTCAACAATAAAATACAGCATTCAAACACCCTGTCAAAACACGGAATACAGTATTCAGACATGCTGTTAACAATAAAATACAGCATTCAAACACCCTGTGAAAACACGGAATACAGTATTCAGACATGCTGTCAACAATAAAATACAGCATTCAAACACCCTGTCAAAACACGGAATACAGTATTCAGACATGCTGTCAACAATAAAATACAGCATTCAAACACCCTGTCAAAACACGGAATACAGTATTCAAACATGCTGTCAACAATAAAATACAGCATTCAAACACCCTGTCAAAACACGGAATACAGTATTCAGACATGCTGTCAACAATAAAATACAGCATTCAAACACCCTGTCAAAACATTGCATCCGTACATCGCAACACAGTATTCATTTATCTGACAGGAGCTTTGTGTTAAGCTCAGAAATTTTTCACTTATAAGACAGATGCCAGCATTATTGTATTTGAGGAAACCGTGCAAAGAACAAGAAAACTCATGGCCACCTGCCGGTTGCTGGTATTCCAAGCACGCCGGGTAAGGAAGCAGGCACGCATGAGCTGGACTTGAACTCACAGCGCACACACTGGTGGTGGGCTCCTGGATCACTGTACTGTACTACCACGCTAATCTCCAGGCCACGGAGGCTCCTTCACAGTGTACAGATCAGACCATACACTTACACGCACCGAGTACTGACAGGACTTCATAGGACCACTTAGCACTGGAGCTGAATTAGCAGGAAAGGCCCCAAGACTCACCCTTTGAGGTCGTCTTCTTCATCTTCACTTTCTTCTGTCATATCCTCACTATCACTTACTTCTGCTTCATTCAACAAGTTATCTATTTTCTTCTTTTCATCTGCTAAATGGGCCTGTCCAAAACAAAACAAAACATAAAATAACCAATGTTGCTGTAAACACATCTGCATGTGTTTACTGCTTTGCTCACATAGAAACAAAATCAATTTTAACTGTATAAAGGGAAGGGATGTTTGTATGTCTGCCGTTCATTTTTTTTTTTCTGCTTGACGTCACATTTGCATTGTCTCACCAAAAATCACAGAGAAGTACATGATCAAGCCATTCATTCCAAGAGACTTTGCCTCCCACATATATAGGGTTGGTTAAAATGTTCAAAATAAGCTGGGAATCACAAACCACCTTACAACCTCGTTTATTATTGTTTAAAATTATATATTCATATAGAGAGTGTCAAAATTTCCACCCCACCTGTACCCCCTCCACTGACATAATGGACTCTATCATCAAATGGACCATCTGGGGCAGATATTCAGCCACATCAGACTTCAGAATAGTGGACAGGGCAGCAAACAGGCCATATCTGAACAAAGATATCACAATCACCACAAAGTGCCTGGCACACAGCTGCAGAACAAAGATATTATGTGTTAACAGCATTAAAACAAAACCGCATGAAGAAGTTAAGATTTCACACTAAATTTAGAAGAATATCATAAAAACTGAATAACTGTACTTAACCTGAATTTACCTTTGCTTGAACCCGTTTGATTCATCACCCTTATAGAGTCACTTGTGTGCTCTCTATGAACTTTGATCAATTACTAATCAGAAAAGTTTGGCATCAAAAGTATAATTGTAAGGCATTTATGTGCTTGAAAAAGTGCATTTATACAAACTACAGGTGAATTACAAGCATTCTGTTTGTTACAGATAAATAAAACAACTAAATGCACTATGCGTTACGTACACACATCTGCGCAAATCTGGATCATTCACATTCTCTATCAAGTTCAGCCCCAACTGTATACACTCTCTGGACAAAGGCAGGAAGGCACTGGCACCTACAGTCCGTGCTAACACAGCCAATGTGTCTGCAATCACAACACAAAACAATCCTCCAATGTCAGCTGAAAGTTACTTTATATTTATTTATTTGATTGGTGTTTTACGCCACACTCGAGAATATTTCACTTATACCATGGTTGCCAGCATTATGGCGGGAGGAAATCGGGAAGGTCCTTGGGGAAACCCACAACCTTCCGCAGGTTACTGGCGGACCTTCCCACGTCAGACTGGACAGGAAGCCAGCGTGAGTTGGATTCACAGCGACCACATTGGTGAGAGGCACGGGGTCGTAACGCCACACTAGCATGCTAAACCCCTTCGCCACGGAGGCCCCAGTTATTTTTTATAATTGGTTTTTAATGCCATGCTCAATTTTTCACCTTTATTACGGCAGCCAGGTACATCGGTTAAGAATGTAAACAAAGCATTTGGGAACTATAGCCTGGGTAAGGGACAATCTTTCTGATAATGCCTCAGCCATGCCATTCCACCCTCAGCTGGATTTGAACCGGCAATCCCACTGTTCAAGAGCATGACAACTTCCAGCGGGAAGTCATTATCACCTTTAGCCAGGAACAGCCATGTCTGATGGACTGTGTTTATGTGGTTAATACATGACTGAGTCAGCAAAGAGCACAACAGTCAAGTTAATAACTGCAATAATCAAGATATGTAGAGTTTTAAGTTGACCGTTGTTTCACACTCTTGGGCTCCCATGGCCAAGGGGGATATGCTTGGGTAATTCATATTATCTAGGATGTAATTTGGACTTTGACACAAGATGAGCCTCAGAAAAATATTCAAAGTGAACTAAAATGTGAAAAGTATGTTCATAAATGTATCATGCATGTATCTAGTTTCACTCTTGAGAACAAAATATATCAAGCTTCACTGATTCTGCCTGAAATACTGGGTGTGGGATCAGTGTGGACAGCACACACTTACCGATGGCCTGTACCTGTAACTTGAGCATATCCTCTGACTCCGGTTTAGACAGGAACACCTTTAATTCTGCCAACACCTGAGGGAAGTAAGGCTGCATCCCTTCCTTGGCTGCATTAGCTGTCAACAATCAAGAGAAAGTCTTTAGCCCTTGTGCTGTCCTGACAATACACAGAGCGGTAAATATGGCTTATCAATTAGTAAATATCCATGTACATTTATTTGGGCAAAGAGATCTCATGGATCTGGTGGTCAGATGTCTCTTGACTGATGTCACATACCCGCTGCTCCTAGAGCACTGATGGCCAGTTCCCGCATGCTTGGTTTGACATTGGATCTTAAGACGGTCAACAGATGGTCCATAAGGGTAGGTAAGTAGGGTAAAATACGCTTCCCTGAAATACAAAAATAGTTCCAAAAATCAGTAAAGCACAAAGGGTAAAATATACTCCAATTACTCCATGAAATATAAATATGACATTAGATTATTAAAGAAGGTAAACAGGGTAAAATACATTTTGGAGAAATCCATGTACGTGCACAGTGCACCTGCCTTACCCAGGTTCTCACAGAACATCTCCAGGGCGTAGTAACACTTGCCGATCCCGGTCGGGTTTGTGGCTTCCTCCTGGACGGCCTGGCTGATGTTGCGGTAGATCAGGGGAAGTAACTCGGATGCATACTTGCTTATCTGCGGCTGATGATGACAAGCAAACACATACACATTAATCAGACAGCTCCCATCCCGTGTATTCATCGCGACAAGATTTAATTCTTAACAAAGCAAGAATGTAGTTTCTGTTATAAAACAGTAACATGTGACAGTCCTATAAATGTTATTACTAACACAGTCTATGTATAGTGCTACAAAATTTATCCTTTCAGAAACTGCACGTAAATTCTCCTCCTTTTACCTGTAAATAATTACTTGTCCCAATGCACGAAATGTAGAACTGAACTTTATGAATGGATGTGTTCCAGGACAGCCAGTGCTGCAGCTGTGTGCTGTCCCAAGCAAAATGTGGCTGTCTGGGGGAGGTAGACAGGTATTAATGCAGAGCTCTGGTTTCCGCGCCTCAACATATCACACTGAGGTGCTATGAGAGATGTTAAATGGCTTCTTCAGATGACAAAGAAAATTGCGGGCATCTAAGACATGTTTGTACCCAACACTAGCTCTGGACAAACTTTCTGTCCCATGACTTAGGAAATTCTTCATAGTCACATTTGAATTCATTTTTATTTTAATTTATTTATTAATTTTTTCATTTTACTTCAGTGTTTTTAAATACTACTTGCCAGCGGGAGTAAGAGAGGTAAAAATAAATGTGCATTGTATTTAATGCTGCACCCAAGCCTCTGGTCTACCTGAAGGTATTCGGAGAACTGGCCAAGAGTAAACAGAGCTGCGTTCTTCACCCGGTGGTCGCCGTCATTGAGACCTTTGTATACACACTGTAAAACGTCGTTCAAATGCCTGAAACACACCCATCAAGTAGACATCCATCACTGTGTGTGCTTCAAATGCACATACCCATGTAACTGGGATTGTACCACACTGCTTTACATTTAACTGTTTATTCTATTAAATCTAACACTCTAACATTTATTAATTTGATATGTACATGTATTTGGTCAAATTTTTGACACTAAAATATGATGTGACAGTTGCAAAAATGAGGGGCTAAAACATGAGCAAAGAAACTAGAAGGTTGTGTTGCTTACTTGGTGGCAATGTAATCAGCGCACCCCTCAGTTATCACTGCCATGGCTAAGTATGCGGCTTTCCTGTGCTGCCAGTTCGGGTGGGACAAGGCAGGCTCTACCAGCACCATCTGTAACATACACAAGCAAACATGGTAAACAAGCAAATAGGTGTGTTGTCACATACATGAGCCAGACGTGCAGACATATCTGACAACAGAAGATGAGGCAAATGTGACGTATCAAGGGATAACAGGGCATGTACCCTGCCTAAAGTCGAGTCCTTGTCCAAGCTGTGCAGCCTACTGGTCCATCCTGCCTTTGCCATCATGTTGTATGGAATAGCTGGTTATGGAGTACACATGTTTTTCAACAGAACATCGGTGAGTCTACTCTTGAAAAGGTATACCACTTGGTTTGTTCAGTTTGGTTGGTATTGCCACAATATGAATGGTTAAGATGGCACATATATCAGGATTTTATGAGCACATATATCAGGATTTTATGAGTAGATATATCAGGATTGTATGAGCACATATATCAGGATTTTAGGAGTACATATATCAGGATTGTCTGAGCACATATATCAGGTATTTATGAGCACATATATCAGGATTGTATGAGCACATATATCAGGATTTTATGAGCACATATATCAGGATTTCATGAGCACTTACCACATGAGGAATCACTCTTTCTGGGGGCAGGTGAAGTGCCATAGTGTCCATAACCTGTGGGTAAAGATAGAGCAAGGTGATATAATTCATCGTTGTGTCATGATTCATCGCAAAAATTGATTTGTTTTGCGTTAGAGCCATGCTGAAGAACTTTATACTTGTGCAACGGTAATGAACTTTATGGATGGAGGAAAGCCGAGTGGCAAGAGTACAGCACTAACCTTCATCAGGTACCTGACATACAAATAGCATGAGCCTTAAAGGGGTGGGTCTCACTCTCATTCAGCTCCGTGTCATCCTCCTCCTCCTCACTAGCACACGATTGGGGACAGCACCTCAAGCACTCACCTGTCCTGTGTAGGCTGATGGTCTCACTCTCATTCAGCTCCGTGTCATCCTCCTCCTCCTCACTAGCACACGATTGGGGACAGCACCTCAAGCACTCACCTGTCCTGTGTAGGCTGATGGTCTCACTCTCATTCAGCTTCGTGTCATCCTCCTCCTCCTCACTAGCACACGATTGGGGACAGCACCTCAAGCACTCACCTGTCCTGTGTAGGCTGATGGTCTCACTCTCTTTCAGCTCCGTGTCATCCTCCTCCTCCTCACTAGCACACGATTGGGGACAGCACCTGAAGCACTCACCTGTCCTGTGTAGGCTGATGGTCTCACTCTCTTTCAGCTCCGTGTCATCCTCCTCCTCCTCACTAGCACACGATTGGGGACAGCACCTCAAGCACTCACCTGTCCTGTGTAGGCTGTTGGTCTCACTCTCTTTCAGCTCCGTGTCATCCTCCTCCTCCTCACTAGCACACGATTGGGGACAGCACCTGAAGCACTCACCTGTCCTGTGTAGGCTGATGGTCTCACTCTCATTCAGCTCCGTGTCATCCTCCTCCTCCTCACTAGCACACGATTGGGGACAGCACCTCAAGCACTCACCTGTCCTGTGTAGGCTGATGGTCTCACTCTCATTCAGCTCCGTGTCATCCTCCTCCTCCTCACTAGCACACGACTGGGCACAGCACCTCAAGCACTCACCTGTCCTGTGTAGGCTGATGGTCTCACTCTCTTTCAGCTCCGTGTCATCCTCCTCCTCCTCACTAGCACACGATTGGGGACAGCACCTCAAGCACTCACCTGTCCTGTGTAGGCTGATGGTCTCACTCTCATTCAGCTCCGTGTCATCCTCCTCCTCCTCACTAGCACACGATTGGGGACAGCACCTCAAGCACTCACCTGTCCTGTGTAGGCTGATGGTCTCACTCTCTTTCAGCTCCGTGTCATCCTCCTCCTCCTCACTAGCACACGATTGGGGACAGCACCTCAAGCACTCACCTGTCCTGTGTAGGCTGATGGTCTCACTCTCTTTCAGCTCCGTGTCATCCTCCTCCTCCTCACTAGCACACGATTGGGGACAGCACCTCAAGCACTCACCTGTCCTGTGTAGGCTGATGGTCTCACTCTCTTTCAGCTCCGTGTCATCCTCCTCCTCCTCACTAGCACACGATTGGGGACAGCACCTCAAGCACTCACCTGTCCTGTGTAGGCTGATGGTCTCACTCTCTTTCAGCTCCGTGTCATCCTCCTCCTCCTCACTAGCACACGATTGGGGACAGCACCTCAAGCACTCACCTGTCCTGTGTAGGCTGATGGTCTCACTCTCATTCAGCTCCGTGTCATCCTCCTCCTCCTCACTAGCACACGACTGGGCACAGCACCTCAAGCACTCACCTGTCCTGTGTAGGCTGATGGTCTCACTCTCATTCAGCTCCGTGTCATCCTCCTCCTCCTCACTAGCACACGATTGGGGACAGCACCTCAAGCACTCACCTGTCCTGTGTAGGCTGATGGTCTCACTCTCATTCAGCTTCGTGTCATCCTCCTCCTCCTCACTAGCACACGATTGGGGACAGCACCTCAAGCACTCACCTGTCCTGTGTAGGCTGATGGTCTCACTCTCTTTCAGCTCCGTGTCATCCTCCTCCTCCTCACTAGCACACGATTGGGGACAGCACCTCAAGCACTCACCTGTCCTGTGTAGGCTGATGGTCTCACTCTCTTTCAGTTCCGTGTCATCATCCTCACCAGCACACGATTGGGAACAACACCTCAAGCACTCACCTGTCCTGCACAAGCTGATGATGTGTGGGTCTCACTCTCATTCAGTTCCGTGTCATCATCATCATCCTCACAAGCACACATGATTGGGAACAACACCTCAAGCACTCACCTGTCCTGCGTAAGCTGATGGTGTGTGGGTCTCACTCTCATTCAGTTCCGTGTCATCATCATCATCCTCACAAGCACACATGATTGGGAACAACACCTCAAGCACTCACCTGTCCTGCGTAAGCTGATGGTGTGTGGGTCTCACTCTCATTCAGTTCCGTGTCATCATCATCATCCTCACAAGCACACATGATTGGGAACAACACCTCAAGCACTCACCTGTCCTGCGTAAGCTGATGGTGTGTGGGTCTCACTCTCATTCAGTTCCGTGTCATCATCATCATCCTCACTAGCACACATGATTATGAACAACACCTCAAGCACTCACCTGTCCTGCGTAAGCTGATGGTGTGTGGGTCTCACTCTCATTCAGTTCCGTGTCATCATCATCATCCTCACAAGCACACATGATTATGAACAACACCTCAAGCACTCACCTGTCCTGCGTAAGCTGATGGTGTGTGGGTCTCACTCTCATTCAGTTCCGTGTCATCATCATCATCCTCACAAGCACACATGATTGGGAACAACACCTCAAGCACTCACCTGTCCTGCGTAAGCTGATGGTGTGTGGGTCTCACTCTCATTCAGTTCCGTGTCATCATCATCATCCTCACAAGCACACATGATTGGAAACAGCACCTCAAGCACTGGGACGACTAGCTTGTGCTTCAGGAAAGTCTAAAACACCAAAACGCATACACGGGGAAATGAAACAAACAAGCAAATACAGAGACTTTATTTCCTTCACTATGTTACGCATTGATCAAGCTGATTTTCAAATTTTAACTGAGGGGTCACAAACTTTACCTGCTAAAAAATTTTATGAAAACTGAAATATATTAGCAGCTATTCTTGTCAAAAAACCAACAAACAATCACAATCAAGGACAAATATGAATGCCAAACTTATGACGGGGGGGGGGGGGGCGTGCTCTAGCACGCTGACCAGCTCAGCCACGGAGGCCCCCGAAATTATTAAAAATGTATAACTTTATATGCATGGACCCAGCTGGTTTTCAACCTTGAAAGAAGATCGACCGGGAGAAATCATTGTATCAAAATCATACAATATTTGAAGCCGTTACTGCTTGAAAACTTATCAGAAGAAAATCCAAAAATCCTTTTACCTTTTTCTTTGTTCTGACTACATAGCCCACGAAAGAAAGGGCCCTAACTCTGACAGGATCTCCCAGGGCAGCGTTTGCTCCAACCTGTCGAAATACAGCAGTGCACATTGGTTTTTTCTTTTCCTTCTGCCAAGCTGAAGATTTATTTCGAAAACGCTCTTAACATGGATAATTTTCACCTGACAGTCTATGTGAACGAGTTTCAATAAAAAAAGACCCACACAACATACCCTACCTACCCTGTGGTAATCACAATAAAGTTCAGGTTTGTTGAACTTCCAAAATTTCAAGGCGACAGAGACCGCAGAGGTTGACAGTGCAGTATAGTAAGTATAATGAACAAAGCCCCAAATACTTTTAATAAATATAAAAATATAACTGTTGTTTATTATGAACTGAAACATTTCATGAAAAAGCAGTGGTCTAGGTATATGCCTACCATAGGCCTCTGTTAAAACCGAAGAACAATTCTAATTAACTTTTTTTGGAAAAAGTCACTCATTTTGCTGCAGACAGCTGCCCTCTCACATACCCTATCATGTCTCTAAGTTGAATAACTTGGGGTTGTGTGATGTCTCCATGGAAGCGAGGGCAGCCTCCAGGTAGACCAATGCCACCCGGGAGCTGGGGAGAGTTTCTCTTGTCTTCGTCACAATCGCTGAGGTTGCTGGTGCTATCAGGGTCACTGTTGACACTGGCTATAATTTACGTGTCCGTGAAAACATTTGACGTTGGCATAATCTTGTCAATACAGTTCCATTCACGATTATCTTCTGCTGACACATCACAGATTTATCTCTGATAATTTTCACTGAAACCAAAGCCGGCGTTTACACACAGCTTGCGCCGGGCTTCATGTGAAAAGTCTAGGCCTGCCAGCTACAGCCTATGCTGGGCAGCCAATCCATCGGCAGAAGCCTTGCTATCGCATGAGCCACTAAAACGTAGCTGGGCATTTATTGTCAGTCAGCAAGTATGTGTACGACAAAACTGTCGCATGGATAAACACCTAACACAGCTCGTAGGCCTACAGACAAACAAAATACAAAACAGGAAGGCTTTCTATGTTGGGAGAGTACATGCAAGGTTATGTTGATATGCATGCAACAACAACGCCTTGTAAAATCTGGGGACAGCACTACAACTGTTTTGTAACTAATCTCGTGTTATAACGAGTCATAGCGTTATAATGAGGGAGACGGGTATTCCAAAGCGAGTGGCGTTAGTGCTTGGGTCACCAGGATGATCCATGTGGAGAATCCATTGCACAGTGGCCCTCAGTTTCCTCGGTGGAGAATACATGATTGCCATGGATTAACCACCAACCTTTGGCAAGTTACTGACAAACTTTCCCACATGTAACACATGGTCATCAATGAACATTAGCCACACAACCATACAAGCCTGCTTATTCTGTCATTTGCACCCCACATGCAGTGAGACCATCAAAATGATGAAAGGCAGGAATATAAAAGTGGTGTCTGAGGATAACTGTTTGGCCAATTAAAAAATATAAAGTGAAGATGAGTGGACTATCTACCTGCATACAGAACTCCACCACTGTCTTGACATGAAGGGACAGCAGAGCTATGTCACAGTCCAGCATCTCATCCAAGAACTCAAACACTTCACAAGCATGTTCCTGGCATGACAAAAGCAACAATCTGGTGTAACCTCTCAATTTCAAACTTGAAAATCTGCTAACTGTCAAAGTTGGTTAGTCAGTATGACATACCTGTGATGGTCCCACTGAACCACTGCTCTTTTTTCAAATTCCTCACAGTACATGATCTGTTCAGTAGATCTCTTTACAAGTGCATTTAACATCTCATTTTCGCCCAACTGTGTTAGATGCCAGGTGTACTCAGAAATGTCTTGCTAGGACTAACAGGTAACAGTTCAGTAAGAAATGTTCGTCTGTTCAGGGAGATGCATTAATTATCCAAGTGTACCTGATAACAGCTCATTACTGTGTACAATGTTATTTTAAAGACAGATATGTGAGTAACTTAAAAATTTATTACCAGTTGGAGTCAACTGTCTACTCTTAAATATTAATCTGTGTTCCTGTCATTACTTGGAAATCATCATGTATCCATTACTGTATCAACATTTGTTCACATTGAGAAATAAGGCTATGGCTCACCTGATACATCACATAAGGGCCTTATGTAAGAAGCATTTAATTGGCTAATGGTTGCATGGCTTCAAACAATGGCCTTTGAAATGGAAACTGTGTTTTCTATATAATTCAAAAGTTAAACATGTTTTTCTTGCAACAGACACAAGAAAAGTTTGGATCTGACATCTTTAAAAAGCACAAGTCTTGGGCATTCTTTTAATAATGCTTATTACTGATTTTGTGCCTCTTCCTTTAATGTTATAAAACATAAGTTTTGGTTTTGCGACATCATCCCACCTTCAAAACAAACCTGAAAACCCCTTTCTAAAATCAACAGAACTCTCGAAATCGATAGAAAAAAAAACCCAGCACCTTGGTCCTGGTTGATATTCAGGTCACATGGGGTAGGTGTGTCTACTGTTTCCACAAATACTAGGTGATTAGGTCTATCAGCCTGAAATAACTCCCTATCTCAAGAAGGCTACATTGCTGGAGATTTCTGGTAAAATACATCACCTTGACACCAAGACAATATCTATATTATGTGTGATCAAAGTGCACAAGAGCTACTGTAAACAAATGACAAAAGAAAAGTTAAAATGATTTCAAATGTTTTACCTCGTCATGCTCAATTAAAAACTGTATAACCGATAAAACTTTTGGGACCACAGCCTGGAAATATTTCTGAAACAACAAATGAAAACAAATTACAAACAGTATGGTTCAGATATGTCAACAGACATCACTCCTCACACTAAACACCATTTCTATGCATATAACATTTCATTACACACCTTTTCTACATTTTATTACACACCCTTTCCACATCCTCACCGTTTTATTACACACCATTTCCACATACAAACCAATTTAATACCATTTTCACATACACACTATTTGATTACACACCATTTCCACATACACACCGTTTTATTATATGTCATTTCTACACACACAGATTTTTACACACAATTTCCACATACACACTGTTTTATTATACACCACTTCCACATACAAACCATTTTATTACACACCATTTCCACATACACATCGTTTTATTACACGCCATTTCCACATACACACCGTTTACTATACACCATTTCCACAAACACACCATTTTATTACACACCATTTCCACATACACACCATTTTATTTCACACCATTTCCACATACACACTCTTTCATTACACACCATTTCCACATACACAATATTTTATTACACATCATTTCTTCATATGATATATACTGCATAAACACAATTGAAAAAAAACACTTCGTACAAACAGGGAAATGTTTGAACACTTACTCCTTCTTCATCGCCAGCCATAAAAACAAGCTCTGTCATTGTTCTGAAACAAAAAAAATTTATGTTACAGGAACATCTACATTTTGTATGTCTACAGTACAGTCGGATACCACTGTTAAATGCTACGCCCATCGTGGCTTTGGGATAATCTGACCTTCTCCCGAGCAAATTTCGATTATGTCCCCCCTCTCCAACTCAGACGGTGATGCGAAGGTGGTCAGCGTAATTTGAGCAGAGTTTATTGTCATCAGAAGGTGCCGTTTTTCAACAGAGCAGTCATTCACACATGCTGACTCCAGTAATGTAAATACAAACCGAACTCTTCCTCTGATAACTTTTCGTTATTACCAGGCCAAGATAACCCCAAATGGCACTCTGCTACTGTATCTAGCACCTGGGCTCTGGTTCCAGCTGTTACGTTTTCTTGACGTTACTACATGTATTTACTCCATTCCAGAGAACGAGAAAGTTCCAGCATGCATCCATGTTCATTTTCATCTTGTGACACAGTGAGAAGAGCGTTGAAAGTGGATCATATGCCGATGGGAGTCAGATACAATGTCAGATACAATGTCAGAACCTCACCATACTCTACATATATAAAGAATGCATCATTAAGCATCTACAATATCAAATACCTATGCCAAGGCTCATTATCAAATTACTTCATCCAATGGATAATCATTTCTTTGAGATATTAGAGCTACAGACAGTCATGAAAGCAAAAACATATTTCTGGCTTTAAATTATTGCTGTCTTTGTATTTTTTTATGTACACCTACAAAATCACTGTGAACACTTACAAAACCGCATAGTAGGGCACCAGTGGGTTCTTCTTGTCCTCAAGACACTGGGACAGGAGACTCATGAGGGAGACCATGTGAGGTTTGAGCTGCTCCCCGGCCACCGTGGCCACTTTGTGAAGGAGGTACAGGCCAACCTACAACAGCCAGGGGACAACATAAGAAAACAGTAAGGTACTAAGACAGGTGAGTCATGAGGTCAGGTTTGAGCTGCTCCCCGGCCACCGTGGCCACTTTGTGAAGGAGGTACAGGCCAACCTACAACAGCCAGGGGACAACATAAGCAAACAGTAAGGTACTAAGACAGGTGAGTCATGAGGTCAGGTTTGAGCTGCTCCCCGGCCACCGTGGCCACTTTGTGAAGGAGGTACAGGCCAACCTACAACAGCCAGGGGACAACATAAGAAAACAGTAAGGTACTAAGACAGGTGAGTCATGAGGTCAGGTTTGAGCTGCTCCCCGGCCACCGTGGCCACTTTGTGAAGGAGGTACAGGCCAACCTACAACAGCCAGGGGACAACATAAGAAAACAGTAAGGTACTAAGACAGGTGAGTCATGAGGTCAGGTTTGAGCTGCTCCCCGGCCACCGTGGCCACTTTGTGAAGGAGGTACAGGCCAACCTACAACAGTCAGGGGACAACATAAGCAAACAGTAAGGTACTAAGACAGGTGAGTCATGAGGTCAGGTTTGAGCTGCTCCCCGGCCACCGTGGCCACTTTGTGAAGGAGGTACAGGCCAACCTACAACAGTCAGGGACAACATAAGCAAACAGTAAGGTACTAAGACAGGTGAGTCATGAGGTCAGGTTTGAGCTGCTCCCCGGCCACCGTGGCCACTTTGTGAAGGAGGTACAGGCCAACCTACAACAGCCAGGGGACAACATAAGAAAACAGTAAGGTACTAAGACAGGTGAGTCATGAGGTCAGGTTTGAGCTGCTCCCCGGCCACCGTGGCCACTTTGTGAAGGAGGTACAGGCCAACCTACAACAGCCAGGGGACAACATAAGCAAACAGTAAGGTACTAAGACAGGTGAGTCATGAGGTCAGGTTTGAGCTGCTCCCCGGCCACCGTGGCCACTTTGTGAAGGAGGTACAGGCCAACCTACAACAGTCAGGGGACAACATAAGCAAACAGTAAGGTACTAAGACAGGTGAGTCATGAGGTCAGGTTTGAGCTGCTCCCCGGCCACCGTGGCCACTTTGTGAAGGAGGTACAGGCCAACCTACAACAGTCAGGGGACAACATAAGCAAACAGTAAGGTACTAAGACAGGTGAGTCATGAGGTCAGGTTTGAGCTGCTCCCCTGCCTGTGAAAGGGTGAGGTTTGTTCACTTTGTTAGAGCGACAACGGTCAAGCTACAACATTCTCTCTACATATTTATTTGATTGGTGTTTTCTGCTGTCCTCAAGAATATTTCCCTTACACAACGGTGGCCAGCATTATGGTGGGAGGAAGCCCAGCACAGCCCAGCGGAACCCATGAGGACACAGAAGTTGTTGGCTGACCTTCCCATGTACATGTACAGCTTGAAGGGAAGCCAGCCTGGGCACAACTTGAATTGACAAAAACTGCACTGGTTACTCGCTCCTGGGTCACTGCACTGTGCTAGCATGCTAACCACTAGCAGAAAAAGGCTCCATCACTGTCTCTATTCTGGCTTCATATGGTGCATGTGATCCATTGTGCTCACCTCCCTATTGTGGCTGTCTGGGCTATGTGTTGTCTCTTGCAGGAATTGTAGAAGTTGAGGCCACTTGTTCAGGGGAAGGTCGTGCTTTGCAATTGTCCCAATGATCTGAGCAATCCCATTCCGAACATTCTTCCTGTCGAGAAAGATTGGCACTGTGCACTGAGTAAGACATCCTTGACACAGACAAATGTAAAATTGACACCATGTGAAGATGTACATGTAATTTAAACTTTATCTTCATACTCCAATATTTAAATTGTTTGCAATTACCATGGTAAGACATGTTGAAGGCATTTTATTTATTTATTAACTTATTTACTTGATTGCTGTTTTACCCTGCACTGAAGAATATTTCACGTATATGATGGCAGCCAGCATTATGGTGGGAGGAAACCAGACAGAGCCTGAGGGAAACCCATAACCATCCGCACTTTGCTGGCGGACCTTTCCACATACGGCCAGAGAGGAAGTCAGCGTGGGCTGGACTTGAACTCAATTGATCGCATTGGTGAGAGGCATCTGGCCAAAGAGATCCGCGTTAAAGATATTTTGACGTGTACCTTGGGAACCTACAGTTTTCAAATTAGCCCACAGTAGCTTTATGCAGCCGGGTCAGGCCAGCTAAGCAACACATTTACTTGCCCAGAGGTTAAAGGAGAATAGTTACCTCAAACAAGTTTGTTTCAATTAAATCAGATGAAAAAAGACTTTCTCTGACTAATGATGATCACAAAAACTTACTCTTTTTCTTGAGGCAGAATTAACAGAATGTTATCTCTGATACTGAAATGAAAAATCAGATGACTTAACATAAGTACTTATATACATATGTAAAGACAATAATGTTGCTCATCATGTCTTGCTTCAGCTGCAGAATGCAAGGTAACAGGGTTCTACAGAATTACTTTCCCTGAGGTCACTTTTAAATTTAAATGGCTCTATAGGGTTCCAGTTCTGGTAAGACAGATGTGTTTCGACTTCTGAAATTGACCAATGCTGAGTTTCGAAGTTAATGTGCAGTACAGTATGTACACTCAACTTTTGCACTTTTTGACAACCCCCTCCCCACTTATGCATCTTGTACTAAATGTCCCCCCGTCCCCTCGTTCAAAATATGTTGAAACATGAAAGTTCATAAAATGTAAAGAACTACAACAATGGAGGAAAGCAAAAATACTACATGAAGAATGGCACACAAGGATGATTAACTGGCTTTAATTTCTACCATTTGCCCACCAGTTAACAACAAGACATTTCAATGCTTAAAGCAGTAAACAGCAGTTTGGACTGGTTAACTTAATATTAGGTAAAATTTAATATTTAAGCCATCTTATGAGTTTAACATACTAAAGTCAAATATGATCTCACAAAGGCAGTGTCCACTTGGTGGCGACTATGACTTCTCTAGCCAATTTATATAGACGTCTTTACATCTATACTAAGGGTGGACAATCGTCATAGCACTTTTGTTTTTTCACATACATTTGCTTCTGTATAAGGACAACCTGGAGTTTCCAGTTATGGTAATCCTGGTGGATTACAAAGACCACATCCTCATGGTGCGTACTCACTGACTGCCATTAGGGACACTGACTGAGTTCGGGACATTGCTATTCAATGGCTCTAAGGCAAATATTGCTATTCGGTACAATAGCTTGCATCCTATTTGTACATTTACACTACATGTGTTTGCTTGGTATCTAAACTGAAAGATGAAACCCCCACATATTTAAAGGATGGACCCTAATATAACTGAAGACTGACCTTCAAGAAGACATTATATTTGAAACATTTGAAGAAAATTTTACAGTCCGGTAACGAAATACGTATGCACGTGCAGGGTCAACAGGTTTGGCGACCTCCATCAAGTAAGTACATTCTACCTTACCTAAAAAATATCAGCATAACGTTGGGAGGGAATTGCGTTTATAAGTAAATTATCAAAGCTTAAACAACCAAGGATCTAAATTAGGAGACATTCCCTTCCTGTGTGACATTTGGACTTACCCCTGCGCAATATCTGGTGAGAGACGCTGCCACTGTTTGTGTTTCTGAATTTTTCGCCTCACAAGAATAGCCGCATAATTTCGGACCTGAAAGAACACAAATGTTGGTTTACAATCGCAGGAGAAACATTATTTTTGTATGTATATGACAGCATTAGGAATAAAACAACAACAATGCCACACCAAAAAAAAAGACAAAAAAAAAACCAGACTGTTCTTCGCAGATTGGGGTTGTTTTAGGTAATAATTGTCCGGCTTGAAAAGACAATCATCTTGTAATTGTGCCATAAGACCCAAGAATTTGTTTTTGCTTCCATCTTTATTTTTTAGTCCAAAGCCTCTAATGAGGAAGTCCACAGTCCATATCTACAGTAGATTATATTTACCTCAGGGTTCTGTGATGATCCTAATATATGACAGAGATCCAGTAACACGGAGGGTTTCTTGAATTCTTGCTTGAGCTGTCGGGTGGCCTGAATCAGAAATGTATCAAGATTAGATAAAAAGTACAGCCATTGGTCTGGTTGTCTTTACAATCATTCAGTTTACACGTACATTGCTCAAACGTTCTCAGCTGGTAGGTGGTGCCTTGAATAATTTATTCCAAATGATCATGGGAAATGTTTACAAAGATCAAGAAGTTCAAACTGGAAATAAAAATGAAACCATTACAGTCTGTTTTGGTCACGTTTTGTTGTGCTCAATAAACTTACCAACGCTGAGGACAAAAGGCAAGTGCCACATGTACTTGAATTTATCCAAAATGCTTCATTGGTTATTCTGAAGTGAAACCCTGAGCTGTATGAGTTAATCACAGGTACTTAAAGTTACCTCCCTTCCCAAGCCATTCAAAAAGTAGCGTACAACATTGGACAGGCAAGGAACACCGCTGGCAAGAAATCACGAAAAGGCAATTAATAATTAACCTATCTTTCTCTATTGTTCTCACACCATCTCGCACATCCTTCCCAGTCCATTAAGAAAAATCGGCATAAATATCAGGTCTGAAGGAAATGTCCAACAAAGATAAACTCTGCAACAATCGTTATCATGCTCAACAGTTGTCATCACATCAGCTCAACTTCAAACCATTCCATTGAGTCTTGTATTTCCTTCATTTGACAGATCTTCCCTATGTCTGCGTGCTGATCAGGTGATTATCAGAATTGTTGAATACAGATCCCAACATTTAATTTAACTGAACTAAAAGGTAAAATGGCCTTAAAACAAACCTTTTTCACGCCAAAGTACATCATATTTACATTGGAAAAGGCAACTAGTGGTGTAGGTTAATCGGGAATGGTTTATTTCCCTGTTTCCCTGTTTCTGATACCTCACAAAATGGTTGTGCTACAAATTTCTGCACTTCGATCAGTGCAGTAGTGACACTGTTTGGTATCACTTGGACGTGTGGAGAAGTAGTACAGCCTTGTTACTATGTATATTTCAAATAGGCTCCTGCCTCATCTGTGTAATAAATAATATTAGAGAAACTGGAAATTCAACTTGACCTTCTGTCACCAAAATTCAGACATCGAATGATTTTAAAGAATCTTCACTCGGCGCGAAATTACTGACGAATGAATGAATGAAATCATCGCGATCACACGTGTCTACACCATGTGTCAATAATAGCCGTCTCGAAATTGTGACAGACAAAGGGAAGATTTCCACTCGGCTTCATATCTGAGCTTATCGTACCTTGTGTCATACCGAGAAAGATCAAGAATCATACCTGCTGAATAGCATCATTGTCAGGAACCAACAATTGCCCTAGGATTCCTTCCAACGTGCCAGCCATGACGAAGAGAACGCTGTTCGTAACACGTTGAAGAATTATGGCAAGGGGAGTAACTCTTCACATGAATCAACGTCTACAGAGTGCTTGGGCCTTGTCACAGAGCCGATGATCGAACTGCAACAAAAAAACTACCATGTCAGTTTTTGATGAAACTGTTCCAAGACAGTTGACCTGTCTATCGTTCAGTTTGGCGTTAATTTATGCACTTGCATTGAGGGTGTATTTGTTGTGTGACCTTGAGGGCACTGATTTAAATTCGCGGACGTTGTAAAAATGAATAGCAGCTATAGACATTTAGTGTGGGTGAGGTCGATGGGGTTAGTGGGCTAGTGCTGCGTAATGACCTCGGTGCCTCTCACCAATGCCGTTGCCGGTGAGTTTTCAAGTCCAGCCGAGACTGGTTTCCTCTCCAGCCGTACGTGGGAAGGTCTGCAAGCAACCTGCGGATGGTCGTGGGTTTCCGCCGGGTTCGGTCCGGTTTCCTCTCGCCATATTGCTGGCCCCCGTCGTATAAGTGAAATATTCTTGAGTACGGTGTGAACACCAATAAAAATAAATAAAATAAATATAGACGTTCATCTGGACACTGCTGATGGGATAGGAATATGCAGTGGATCAAAGTGGAAATCTCATTTCCATGATATTGTAATTACAGGTAATATGGGAAACTAAATATATTACATATATATTTAAGCAAATATATACATATATGATAGTATTAATTAAGTTTATTGATGGCCATTGTCGCTTGGTGAGCGCCTCAGCGCAGCACAATGGCCCAGTAGTCTGTCACTCAGTTCAAAAACAGCTCTTGCTGGCTTCCTCTCCAGCCTTAGTGGGAAGGTCCGCTAGCAATCTGTGGATGGTCGTGGGTTTCAACCGGGCTCTGCCGTCATATAAGTGAAATATTCTTGAGTACGGCGTAAAATACCAATGAGATAAGTAAATAGATAAATAAATAAGCTCACAACGTTCCCTTGTTCTCAAAGATTTTAATGTAAAACGATCTTTCAGAAACAATCGCACCCATAGGCTATATGTAGGTAAACGTAAATATTTTAGGGACGATGATGAAAAAGAAAGTACACTCAGCAGGAAGGAAAGTAACTATGGTATTTTAATTTCAGTCAACAATTGCACGTACATGCATCTTTATAAGGCTCTGTTTAAGCTCCAAGATCTGACAGTTCAAACCCTCAAGCCAATTTTCAAGGTTTTAATGATTATAGTGTCATGGTGGAATGCGATAGATTAAAATATTCCAATTTCAAATTAAACATTTCTCTACTTCTCTCAAATCACTTGTCAAATCTTTTAGGTTTCTATTCTTTGGAGAGTCCGTGACATCATAAACTCATTTCATCATAAACATTTTTGGGTCGAAGGCGGTGGTCAGCTCAAAATTGAGAGAAATGACAAGGGTGAAACACAAGTAGTGAAATGAAACAATCCACCCCTAGACATATACACTAAGCAAGTATGAAAACGGATGAGTATATTGTCTCCACATCTGAAAATTTACAGTAATACTGTTTTATATCAAATTTTGAAGAAAATTCTTTCTTTTCGTCGCTCCTCAGTTCCTTAGTGTAAAGTTTCAGTTTGAAGAATAAAAATAGCTAACACTCAGTGTGAGTAACGAGCACTATGTTCACAGACGCCATCTGTGAAACAGTTTTTCATATATAATGCAGCTAATCAGTTTGAATTATTTAATATTTTCTTCTTATCAGCTGAGGTGAGCAATGTCTAATCTTTACGAATTATTACCCTGCCATCTTGACAACGGTGCCTATGGGGTTGTGTACTAGCAATGTTTTCCCGCTACATGTATTCCTTACTCAACTCGGGACGAGTGGTAGAGCTTCTTCTCCCTACCCCACCCACCCATCTTGTCTGTATTTCTTCACATGAAACCGTTTATGATCATGTAAGAATACTATCTAATTTATACATTTTGAATTATCACTAAAATTTATACGCATATATGAGAGTAGGGGTATCTCCCTTCTGAGCATTGTTGGCAAGGGCTTTGCCCGAGTCCTTCTGACCCGCCTCTAAAACCTGGCTGATCAGGTCTACCCTGAGTCACAGTGTGGCTTCCGAGCCGAAGGATCCACTGTGGATATGATTTTCTCCCTCCGCTAACTGTAGAAACCAACACAAGCCGTTCTACGTCGCCTACATCGATCTTAAGAAGGCTTTCGATCTGGTCAGCAGGGATGGTCTCTGCCAAATACTGTTGAAAACTGGACGCCCTTCAAACCTCCTCAGCATGATCAGATACTTTCGCGAGGACATGAAGGCGACACTTCAGTTTGATGGTAGGTATTCCGAGCCCTTCAGCATTCGCAGCCGTGTAAAACAAGGTTGCGTCCTGGCCCCTACGCTCTTCGGGATCTTCTTTTCCCTGCTTTTAAAGCACGCATTTGGGGCGTCAACCGAGGGAATCTATCTGCACACCAGGTCAGATGGACGACTCTTCAACCTCGCACGTCTGAGAGCCAGAACCAAAGTGCGCGAGGTGACCCTTATCAGAGACATCCTGTTTGTTGATGATGCCGCAGTCACCACACACACTGAGAAACAACTTCAGCGTCTCATGGACCGCTTCTCCCAGGCCTGCAAAGACTTTGGCTTGACCATCAGCCTAAAGAAAACAAATGTGCTGGGCCAGGATGTAGACACCCCACCAGTCATCACCATCGACAACTACAAACTGGAAGTGGTACACCAGTTCACGTACCTAGGGTTCGCCACCAACGGCAACCTCTCCCTACATGCCGAGATCAGCAAACGAATTGAGAAGGCAGCTTCGACACTGGCTTGGCTCACAACACGCGCCTGGGAGAACTCCAAACTCTCCATCAAAACGAAGGCAGCTGTGTACAACGCATGCGTTTTCAGTACCGGTACTCTGCTGTATGGCAACGAAACCTGGACCACATACAGCAAACAAGAACAGAAATTGAACAGCTGTCACGTTGCCTTCGCCGTGTCCTTGGCGTCACTTGGAGGTACAGAGTGGCGAACGCAGAAGTCCAGTCCCGCACGAGCATCCCCACTATGTAGACACTACTCAGGCAGCGCAGACTTCGCTGGCTTGGAGGATGGTCGAATCCCAAAAGACGGGCAACCTGCAAGCGCGACATGAGAGCACTGGACATGACATAGACCGCTGGGAAGACACTGCAAACGACTACAGCAGATGGCGTGGCATCCTCAGGCAGCAGCTTCAGACCGGGGAGCAGATGATCCGCAACCTTCCCGTAACGAGAGGAGCACGACCCACATCTGCGACCACTATGGTAGAAACTGCAAGTCCCGCACGGGCCTCTTCAGCTACAGCCGACGTTGCCATACAGCCTACATGGTCGACTTCGACCGAAGGCTGCCAACAACAACAATATGGGAGTAGGCCTCCTGATAATATTAGTTTCTGTATTCTGTTATTTGTACAAGTCGTGCTGTCTGCATGATCGTCACATGTGTTTTAACGGGCCTCCGTGACTCAGTCGATTAGCGCGTAATGACCTAGAAGCCTCCCACCAATGCGGTCGAGGAAGGAAACCGGGCAGGGCGCGGGAGAAACCCACGACCATCCGCAGGTTGCTGGTGCATGCAGACCTTCCCACGTACGACCGGCGAAAAAGCCAGCATGGACTTGAACTCACAGCGACATCATTGGTGCGAGGCACGGGGTCATTGTGCCGCGCTGGCGCCCTAATCCCCTCAGCCACGGAAGCCCCTTCTCTTTCATTGTATTCCGCATCATTAATTTAATAATTAAGTTTGGCCTGCATTGAAAAAGAATAAACGGACAAACCACAATTAAACAACTGAGACAAGGGCACTCGACTGTGAACAGAGAAGCCATTTCTAGTCTCTTGGCAGCCTTTTACGTACGTCTTTATTTAAAATTTTACACCACTATAAAAATCCTAGTGGAACCAGTGTATAGTCTATTTTTTTCCTCCATAGTTTGAACCCATCATCCACGAAAGGTTGAAAAGCACTAAGTATTAAACACAGAGGTAGCTGCATTTAACCCCTTTAAGAAAGCTAGGAGTAAAAAATATCAGTTATTTTTAATTGTATTAGATTCTTTTGGTCAGGCTTGTGATACGAAAACCACACTACCTTTGATTTTAATGACTCAGAGTAAGAGCAATTACCAAAAGATCCACTGTAGAACTTTAGATTTTTGTAGTGTATATTTCAGGCATGCTTTTGCCTCAATGGACCCAAGGAAAGCAAGCACCAAAAGAACCTATAGTTTGCTATTTCATGAAGACGCCTGCCAAGTGCCAGTTTTCTGTCCGTTTTTACACCTTTAATTTGTGTAAGGAAATATAACAGCCATGTTTCTATGTTTCCTCCACCACCGACATTTTCATTTCTTTCTGAATGAGCTAGAAAATGGAGCACACATCACAAGTAGGACTGTTGCCAGGGCGAATCACTGGCTCCTTGTTCTTTTAATTTAAGTCGTTTATTACCGTATAACCTGTGTGCAATGCATGTGCGAGATTTAAAATTTTGAAAAGTTTAGCCTTTGTGTTCTTTAGCCTTTGTGTTCTTTAGTCTTTACGCTTCTAGCTTTACACCATCTTAAAGTCACATATAGATAGAGAATATTGCCCAGTGAAGGTTGAATGCCATCATTTCCACCTTTCACGTGAACAGTATTTATGGTATTCAAACTTCACCATGCAATATTCTGTTTATTATTTATACTGTAATAATTTCATGATTTTGTGTATTTAAAGACGTTTTAAACACTGCCTTTAGTTGAAGGTCTTCAATAGTGTGACGCCTTTTACATGACGTCTAGTATGACGTCGGTTTTTGTGTGACGTAGGAATATAGCAATTGACTAGACTTTGTATTATAATGCCATTGAACTCAGATTGGAACTTCATACATGCATATTTTCGACATGGCGGCGTCTGGGTGTGCGATATCAAAATGTAAAAAGAAAAGTGATATTTAAGTTATGAAAATATCACTTTTATCAGCGAAGGAAATACTGGGATTCCACTGATTTATAAATAATAAAACTTTTTATCTTTTTTCTTTCTCAGCCATAACATTTGAAAAGTGCAAGTTAACACGGGATTCGTTGCATTAATGCCCTTTAAATGTTGCCCTTTTCCGAAATGTCAGATACATTTGATCAGGTTTGTGTAACATATTTTACGTTAACTGGTAAGCATTTTTCATGCTCACGAAGATGACAAATAACAGCCAGTACCTTTGTTCTAGTGACTTAGAGAAGAGGCAAGTACCACTGCACCCAGGGGTGGATGATTTGTTAATGGGATACCGGCAGAAGTGTGAAATGGGACATGTGACGTCATTTTAGTAACGCTGATGATATTAATGCGGCTTAGAAATGTAGCCAACATCACAAGTAGCGCTGTTGGCAACGCAAATCATTGACAACTTGTGACTTTAATTTAAGCGGTTTAATATATTATATTCCTTTTGGAATACAAGTGCAAGTTTATAAATTTTGAAAAGTTTAACCATTTTAAAGTCGCTACATTAGACCATTTTGATCTTTATAATTTACAGTCAAAGGTGATGTTCATTTGAAAAACGCAAAGTAACACCAGTGTTGTTGCACTTCAATGCCGTTTAAATGTCACCTTTATTCCGGTGCCCGGTGTTAAAAGCACATTTGATCAGATTTGTGTAACACATTTTTCACCAAGTGGTAAGCAATTTTTATTTTCACGAAGAAGACAAATAAATGTATGATTTGTTAATTGCTGTTTGTTTGAGTCGTTAGTTTCCTTGCTAATTATTAATTTAATAGAATTTTTTATCAAGAGAAAAAAAGAAAGAATGAAAACTACTGCATGTAAGGCCTAATTATATAATTATGTTTTGTTCTGTTTTGTTTCTTTTTTTTTTTTTGTCTTTTTGTTGTTTGCTTTTTGGGGGAAGGGGAGTTGTTTTTCTTTTAGGTTATTGCCCTGACAGAGACGTTGCATTTATTACAATTTGACTTCTTTTTACCTACATAGATAGATATATAGATCTCTGCAGCCAAAGTCCAGCGCTCTACCAGTTAGACAGAAATTCCCACTAGCTAATGCCCCCCCCCCCTTAAATCCTTCCCTCTTTTCCAAGACACACGGGTTCACAGGTCCAGTATCCCACGTCACCATTCTGTCCACATCCTCATCACCATTCTGTCCACATCCTCATCACCATTCTGTCTACATCCTCTGTCCACATCCTCATCACTATTCTGTCTACATCCTCATCACCATTCTGTCTACATCCTCATCACCATTCTGTCCACATCCTCATCACTATTCTGTCTACATCCTCATCACCATTCTGTCCACATCCTCATCACCATTCTGTCTACATCCTCATCACCATTCTGTCCACATCCTCATCACCATTCTGTCTACATCCTCATCACCATTCTGTCCACATCCTCATCACTATTCTGTCCACATCCTCATCACCATTCTGTCTACATCCTCATCACCATTCTGTCCACATCCTCATCACTATTCTGTCTACATCCTCATCACCATTCTGTCCACATCCTCATCACTATTCTGTCTACATCCTCATCACCATTCTGTCCACATCCTCATCACCATTCTGTCCACATCCTCATCACCATTCTGTCTACATCCTCATCACCATTCTGTCTACATCCTCATCACCATTCTGTCCACATCCTCATCACCATTCTGTCCACATCCTCATCACTATTCTGTCTACATCCTCATCACCATTCTGTCCACATCCTCATCACCATTCTGTCCACATCCTCATCACCATTCTGTCTACATCCTCATCACCGTTCTGTCTACATCCTCATCACCATTCTGTCCACATCCTCATCACCATTCTGTCTACATCCTCATCACCGTTCTGTCTACATCCTCATCACCGTTCTGTCTACATCCTCATCACCATTCTGTCCACATCCTCATCACCATTCTGTCTACATCCTCATCACCGTTCTGTCTACATCCTCATCACCGTTCTGTCTACATCCTCATCACCATTCTGTCCACATCCTCATCACCATTCTGTCCACATCCTCATCACCATTCTGTCCACATCCTCATCACCATTCTGTCTACACCCTCATCACCGTTCTGTCCACATCCTCATCACTATTCTGTCTACATCCTCATCACCATTCTGTCTACATCCTCATCACCGTTCTGTCCACATCCTCATCACCATTCTGTCCACATCCTCATCACCATTCTGTCTACATCCTCATCACCATTCTGTCCACATCCTCATCACCGTTCTGTCCACATCCTCATCACTATTCTGTCTACATCCTCATCACCGTTCTGTCCACATCCTCATCACCATTCTGTCTACATCCTCATCACCATTCTGTCTACATCCTCATCACCATTCTGTCCACATCCTCATCACTATTCTGTCTACATCCTCATCACCGTTCTGTCCACATCCTCATCACCATTCTGTCCACATCCTCATCACTATTCTGTCTACATCCTCATCACCGTTCTGTCCACATCCTCATCACCATTCTGTCCACATCCTCATCACCATTCTGTCCACATCCTCATCACCATTCTGTCCACATCCTCATCACCATTCTGTCTACATCCTCATCACCATTCTGTCCACATCCTCATCACCATTCTGTCTACATCCTCATTACCATTCTGTCCACATCCTCATCACCATTCTAACCACACTCCCATCATCATTCTATCATCATCCTCATCTTCTAGAAACCTGTCCTGGTTACCTTACCAATTTAATGATTGGAGGATTTACTCTGTGGGATTTGAACTCGGTATGCCTACAGCCAAAGTCCAGAAACTTGCTTGTTTACCGAAGTTTACCGAGCGTTATGGACATGTTCCATTTCCACTGAATTCCCCGCCCCTCATTTAAATGTTCTGGAAGTCTTTTTAGTTTTCAGGGGTTTTTTTTGTTATTTTTAAACAATCACTCAACGTACAATGCTGGTGGTGGTATTAACGAAAAGCTGCTTGAGAAAAATACCTAATACTCATGTCATTCTGTAATAAGGCAAAAATATGTATTATTTGGGCGACCATGACCCTTTAACACCTTATAACCTTTTTGTTATGTCGGGGCAAGTTTTTAGTTTTAAAAAAGTTTAGCCTGTGTGTTTACACCATCACAAAGCCGCTAATAGATCCTTTCATCTTTTTCTTTTCACAGCCAAAGACATTCATGAACATTTGTAAAACACAAGGTAACACCCTTTTTTTGCATTTTCATGTCGTTTAAATGACTAAACAGGCATTTGTCTGAGTCATAAGTTTCCTTGCTAATTATTATTTTTAGAAAGAGAAGTAAGCAAGAGGACTATTACCTGTAAGACAGTTATAAGTACTTATCTTTTATACAGTGTATTTTTGAGAGAGAGGCATGTACTAATCACATTCTGTTCCGCCTGAATGGACACAAGGAAAAGTGAGCACCAAAGGTACCACTATGGCCAGGATGATTTGTTGCTTGCTATTTCTTTAGGCCTATTTCTCGTGTAGTAGTTTTTTCTCGTCTTTTCACATCTTTAAATTGTGCTAAGAAAACAATAACAACACATGTATTTGAGCCAGTCCAACTAAGGCTGATACCGTTTCTGCTACTGCTTTGTTCTCTGCAATTTACCAGCATTTCCATCACTTTCTGGACGGCCTTGAAAAAAAAAACAAACACCGAAAGTAACGGTAATGTCACGGCAAAGGCATTTGTTAGTTGTTATTCCAGTCGAAGTTAATATCCTAATCTTTTCATAATACAGAGGCTACCTTTTATGTTCTTGAATCTTTAGTCTTTGGACTCATTACTACCACTGCCTTTGCAAGGCCTCTAATTGAGCATTTCGTCTCTTTCTTTCTTGGATAGATTAAAAGGATAAAGCTTTGTAAACACAAGATCACGCAATCATTTTTTTTTATAGTGCCTATAAACGCACAAGCTGTAGAATGAAGAAATCGAGTATTTTTAATTGTGTAACGTATTTTATAGTTTTTAAGGCCATTTTTATCTTCATTAAAACGAAAAATAACGGTGCAGATGTTTTGATAACGAAGAGAAAAAGCAATTTAAAAAAGCATCAGTGTAAACAAGGACAGATGATTTGTTAATTGTTGTTTGCCGTAAGAGAGTAGACAATATTTAAACACAGAAGACATCATTTAAAAGGCCATTTCGGGCTGATTCCAAATTTGGTCTTCATTATTTTGGAGGCAATTTTCTAGTGATATGAACGAAAATAAAGACTGAGGTGCTGTGGGGGAATTTTCGAATCATATTGAACAGACTGATACACATTGACGTCATAGATTCGTTTTAGGTGCTAAACATCCTCTGATTGTTATATGTCTACGTTTCACGTGAAGGTACATGTAGTCCTACACCGGTATTTGTACTTCATGGAAAAACATAACTGTTACCGCTATCGTGGTTGAGTTGTAATTTCAGGTAACTACAAATACTCCAGAGTTTCGTACGAGGTGTCACATTTATCTGTTTCTGTGGTTACCAAGGTGAGTTTTCAACCAAGTCACATGCATTCACGCTGTAATAATATAAAATAAGAGTAAGTCCAGAGCAAAGACGAGAGTGTCATAGCTGAGAAATGGTCACATGTAAGCGCTGAAATCCTCCTGTCACTTGGGTAGTTACGAGTTCGGACTCTTCTATCGCCAAAGGAAAGAAAAGTCCCACTGCTCCACGTGACAAAAGTGTGAGGCAACTATTCCTAAATACATTTGATATAACACGAGTGTCTAAAACAGTGTCACAAAAAATTATTTCGTTGGACGAGCTTTAGTGAAAACAGAGGAGCCGGAGGTCTGTGAAATTAGGAAGTTACTGAAGAAAAGAAATATCATTTTTATCACCTGGACACGGTAAGATTGGTTATTAGTAAGGTAAAGTGAACAAACGTTGCCTAACACTTTTGACTGGTCAAATGATACAGTAGCGGCAAAAGACTTCGAATTCGAAACTCACCTATTCAGTCTACAACATTGAGTGTTCTCAATGTACAATTCTCATTTTTAATTTTGGCCTATACCGGAGTGATGTGTCTAAAACTTCAGGGCATGTGCAGTTTTGGTTTTTGGTAGAATCATAGATACTTATATATTACATACATAGTGCGAGACTGCTCCTCGTCCCGGACAGCAGAATTAGAACCAGCTCATTACGGCATGTATGATTTTAATGTGAATAATGAATGTGTGAATGGACATGTATGAATAAGTATGTATTCATCAATAAGGCAATAAAGTATTCTCCCCCAGGGCTTACTCATCATAATGATACTGGCATTTTTTCTTACGTTTCAAACGAACATATTTCTTTGGCCATATATTAAGTTCTCCTAAAGTCTTGTCCATTTTCCTAAATGCGACTCGGTTCAAATTGGTCATCGTATGACTTAACAAGGTTATTGCCGGTAAAATATCTAAAAAAAAAAATCTGTATACTATAAATGATGAAGATTATTTTGCATAATCACAAGTTGGAACTCATGGTTTCGAAGGTTCCAGGCCATATAAGCGGCTGCTGGACCCCAATATGTCCCCCATATGGCCGTCCACCCGAAGTGGTGTTTGTTGTACCATTCCCGGACAATGAGAAGGTTGCAAAGTAACAAACATGTAACAAAAATTTGTACACACGCAAACTTTCAGCGAAGTCGAGGATTTCCTTTTACTGAATAATTCCCACACCTGCATGAACACTATCACACATTTATTTATTTATTTTTTGTTGTTCTTTACATCGCAAATTACGCTATTGCATGGTTTGTTACACGTATTGAGATAAGTAAAGAAACATAGGTAGATATATGGCTAGGTTTTATTTTAGACACGAAAATCAATATAGTCTATATCAATACGCGTGAAAATGATTGGTCAGAGTGGCATAACCAACAATATACCTGAAACAAGAGCTATATGAAACTACGTGACTGCTATTGTGGATTCAGCTCATTGAATCTAAGGTCATTGTCACAATAAAACAATCCGTTCCTTCAATTTTTTGCCGTATATGGAGCTCAGAAAAAAACAAACCCCACCGCTGCAATGAAGCTAAGCAAGGTCACGTATAAAACATGGAGAGCTGATCTCTCAAAACACTGATGGCAATACGACTTAGCCCCATGCGTTACTGGGGGACATATAGCATAGCTGCGAATGAATAGTTGGCCTGATGATTTGTAACCTCTCAAGTCTGATGCTTTCCGGCACTATATCAATCATGATGATCGCTTGGACTCTAAGAATGTCAGCAGTTCATGGATCTCAGGGAATACGCAGGTATCGAGATGCAATGTTACGACAACAAAGTGACGTTCCTTTGTGACGTGACGTCGCCACTTTACGGCACGGTAGGTTCAAACTTCACAATATGTATATATGGCATATACAATATTGAACATTTGTCAAAGAATATGAAATAAAACTTTCGAATTTTCTTCTAAAGCGGTGATATCATTTTTGGCTACAGAAACGAAATTCAGACCGTAAATTCTTCTGAACACATAAGCCGCCTTGTTAACGGATAGGAAACTGACCATACCATGCATGCCCTAAAACGGTGACGTCATTTCGCAAAGTGACGTCGTTGTGTTGTCGCAACGACGTCACTTGAAACCTCCGTATTCTTGCGTAATTTGGTTCTTTGTTCATTATGTTTGTGACGCCTGAATAAGGACACCAATTTTCTAAATCCAAGCACCTCTGAGCAATTGTTTTTAGGTGACAATGCAGACGCTGGCTTTTTGAGGAGCAGTCAATGGCACATCTGGTTCCCAAACACTCTCACGGTGCAAAGCGGAACTTGGCGTAGTGTAGGAAACCCCTCCAAGATTGATGGCGAATTGTTTTAAACCTTCAGATTACATTAAAACTTATTCCATGAAGCCTTCCTTGGAGAATTATCTACTTTTCTGCTTTTAAGCACTTGGACTGACGTCAACATGGACATCCTGGATTGTCCGCACTATAACCTTGAATGGCAAATCTCTCCAGATGTTCAGTTTTGGCTCCCGTGGTGTTTGCACGCGCCTAGTGAGCCAGCTCTCAGTTGGTCTTATCAAAAAGCATCGACGAATCCACAATTTCCTCACATTTTCTGACTGCCTCGAACACCTCGTCTACTCGCTGGACCATTGCGTCCAGTTGACGATCAGAGAGCAGTGGATACAGTCTATCTGCTGAGCTCAGACGTTCAAAATCTTCGCGTAACGTTGGTAGACGTCGTCTTAGGGCGGCAATGGTTGACTCTCGGACTCTGACAAAGGAAATTAAAGGCTTAAATTTAGCCTAGAGTCAGAAACAAAACAAAACTTAGTGATCTTAGTGATCAAGGAGCAAACACATGGGCCCTAGCCTTAAATAATTAGGAATAGCAACAAATCCGGCAGAAAACAGCAAGGTTTGACATACAGAGGCCGATTCCAGAAAGCCGTTTTGGACTCAAACCCAAATCTAAATCCTTGTCAGGATGCTTACTTTTTGATACTGGAAGTTGAAATCTTGGAATATTTGTTTTAAAATATATCGTTGAGGCGGTGAAGTTTTAGAAACTAAACTTTAAAATAGTAGGCCTATTTTAGCTATTGACTCAAGTCAGAAATGGCCTTAGGAATCAATTCCTGTAAATTTTTCTTGTCGGCCCCTCTACTCAGTTCGAATGGAAGCACGTGGCAACAAACCGACTTGGCTGTTGACATTTATGTTTGCATGATAAACGCTGAATAAGACATACATGGACAACTCTGAGTAGGAAGTAGGCCTATTGTCTATGAACCCGAATGAGGGCAACATGAGGTCTTGAAGGTGAAATACCAAGGAGTTTCCATGAATGCTCATGGTGCTTTCTGGGATCTGGTAGCGAAGCGGACACAGTGCTATGATTTACCGAAGTAGTTCCAGTTTTATGGTGTACTGCCGTGATCTGGTTTAGTATCTCTGAAATGTTTTCATCTATTTGGGCATGTAAGCCCCGTAAGAGCATTGTCATTGTGTAGCACAACGTAATGAAATATGGCTCAAATCATTTTTGACAATAACATTTGTGTCATGTCTACTGGCACTCTTTTACTCCGTGATACAATATGTCGCCATTTCCAGTCACTCGTCCAGGCGAATATTATAAAGAATATTTGTTGCGGGTAACCCGATTGATTCGCTAAATTCGGTAAGACTCTGGGGATTTTCCCCCTTTTCCATTAGTCAGACATTCCGGAACACATTCCACTTCACAGCTCCGATTTATCGAAATTAAGGCTTCCACCCGCTGAAGCAAGAAGAAAAGCCTTTTTCATGCATCATACACACTCATGGTATTCTTGTCACCTTGCCAGTGTTCGTCTTAATGATTTAAGAATAGCATCCATTATGTATAGTTTGGGGAAAAGAGGGTCATGAGGCTGGAAGTCAGCCCAAACCGATTGAGTGATGAAACATAAACAAAAACCTAGACATATTAGTATGCAAAATTGCAAATTTCCGCACAGCTCTGTTCCAACATAGTTTGTGCTACCCGTCAAACACAGCGGAGATCACGTTGGCTGGAAAAAAAAATAAAAAAATAATGGTTTCTTCATATGTATACACTTAGGAGGGGAGTGCAGTTCACGCACAGCAAGATCGGCCAGTTACACGTTAACCACTTATGCACCACACACTGTACAATCAGATGGCTTGCAAACGAAAGACACCATACGACGCGCAGCCAAGTCTGTGACAATTTACTGCACTCACGAGGTTAAACAATTACATGATGTGTTCCAAGGTATTATTATTGTAAGACGCTGGTCATATATATTTGCAACTGAACCAAGGCTATATCAAAACTGTGTTGAATTTGGAAACATGGAAATTGTCAAGAAATAACAGAAAAACTATGGCAGTGAAAACCACCCTAGACTGACCTTATCGACATACATTATTGTTAACCCTTGAATCATATTAATGTGAAAATAAGTCTGAATAAAACACAGCTCGGCTATTGTATGATTTGTCTTCCCTTCTCTGTCCATGCATGTTCTTTATAAATAATCTGAGTAGCTTAAGAGGTGGCTGAAAGGTTGCGACTATGACTGTAACCTTGGCTATTAAACTGGAGACTCCGAACTGGCTGTGTAGAGTAACCTCGTCGAATTTGTCGCATTATTTCAGCACAACACCAGTTAGTTACGGTATCTATGTTGTTTTTGAAATTAAGACATGGGTGTGGAAGTCTTTCTAATCTGCTGATTTAAGTATTTTTCTCTGGTAAAAGTCAACTTTTACTGCCTATTTACTTCTTTGACAAGGCTCCACAGAGTACCGATATGCGCTATGGACTACACTCCCTTTTTCTATAGTGTAGATGTGAAGGACTCATTATCTCAGTTTGGACCCCCCTTTATGGCGACCTACCCGACCACCTGGTGTTTTGGTATTTGTTTCGAATTTTGCCACACGGTGTCAGTAATGGGAAGGACATCTAAATGATTAAACAATTACATGCAGTAGGTAATTTTTTTGCCTACTATTACTACCACCTCCACCAGAATGAGGAAGAGTTGTGTTATGATGGCTTTACTGAAATGGTAGGTAACAAAAACAAGAACAAAAGAGAAGAATAAACAAGCCTGCACTTGCATGCACACATGAGTTTAGCTCAAACTACATTATCTCATAGCACACGTATGTGTCAGTTCGTGGAAGTTCGAATGCAGAGCGTGATATGGCGGCATATCTTAGGCCTACTCCCGACGTCTGCGCAGACGAAGATTTAATTTACTATTGTGATTTACAGATCAAGATCGTGTTCTGGGGCGCTTCGTCAATTTCCAAATATTGTGCCCGTTTTTTTTTCCATTCTGGACTTGGAGAGATTTTCTGACTTCTTTTCAAAACTTGGTTACGGTACCGAAATTTTAAGGGCAACAATAAAATGAGTCCGGTTTCCTTGTATATTGCTGATAGTAAATAGAGATTTTACTAGCCACTACGATGCCGAGACGGATTGTAAGCTAATGTAAATACAGATAAGCTCGAGTTTCGGACCCATGTATTCAATCTAGACAAAACTGTGTCTACCTTTGTCCACATCTGGATTTAAACACTTTTGCAGATTTTTTTTTAAAACACTATAGAACACTGAATTGAAACGTAGTACATAACTTTACCATAATGACTTACACGTCAAGTTTCGAGTTTCGGTATGACTGCTAAGACCATTTTCAACTAAACTGTCTGCTCTGGTGTAGGTATTGAGCCAGCTATGTTCTTATTGCTCAGATGAACACGAAACATTGCTTTAACAATGCTTTGAGAATGCTAAATAGAATTGTAAACAACCCCCACCGCTCCTGAGACCATTGTATACCATATGACCTTGAAATTACACTATACGCAATAACCAGATCCCTTTTAAACCTTTAGGTTCTAGTTTGACAATGGATACAGAATTGCACGTATATCTCCTCTGACTTCCCGTTCTGAACATATGTCAAGTATATATGGAGTCAGAAAAAAGAAATTACCGTAGCTGAGTTTTCACATGAAGAATCTGCTTCAGTTCCAAGTCAGATAATGAATTTTATATGCTGTCATACAGCGAAGATACACAGTGAGAAAGTCAGAATTTCAGTGATGATAAGAATAATAAGCAACCGAAGTTCATTCAGTGTTGACATGCGTGGATTTACAATGTGGACGTCTCATGACAGCTGGTGTCACCACAATGTATTACCTGTGCGTTTCTGTTTTGGGAGAGTATCAAGAGTAGACACACATCTTTGTGTTCATGTATACTTACCTACAGCACCGAGTGGCGGCTGGTAAATTTATACGTACCTTCAGCACCGAGTGACGGCTGGTAAATTTATACGTACCTGCAGCACCGAGTGACGTCTGGTAAATTTATACGTACCTACAGCACCGAGTGGCGGCTGGTAAATTTATACGTACCTTCAGCACCGAGTGACGGTTGGTAAATTTATAACCTACGTACCCACTGCACTGAGTGAAGGCTGCCAAATTCATACATACCTACAGCACTGAGTGACGGCTGCTAAATTTTTGGTATTAACCTCTGCCTTCGAGGCACACATGCTGAAAGACAGAACAGTAATAGTTTATATTGAGTTCTTAATTTAAATATGCGTATTTATCTAATTTGAACATTTCCTTACGTGACGGCTTGATAGAATTAAAACTGCTGGGAATCTGTTAACATGGCCAATAACTGTTCCATGAAAGATCCGTGTGCAGTCCTCATTCATGAAATGGGGCCTCCTTGAGCATGGGGCATAGCACGCTCATGCAGCGTAATGACACAGTTTCTCTCACCCATGCCATCGTTGTGAGTTCAAACCCAGCTTACGCTGACTTCCCCTCTGGTCTTAAATGGGAAGGTCTGCGCGCAGCTTGTGGATGATCGTATGTTTCCCTCGGGTACTTTCTGATTTCCTCTCACCATAATGGTGACCACCGTGTTAATATTGAATTGTGAAAATATTCTTGAGTGCGGCGTAAAACACCTATCAAATAAATAAATAAATAAATGATTCATGAAATGGTTTAAGTGCTACTCTGGTCAGAATACAAAATACGCAAAAAAGTTATATGAAAGAGATCCTACGAAACAAACCTAACACCATGGTTCAAAAGGAGTTCCGATTAACAACACTATTTAACGCGTATAACTCAAGACTCCTTGGAAATGAATGTCTTCGACTGTGTCCGTAAAATTTTCCTCATGTGACGTGATAATATTCTTTATATGACGTCGAATCAGGAAGATGTGACGTCGAGTGAGGCATTTATGCATTGATGATTTAAAGGGCATTTGAAAGGGCAGCGTCATTTGTGGGCTTGTAGAGACGTCAAGTGTTCTTGCGTGATGTCACACCACGCAAAGTGAAAAGGACAGAAAGACTTTGTTTTCGTATTCTCTGACGACACGTACAATATCTGTTTGAATACAGTGCTATGTTTTTACAATTTAGGAAAACTTTCAGACCATCTCAATCTTTATCATTTCCCCTTGCTTTTAAGACAAATGTGTTTTCTGATCCGAGTAACTCTTTAAGCTCCAGACAACACGATGGAGTTTGTGAACACGCTTGTATACCTTTGTATTTTTTTTTGACTTTCATTTTTCTTGTGTTTAGAATTCTTGAATGCGTTAGTGACATTTTGGGCCCAGTATCACGAAGCTGTCTTACGCTGAAATTATACTTGGTCTTAACTTCAAAACAGTTTACCGCGTTAAAACTGTGAGTCAACGGTTGAATTTTTATTTTACTATCAAAAGTTGATCAGAAGTTGTCTTCACGACAAAAATGAAAATTTGCTTTAAAGTACAAATCTTAAGTTCAGAAATAATATCACAGGATAAGAGCAAGCCTTACAGTTTTCTGATTCTGAGTCCAGTATTGCTAGACTGTCGTCACTGCCTCCCTCCGTTGAGAACCAGGACAAATCAAAATTAACATTATCATTGGGTCAAACGATAATATTTCGGTAGCAATTCCTATCCCTAGAGTGTCTTTTGTAATCCCATCGTCCCGGACAAATTGCCATCCCCTTGTAAGGACGATACCACCATTGTATAAGTGAAAGGGAAAGGGCAGATGCTAAGATGTACGCCACGTTATCGTTATACGTCACACGAGGCTGGAGTTCAATACCAGACTCGGACTAATCCACTGTCTTTACGGCGTTGGCCGTCAGCGCTAGTGTGTGGTCTTACATTAAGTTCGGGATTACTTGCCTTCCACCAGGGCGTGGTGGACAACTCATTGTTATCAAGGAAACTTACGAACAGTGAGAGCTCAAATTTCCTTACCTCGTGTGCCCCATCAAATGACTGACAAAGGTCTTAACCACTCGATCACGACCTTATCCCTGTCATCATGTAAGTGAAGTAGCTTACATGTAATATAAAAGACTACAGCATACAGCAAAACCAGAACAGCAACCGCAGTATGACAGAACTAGGTAAAAAAAAAATACACTGATATGAATTGCATTGTTTCAAGCGTCACTGGTCTAGAATAGTTCAAAATGCTTGTCACCTCATTTAACAAACAGTAATATAAAAAAAACTATGTAAAGGATCAGGCCTCGAGGATGCTTAGTTCACTAGTATAATGCCATTTGATGCAGGAGTGCAACAAAAAAGACTACGGCATAGAGAGCAACATCCAAGCCGCGACAACAATGTGATAGTTTGCAAAATGGTCACAAGAAACCAGTGAATTATGGCAGTTCTTTTTTGTCAGCTTACCACATTTAGGGGGTGATTCTAATACATTTTCCGCAATACTTACCGGTATAATGAGAACGAAAATAACAAATGTAGAATGCTTGAATCATATGTGTGCGACATGCGCACTTACCCCAGTCCGTGGTCAATGTGGACAGTCATGACAGGCTTCGCGTCTTCATCCACGATGTACACGTGCTTTTCGTCCTGGTTCGCCAGCACGTGACCCATAATTGTCATGTCGACCATATCCAGGAAGTACCGAGGCTGGTCGTAGAGGCGCATGCTCCGAACCCAGTCACAGTGATGATGGTCGTTCACTCCGAAATTGAATATGCTAAGGGGGAAAAAAACGTTGAAGCAAAAGCAGAATGTACAAGAATATTACGTTTCTTAACCCTTATCTTAAGGCTTTGGGTCTATATGTACGTCATATGTATGTATAGCTATTTTCCGAATCACAGAACTTTATTATGAATATATGCCTCTAATACGACATTTGTGTACCACACGCAGACCATGAATTAATCGCTAAACAACCTATGATATCAGCTCACAAAGTAGGCCTAATATGTAAGAAAGAATGTTAAATAACGCTGGTAAAACGAGAAAAGCAATCAGCAGTTTTCTTTGATGCCGAAAATAGAATCGATATTCTAAGCAGTTAAAATTTCCAACTCGTAGTCCGCGTATAATTTACAGATAGAAACATTTACAAAACATACGAAAACATATACAGGTATCATGGTCGTGCTTTGGTTGCCACTGTTCATAAAATCATCATGTTGAAGTAATAAACACGACTGCCCACACGGCCGCAACAAGTGAGTGGGATTAGGCTTGCCTTTTGTTAAACGTCAACTGATGAAAGGGATGATAGGAACTGTTGACGCCGAGTCTGTAGCGTATAGGCTGATGTAACCAAAACATGAGGGAGCCATCGACCACGCCATCCGGGAAACAGATCGTCGATTCGACTTCACAGTAAAAACACTTGTGGAGAATGCATGCAGTCCCATCTGTAACACAGACACTAGGCTCAAAGAATAGGTCTACACCTACGATACAGGTCTACGCCATGAAAGTATAGGCCTATAAACGCTCACTGAGGGCTAGATAAGGTTCCAAGCTCGTTTTCATTTCCTACAAATAGTCCGGCCATTAGAGGTGCGTGGCGAATAGAGGTGCGTGGCAAGGAGATACAGTTTTCTGCAGCCATATACTTGACCACCCTTGTACATCTTAAGTGAAAAGTTTTTGAATATGACGTTAAACACCAGTCAATGTTACCCGGTTCTCAAGTATGAATCTACAAATGGGTGAAAAACCTAGATTATACATCAGAAGAAATTTAGTATTATTTGCTTTTTATAATTCGGGTTTCGAACTCATACATACATTCATGAATTGATTCAGACTCTTACTTGGGTAGGTTTTAATGGACTTTTGTACCGTTCGGGTGGCATGGGGTAGGATTTCACTGGTAATGTTAATCTTCCTCCCGGCGACGAACGGTACCGTTCTGAATCCGAACAACCTAGTCGAACAGATGGACGAGAAACATACAACAATAACTACTGACTGGACACTGAAGTGACCAGTCTTCGAGCCTGCAGCAACAGATGGACGAGAAACATACAACAGTGATCACTAACTGGACACTGAAGTGACCAGCTTTTGAAGCTGGAGCAAAAATGGGGGGGGGGAACATACAACGATGACCACTGACTGGACAATGAAGTGACCAGGTTTAGAACCTGGAGCAAAAATTGGGGAGAATATACAATACTGACCACTGACTAGACAATGAAGTGACCAGCTTTCGAGCTTGCAGCAACAGATGGACGAGAAACATACAACAGTAATCACTAACTGGGCACTGAAGTGACAGCTTTTGAAGCTGGAGCAAAAATGGGGGAGAAACTTACAACCATGACCACTGACTGGACACTGCAATGACCAGCTGTATAAGCTGGAGCAACAGATGGACGAGAAACACACAACACTGACCACTGACTGGACACTGAAGTGACCACCTTTCGAGCCTGCAGCAACAGATGGACGAGAAACATACAACGATAACTACTGACTGGACAATGAAGTGACCAGCTTTAGAGCCTGCAGCAACAGATGGACGAGAAGCATACAACAATTACCTCTGACTGGACACAGAAGTGACCAGCTTTAGAAGCTGGAGGAAAAGGTGGACGAGAAACATACAACAATTACCTCTGACTGGACAGAGAAGTGACCAGCTTTAGAAGCTGGAGGAAAAGGTGGACGAGAAACATACAACAATTACCTCTGACTGGACAGAGAAGTGACCAGCTTTAGAAGCTGGAGGAAAAGGTGGACGAGAAACATACAACAATGACCAATGACTGGACACTGCAGAGACCAGCTTTAGACCCTGGAGCAACAGATGGGCGAGAAATATAGAACAAAGGTATCGTTTGACCAAACACTGCAGAGAGTGCCTTAAGTCGCTGTCCACAATTTACGGTGTAGGAGCGATATGGGTCTGCATGGACCATAACATGCATTAATTCATATGAGGGTTTGTTTGGGTCTTTAAAAAACCCCTTTATCGCCCCTCCAGATGCGTATAGACTAATTTAACTATTATACAATATTATGCATTATAGAAGATAAATCATCACTGTAACAAAATCATCATCATTTCTGAATTGTTGGCGCTGTGTATAAAGGGGTGTGGGTATGTCGGTCGGCCGTATGCTACTTTGATTTTGATTTACCGCCGTAATGAAGAATGTTTTACTTGTGTAGGAAATATGACAGAGGAGAACCACTACTCCTTGCCAGGTATATCCGACAGACTTCCTGACTTAAAGCTGCAGCAGAAGCAGCTAGAGCAAGATTCGAGCTCACGACCTGACTAGTCGAGGGTCGAAGGGCTGTTGAGGGTGACGCTTTAGCTAGCTGACTCAGCGAGAGGCCCTGCCCGTGGATAACTACTAGATCATCTGTAGACCAAGGCGACAGCTACAGGCGCCCCTACTGGGCCAGAATTTACAAGGCTTACAAATTTTATAATTAAACAGGAGGAAAATCAATGGGTGTTTGTGCGAGGGTGATCTGTAAACAGACAATCCATCAATATGTACTTGCCACACCTCCCGTCGTAACCATAATCTCTACCTGCCTTTATTGTTTCTGAAGTAAGCCGGTTAACAAAACGTGACCAGGTTAGTAACCAGAGCCAATATGCGACCGCGAACATATGCGCATGTTTGTATGCTCACCACGTGACGCAGCCAGTATTGGGTATGTGGGGGCAGGGAGAGGGGATCGTCAATGAGCCATTATCAAGAGCAAATACAAGTATTTATTTATTTATTTATTTATTTATATATTTGATTGGTGTTTTACGCCATACTAAAGAATATTTTATTTACACGACGGCGGCCAGCATTATGGTTGGGGAAAACCGGGTAGAGCCCGGGGAAATCCACGACCATCCGCAGGTTGCTGGCAGACTTCCCACGTACGGCCGGAGAGGAAGCCAGCATTAGCTGGACTTGAACTCACAGCTACGGCATTGGTGGGAGGCTTCTAGGTCATTACGCTGCGCTATAGGGCGCTAGCCAACTGGGCCACGGAGGCCCCCAAATGCAAGTATACATACGCGATAACTGACTTTTTAGAATTCAGATAACTAAAATTGTAGTCAAAAATTAGGAGTAGGGTAAAAGTACTTTCACAAAAAGTTTTTCTAGTCACATCGCCTTATGGCGCTTTAACCCAGACGTCTTTTATGGGGAAAAATCCGGAGGAATCCATCTTGGGGTGATTAACGAATTAAAGCTCTTACCTCATCATGTGGAAGGCGGCTATTTCAACACGCGGTTGCTCGTGCCCTGCGTTACAAGACAACTTTTCCTCTGTCTGTGGCTCTCTACATGTAAATCATATTTATATTTGAAACAAATTTAGAAAGAAGATTTTATGTAATATGAAATTTATTTATCGATTTGTCAGAAATCCCTTGTACAATGGTTCGTACCTGGGGGTGGGGGACCCGAATGGCCAGGTCCAAAGCAGGGACGCCACATGTTACGTCGGCCTTCAGATATGCACAACATATTGGCGGAGGGAAGTTGTCTTCAACGAACGTTAGACTGCGCGAACAGCCTAGGTCATGTTTTGATCCCTTAATTGAATAGCGGACATGGTTAACTGCTTAGCTGTGACAAGCAGATCTATAAGTCTCTCTGTCTGTCTGTCTCTCTGTCGGTTGGACTGTCTCTCTGTTGGTGTGTCTGTCTCTCTATCGGTTTGTCTGTCAGTTTCTGGACATCCTATCTTTTAACAATGGCTATTCATTTAGCATGCGCCATTGAGAGTGTAAGACAACATCGACTTTTTTGCGGGTTTTTTCTGCCCGTATACAATCGATCGGTAACGAATTATCATGAAATCTACGCCCTCCCCGACACCAGATGTCACCTACGTCCGCGATAAAAGGCCACTATAGTGACCTGGACCCACTTTCACAAAACTTTGTAAATCAGTTTCTCCTAACATCTCTCGCAAATCACATCGCCTTATAGCGCTATAACATAGACGACATCTTTTACGAGAAACGTTACAAAAAAGTGGCCTACTAAATTTTGTGAAAATAAAATAAAGAGGTGCAATTGCTGAATGAGACTGCGCTGCTTATTCCATGATTACCGACATTCTCATTGTAAACATTCACAGCAAATGAGAGCGTATTAAATAAAATATTCACCTATGAACAAAACATGTTTCTGTTCAAATTCAACATGAATTCAAATTCAATTTACTTTCACGGCACGCAATATTTTCTTTATACGACGATAAACACCAATAATATAAATAAATAAAATAATTAGTTGATCAACACTTACACAAGCTGTGGTTTGAAGACAGCGTACTGGCCGCCAGCTAGACGAACCTTCCATTTGAAAGATGAACCACCGGGGCTTCCTTGGGCGCTTATAATTTTGGTGGTGGCCATCTTGTTTAGTACAATGCTCACGTTGAAGTCCTCCGGATACAGTTCGTTCTGGCCCAGCATATTGCCCGCCTGTTCCCAGAATTCCGTGAGGTTGTAATAGCTAAATTCTTCCTCCAGTTCTTTTCGTCGTGATGATAAACGTATGTTTGCAATTCTATTGGTACTGTTTGACTCGATTTCATTGCCGTTTGGAAATGAATGCGGTACCTGCCTGAATTGTAGCGAACCTTTGATAATGGAGTTCAAATGATGTGCCCTGCTATCTGGGCCGGAAGTGATGAGAACGTGGACGAGGACGAACAGAAGCACAGCTGAGATCAGAAACCGCCACAGCTTTCGGTACAGAAGACGAAGCACTGGAGACATGCCTGTTATGTACAGAGACAAACAAACATATAGCACAACCAATTGGTATACATATGAGTACAGCACATGATCTTGAATTCTTTAGAAATGACTTTGAACTATGACAGAACTTAAAGATTATGAATTTTGTAATCACCGCGGTTTCATTAGACAATATCAACAGATACAGGGGTCTATATAAAACATGGATTTTGATAATAACCTTTGAATTTTTATAAAAGCATGTTACTGTTTTGCCTCTTAAAGCATAGTTTGATTGAAGTATCTAACATTAGGTAGATCCCATATAATGTAGGCGGGCGTAAAGGGAACAAATATAAAGCACGTTGTTTGGAGTTCCGCGAATAACAGGCTTACTTAGGCAGACAAACATGAGTGTACCTTTCTTCAGTATGTTTATATTAACTGCTTTTCTGTTTATAGAGATGAATTGTGTTGGGTTTATCATTAGTCCTCAGTCACAAAATATGATATTAATTGTTTTGTATAGGCTTATGCTATAATGCTGACCACAACGGAACACTCTCAGATTCCTGGCATAGTTTACAGAGTTTGTTTCAGATGGGGATAATGATCAGAAGGGGATGTTGCAGGTCTGTATGATACTTGTGTCAGTGCCTTAAAACTTTTCAACATAAATGAAGCCTTCAACAGAGTTCTCGGTGTCTATCTGTATAGTATCAATTAGAAGATACCGTGGCTCCCACATCTAGCACAGTTCTAAACACAATAACTTACAGGGCTTGGTTCTAATTAAGCACTCATGTACAATTTTTAATTTTGAGCATTTAATTTCCAAGTGTCAAAATGATCCAGCGTGTTAAATGCTGTTTAATGTGAGTACTTATACTTTAAACTAGTGTGTCGTATAATGATTGTAAACACGTTGTAAAATGATGTTAATTTTCAATATTTTGCCGAACACAACACCCAAATGGTGTCCATCTGACATAAAGTACTGTAAAACTACAAAATGTTTTAAGCAATTTTTAAAGTGTTGAATTCCAAACACTTCCGAAAGTGTTAACCTAACATTCTGCATGCTTCTCATCCTCCAACACTGCCAAAATGTTATATTTAACGTTATTTAAGTAATATATTTCGGATCTATGACAGTTTTCTTCGCTTCGTATTTGTCTCCATCATGTTGGCCTCCTTTGTTAATGTTCCATGGAGGGCCTCTGTGACCGAGGGGAATAGTGCGCCAGTGTGGCGTTAAGAACCCGTGCCTTTCACCAATGCGGTCGCTGCGAGTTCAAGTCCAACTCATGCTGGCTTCCTCTCCAGCCGTACGTGGAAAGATTCGCCAAAAACCTGCGTATGGTTGTGGATTTCCCCCGGACTCTGCCCGGTTTCCCCCCCACCATAATGCTAGCCCTCGTGGTGAAATATTCTTTAGTACGGCGTAAAACACCCATCAAATAAATAAGTAAATAAATAATGACCCAAGGATCGAATATCCTTACTGTACTTCACAACTTACTGCAACGGGAATAGATGCCTTTGGTGTATTTGGACTGCGGGCCTCTGTGGTCGAGGAGGTTACCGCGCCAGCGCAGAGTAATACATCAGCTGTCCCTGACCAGTGCAATCGCTGCGAGTTCAAGTCCAGCTCATGCTGGCTTCCACTCTGGCCGTACGTGGGAAAAATTTAACAAAGATTGCTCTCCACCAAAATTGGTCATCGTTTTAAAAGAAAACAATGAGTGACAAATATTCACTCCAACGACTTCCTCTATCTTTCCTTAGTTTCTCTTTCCGCCCCTTGCCACTTTTTTTGTCACTGTGGATGGCATTTTCAAATTGTTCAATGTAACAAACGCCAAAACGTGTATAAAGACTTTTAACAGTGTATGGCTGGCTTACTCAGTAAAGCGTTGCTCTTAGTGCATAGGGTCAAGTAGTTCCTGTAGTTCTTCTGTATCAGGTAACTGGTGAACGCTATGTAGTGCTATGCTGTAAGCAAGTTGCGCAGTTTCCAATATATATATATATATATATATATATATATATATATATATATATATATGCCTGTATCGGGGTTAAACCTCAATCAAATAATAATAGTTTATTAGGGACATTCAGTTTTGAAATTTTCTGGCATGTTGCAGAGTCCACTTATCTACCTATATGCACTATAATGTATAACTATATACTATAGACTACACTGGAATTTGACATTTGAATTGAAAGTCATGCCACGAATATAGGCATATGTCTTCCATGCGTGACTGACAACTGATAACGGAATCCCTCCTAGGTGTTACCAGGTTTATTAACTATTGATATATTATTTCTTACATGTTCGTTTGTCAGATGTTGCTTAAGTTGGTTTGGAACTGAGTTTTGCGATTACCGCCTTGGAACGTCCATTCGTCGTTTACTAGTGGTATGCGCATGTCGAACATGACCCTTAGATTTATTAAGAGAAAAAGGACAACACTGGACCAGGTGTATATACATATGTATCGATGAATCTCCTCACGTAAAGTTAAGAAGCGCGCACATGAAGCTGCCTTTTCGTGTTTGGTCCTGTTGCGCAATCAAGATATCGCAGTTCAAAGTGAGCTAAATTGCGCAAATTGAGAAAGTCAATGGCGTCTCCCAGTTATGAGTTCAGGCACAATCAGGCACAAGTTAGTTCTATAATCCTAGAACGCCGCTGTTTCTGCTGACGTCAGGCGAGCCATGTTTTGCATTTTAGCCATCTGTTCGTATAGGGTACCACTGAAGTGACATCGTGTTTCCAGTTTTTCTAAAATGGCATCGTATAGGAACTCTTAAATTGTCTTTTAATTATTAACAGTGATTTGAATTAATCCCACACGCCCGATGAAATAACAGATTGTTTTCACATTCTGAACCCATTCACGGTAACGTATTACAAGTTTTATAGAGATAACCTGGTGTCTTGGTTTGTGGTGCAGAGTTACAGAAGCAGTTAGTGAAAGTCTATGTCCCGAAAAGGGCTTTCGTACACAAGTCGTGAGATCAATTTCTAAATAACAGCTTATAACAAAACCACTGAAGAACCAAGAAAGTGCATAAAGTAAGAAATTAGTGGGGAGTCACGTAAACAGAAGAGCTGAACGGTTCCATTGATACCGAAAAGACACATGGAATGTTCTAGGCACATAAATTTATTTATTATCAGATCCAAATTTATGTATATTGGAAGTATAAAGTAAATTGTCAGGGATTCCATTCACTTCTTTCACACATGAAGAACACATGAAGTCTCTTAGAATCTGACTGACTTTATTTTAGTTATTCGTTTACTTTATTTCTTTATGTCATTTATGATTATTGTTATACGCCATACTTTAGAATTGTTCCCCTGTACGATGGCGGCAGACATTCAGTCACAAGGCTGAAAAATGAACACTAAAGAACTTTAAACTACTTATAAAAAAATACAAAAAAATATTAGCCTGACAAGTGCTGGAAAGTGAACCAACTGACCTTACTTTACGTGGGCTGCCCAGCGGTAATTCCTTACATATAGATTAGTTAACGGAGAATGACAAGCTAACAAATGCACAGCTTTACATATGCCAACACTATGGTCATAATGATTGATACCTATAGCCTTATCCCTTGATCCCTCTGTAAGATCGATATACCCGTCAGCTGCAAATCCTTGAACACACATCTGCCACCCTTAGCCCACTGCCATCGATTCTACCCTCTCCCCGTCTCCCACGTGGTCACAGATTATCGTTACATTCGGTAAGTGGATTCTAAAGTTCAGTTCTCATGTTGATATACTGTAAATATGGAGGTGGAAACAGACAAGATCAGGCTTCAGCTAAAATGGGCGTTCCGGGTCAATAATCGTAAGATCAATTTAACATAAATCACAGAAAACTATGGAAGTATAAAAAGTAAAACTAGAACCTGTAGGTTTAAGTAGGATCTGGTTATTGCGTAGTGCTGATACGGGGTAAGGGTTCGTGTGGCTACTTGATCCGAGCGCAGAGTTTGTAGAGGAAGCGTTTTGAGTGGAAGCGTCTTAGGGAAACCCTCACGATGGAGCCTATATAGTCTTGTCAGACACAACTAGGTAACACAACGTGCAGAGTGGAAACTGTGCGCTGAGGTTGCCACTAACTATGCCCGTAACCTTTATAAAACTATATAGCTTTATAGATAAACCTGTGGACAAAGTGACTACAACGACAAGGGGTTAAATAACAAGAGAGGAGTTCTTCAATATATACTTACTACTTATACTTACTATGTGCCGCTGTCCCTGGTTCAAAGTGGAGAGAGAGCGACCGCCAGCCAAAACAAGTCAATCCCAGTTGAATTTGGTGAAGTCCGAAAGCAGAGGGTATCTCCAAAGGAGAGAAGTTATAGTCTTAGATCGGGGGTATCAGGAAGCACAGTAACGTAGCGTATGAGTGGCCAAAAGACTTCTGCTTCTCTGAAATTTGGGATTCGCTTATATAGCAGCGAACAAGTAAATCTTTTGTTTCTAAATTACCGGTCGTAAATTTTGAAGCCTGCGTTATCTCACTTAATGTATCGTCTAGAGGTGCTCCCTTTCCTCCTTTGGGTAACATTAATGGGGACCAACGGCGAGAACCATTTTTGACACATGTGTGGGAATTTCAGCTTGGGCCATGATGTAGCGTTGTCCCATCTGGACAATCAGCCACGCCAAACGAACTTAAACCCGACCGTGAATTTAATCGCCTTGTGTGGGCCTTAACTCACGCGGTTAATAAACCCGGACACATGTAATCACGACATGTGCCTCGTAACATTATCCCCCACTCGAAAAAGCACGTGACCTCACGTGTTATTAAGTTTAGAGGATGGCCAAGTCCCTCAATGTGTTTACATGAAGTGGAACTAGACAGAACTAGTACAATTGCTACAGCACGACGTCAAACATGATTTGTGGAAATATTTATCCTATACAAATAGAAAATCGATTACAACACCAAACAATGAAGCGATTACAACATTGATCAGACATGATTTGAATCGATTACCACATCAAACAGTTCGTTAGCTACGTGGAAGAAGATAAAATGTATTTAAGACGGAAGCAATCTGAACGAACATCGCATGGGAACATGCATTTATCACAAGAACACATATATGTACATATATTTTTTTCCTAATAATGGCTGCAAGTGAGGTCATCATATCTCTTCCTTTATCATGGGTGATCGAAAAGCTTGCGACACGTCTCCTAGCTGGATGAAGGTAGGGCATACATCACGAGGAACATAAATCCAAGGCTCGGCACATCCCCTGGCTGATTTGGGCGACTCTGTAACTATCGAAGGGCAGTATCAGGCAAGTAGAACGCAACACTCCAAGATTAAGGAGGAGTGAATGTTTACCATATTGTTCTATGCCACGGTTACAGTTCTTTAGAATAAAGTTTGGATGCCCACTTTGTGTAATTGTAACTGATGTCACGTGTCTAGCAAGTGATTAGAGATAGTCTAACCGATTTACCAAGGCATGATCTACACTTAGCCGTCGCAGGTAGAGTCATTACTCTCGCGCTGTGGTCGTCACCAGGCGGCTTGATAAGGTTAGCTGAAGGAAGGTCGCTTGCAGAGAATTCAAATACGAGATGACACACTGTGACATGATACAAAACAACCTGGAAATTCACCTACCTAGAATTAGCTACCACGCAAATATACTTGAACCTATAGACCATGGATTCCAAGATACAGTTTGGAATACCACATTCCGTGCGGTTTGTGGGATTTCAGAATCTCCATCGATAACATGAGGCTGCAAAGGACTTACATAGCGAGTTAGTACAACGAATGACAACAATAAGGATCCCGGGAATGAACACATGGAGTTAATTCAATTCACACGTCAACTTTCTTCATAGGGACGGACTGGATGTACCTATTTAGGAGAATGTATAGGTTAGCTCGGTATGGAGAGTACAGTATACCCCGCACTCTCCCATATTCTATCACCGATATGTTTGAATAGTACTCCTAGTCGTGTTTGACGACTATGCGCTCCGACTAGGTCCATTATAACAAACAGAGGAATGTAAAACACAGTGATCAGCATCTGGAAGTAGACAGTTATTTATCCTTAGCATGAAAATTATCAATAAGAGACTGATCCAAAATGTGTGACTCGGGTTCCCAGGTATTGTGTTTGGGACCATATCCTGCCCACTTGATCTTATAATAATTAACTCCTTTTACCTTTTTGTGACGTAAAATCTTTTCCACTGTCCATATGTCATCGGTTACATCGGTGCTACCCTCTGGTGATGATTGTATATTTGGGTTCGGATTTGCTGTAGGACAATCCTCGGTGTTGATACCAGAACCTATTTGTCTAGTATCTGGATGCAAGCAAGGCTTGAGGCGATTAGAGTGAATAAGGGTACCCAGCATTCTACCGTTAATCCGTCTTAGACGATATGTGCAATTACTGGGCATAGATTGCACTATGAAGGGTCCTTCCCATGGATGGGGCAGCTTTTTACTAAGTCCTTTCCCGACTTTTAGGTTATGTAACCACACTAAATCACCAATCTTGTAGGGTGGAGGCCTAGCGTTTCTGTCATAGTTCTTTTTCATACGGTCTCTAGAAATTGACAAGTTAGCTCGTGCCAGTGTTTGGGCTACTTGTAAGTTAGCTTTAATCTCGTCCAGGCATTCACTGAATGATAGTGGGTTACCGTCTTTACTATGTAATGTAACATCTATCGGTAGGTTACCCTAACGACCATACAACAAATGAAAGGGGGTGAGACCTGTACTTTCAAGAGCAGGGGACGTTCTGTAAGCGAACAAAATGGATGGTATGTAGGTATCCCAATCGTCCTGTGAGTCGTTTGTAAACATTGAAATACCAGTTACCAGGGTTCCGTTGAACGTTTCCGAAAGGCCATCAGTTTGGGGATGGAAAGGGCTTGTTTTTACATGCTTGGTATTAAACAACTTACACAACTCTTGGACAAGGCGCGAGAGAAAATTTGTACCCCTGTCGGATAAAAACACATTGGGTGACCCATGGGGACATATTATCTCATTATAAAAGACTTTGGCAATTACAGGCGCCTCAATTGACGGGACGGCGAAGGCTTCCGGCCAACGCGTCATGTAATCCGTAATTACGACAATATACTTATTACCTTGAGTCGTTGTGGGTAGTGGGCCGACACAATCAATAGCAATTCGGTCGAATGCACTCTCTCCGGGAGGTAGGGGATTTAGAGGAGCTTTGCGACAATATTTAGGCGTCTTCCTAGTATTACACTTAGTGCAAGTTTTAACCCAATGTTCAGTGTCAGCATACATGCCGTGCCAAAAGTAACGTCGTTTAATTTTCTCATAGGTCTTACTAATGCCAAAATGACCAACAGTGGGATCGTCGTGATAAGCGCATAATATCTGTTTCCTTAGTTGGTTTGGAACAACTAATAACAGTCCTTTCGAATTGGCTGGACTTTTGTCAGATATGGAAATGCGATGAAGAATACCATCCGAATTAAGAGCATAGTGATCAGCTGTTAGCAAAATAGTTCTAGCGTCGGCATCTTTTGACGGCAGCTGCTTGTTTTCTAAGTATGCTATTAACATGGAGGTTGTCGGATCTTGCCTTTGAAAGTTAGAGAGCTGAGCCAAGGGGAGATCCAAGGCATTGATACTGACTTCTTTAGCTGTGGATTTGCTTACCTCAGATGATTTAAAAGGAATTCTAGACAACCCGTCGGCATTTTCATGAACTCTACCTGCTCGATGAACTACTGTAAAGTCGAACTCCTGGAGCGCCATAGCCCAGCGTGCTAATCTTCCAGAAGGTTCCTTAAGCTCCAGAAGCCATCGGAGGGCGCTATGGTCGGTTATCACAGTGAAATGCCTACCATACAGATAAGGCCTGAAATACTTGATACCGGCTACTACAGCAAGTGCCTCTTTCTCGGTAATGCTATAATTTTTCTCATGGATGGTTAGCGGCCTACCTGCGTATGCTACTACAGCCTCTTTTCCATCTTTGTCCTGAGCTAGAATCATACCTATTCCTAAGTCACTAGCGTCTGTACAAAGTTTAAATGGCTTGGTGAAGTCGGGAAAGATTAACACAGGAGGGTTACTTAGCGCAAGCTTTAGGTTTTCAAAAGCTTCCTAGCATTCAGCAGACCACATAAACGATTTGTCCTTCTTTGTGAGCTCATTTAGAGGAGCGGCTATGGCCGAAAATCCTTTCACAAATTTCCAATAGTAATTAGCCAAACCTCTGAAACTTCTAAGTTCTTTAAGGTTCCTGGGCCTTGGGTACTCATTGATAACCCTGCATTTCTCTGGATCTGGACGAATTCCATCTTTAGATACCACATGACCCAAATACTTTAACTCTCTGCAAGCAAAATTGCACTTTTGAGGCTTCAGCCTTAACCTGGTCTCCTTAAGTCGCTGGAATACCGCTTCTAGATGTTTAAGATGATCTTCAAAGCTCGGAGAGAATACAATTATATCATCGATATAAATGAGGCAGATATCATAGGTTAAACCTCGAAGAACACTTTCCATAAGTCGTTGGAATGAACTGGGGGCATTTGTGACTCCAAAGGGAAGTCGGGTAAACTGATAGAGACCCGAGTGTACTATGAAGGCGGTCCTATCTGCAGTCTGAGGATCCAACTCTATCTGCCAGTAACCACTTCTAAGGTCCAAAGTACTAAAGTAAGCAGCGCACTTACCTGAGATTGCTTGGAATGATTCTTCCATCCTTGGTAACGGATATGAATCCTTGTATGTGACAGAGTTTAATTTCCTATTGTCCACACAGAAACGTATAGAGTTGTCGGGCTTCTTAACTAACACTACTGGACTTGCCCATGGAGACTGACTTTCCTCAATTACATCCTGGTCTAGCATCTTACGTATGTGATCATCTATGACCTGTCGCTGAGCTGGGCCCACTCTGTAGGGCCTTTGTCTAATGGGGGCGTGGTCACCCGTCTCTATCCTATGCTTAATTGTTGAGCTTTTAGATAATTCTGAATCATCATTTGCGAACACATCTCTGTAGTCCATCAACAACTTCTCAAGTTTGCCCTTTCGGTCTGTGTCCAATTCAGAAGTACTTAAGTCAACCGCAGGAGGGTCATTAAAGGGATTAAAGGGATTACAGTTACCACCTGGGGAAGAAGGACTATCTAGCGAGACGGCATTCACATGCTCCGCATGGGACTCTACACTAGGATAAACATTAAACTGATCTGCTGAAAATGTTCCCAAGTTCAGTAAGTCTCTTATGTGAACTGATTCCCCGCTGTGATTTAACATTCTGATAGGGATAAGACCATTAACAACGGTGACTAAAGCTAGGGCTCCAATTACGCCCTTCTTACCGTATAAATCTTCATTAGGTTCAAATAATCCAGAACATCCCTCAAGAAAACCATTGTGGACTTTAGCCATAAAGACAGTTTGGGAATTTGCATATAATTCGACATGAATGAAGGCGCAAACCTTGCTTGCACCGGTTAGATTATACTTCTTTTGCAGCTTAACAATCTCCGAACCTCGAAGTTGGAACGTTCCCTCATCAAAATTAGTGTGACCACCATATTTAGACAAGAAATCAGTACCTAATATGACTTCATATGTCAAATCAGCTACGACATATACCTTATGGAGAACATGTAATTTACCTATCTCTAATGGTAAGGACAATGTGCCTAATATCTTGATAACAGATCCATTAGCAGAAACGACGGTAGGCATGTCAGAAGCTGTAAGAGGGAGCATTCTTAGCGTTGGGTCCCTAAGTCTAAACTCATTTTGAATAACACTTACTCCAGCACCTGTGTCTATAAGAACAGAGACAGTTGAGTCACTAACCTTAGCACGAACAGAGCTAGCAATTGAAGCTAAAATAACCTTCTTGGTTTCAGTTACATTTTCCGAATCCACAGGTATGTCGACATTGGCTGGTTTAACAAATGACGGCTCGGTGTGACGTCTGTGTTTCTCGAAGAGATCAACACAGCTGTGTGGAAGCCGTGGGTTGTAACTGAGCAACGTTGTAACCAATTCCTTTCCAACATTTACAATAACAATAAACACAATGATAATAAAACTCAACAGATGAACAATGGCATTAGAGAGCAGATTCGAGTTAGAATCACCTATCGTCCCACAGTCAGCACGGTCACCTTTCAGTCCGTTTGAATTTACATCAATAGGCGAAAGCTGCAGGGTGCCTTTGTTAATAGTGGCTGTTTCAGGGGATTTGGGGACGCTAGCATCCGTTTGGATACCTACTTCTTTAAAGTTTCTCTCGGAGGTGCTATTTCCAAAACTATATTTATTTTCAGAAGTGATTTTATCTGGGGAAATATAATTAAAATTAGAATCACTCGAATTTCTTAAAGAAGAATGCTGAGGCTCTGGTGGGGGTCTAGGATTTAGCTTAACCCAGGTGGATTTGCCCCTGATGGCTAAACTAGCCGTTGTACTTACCCTAGGTCTGGGAGATGTAGTATTATTACTAGCATAGAGTTTCGAGTCTGAAATGTTTTGATTAGAATTTGGAAATCGAACTCTTCCTACCTGAAGTTCACTATCTTCCCAGTTATAGTGAACTTCCTCTAGTTTAAAGGCACGTTACTCGAATCGTTAGGTTGCGAGGATTGTCGTCTGGCATTGTTTCTCTTTCTTTTTCGACAATCGTTGATTACATGGCCAGGAGTTTTACAATAATTACAGAATTGTTTAGTTTTTGTTTTCTCGGGGCAGTCCTTCGCCATGTGGCCTAGTCGGTGGCACGATTTACAAATAGGGGTACCATCGACCGCTCGAAAACGGTCGAAATCATTTAAATTTGAGGAGGTGCGGCTATCAGGCTGAGACTTTGCGATTGGTTGCTGCTTTGCAGCTTGCGAATTTAAGGCAGCAATGCTGACGGCGCTTGGATACGCACTCTCAGCCAATCTGGCTTTGTTTAGCGCATCTTCTAAATTTTGCGGTTTTTGAAAAATTACATGGGACCTTAGAAAAGGGTTAAGTCCCTGCATAAAGAATGATAAGGTTTCAACATCCGATTTCCTAGCTCTTTTACAGAGATGTGTAATATCTGTTATAAATTCCTCTAGCGGCTCGTTCATCCTCTGTTGTCTAGCATAGAGCGCACTGTCTCTCGCCCAAAGCATTTCGGGACCGTCGAAACGGTTTGTGAACGAATCTACCAATTGTCCGAAATTTTGTTTAACTGAATCCGATAATCCAGAGTAAAAAGATTGCGCAGGTCCGCTTAAATACATTTTAAAAATGTTCGATCTTTGGGCGTCTGACCAGCCTAAAACATCGGCATAGGTTATGAAATGATCTAGAAAGGCTTGAAAATCGTCATCAGGTTTACCTGTGAATGATTTTGGGGCTGGTACACCATTTGGCCCCGGCGAAGTATGCCCTCTAGAATTAGAGCCTGTAATAGATGATAGTATCCTAGCCGTTTCTGAATTTTGATGAGCCAAACTGGTAAGAACGGTAGAAATTGGCTGTAGGATTTGTTCGATATCTGGGTTGGAATTGGCAGCCGAATCAGAAGTAATTTCAGTCGATGTTGGTGATCCCCCGGATCTAAGACTATATCCTAATGGAACTCCCTGAATACCCTGGTTTCTGTTGCTTTGGGCCATTTTTCTCTAAGTTACAAAAATTAAAAACACTTACCTTAGAACTGTATACCAGAAATTTATCGATGTGTCACTTTGAAACAAACCACGCTCTGCTACCAATTGATACGGGGTAAGGGTTCGTGTGGCTACTTGATCCGAGCGCAGAGTTTGTAGAGGAAGCGTTTTGAGTGGAAGCGTCTTAGGGAAACCCTCACGATGGAGCCTATATAGTCTTGTCAGACACAACTAGGTAACACAACGTGCAGAGTGGAAACTGTGCGCTGAGGTTGCCACTAACTATGCCCGTAACCTTTATAAAACTATATAGCTTTATAGATAAACCTGTGGACAAAGTGACTACAACGACAAGGGGTTAAATAACAAGAGAGGAGTTCTTCAATATATACTTACTACTTATACTTACTATGTGCCGCTGTCCCTGGTTCAAAGTGGAGAGAGAGCGACCGCCAGCCAAAACAAGTCAATCCCAGTTGAATTTGGTGAAGTCCGAAAGCAGAGGGTATCTCCAAAGGAGAGAAGTTATAGTCTTAGATCGGGGGTATCAGGAAGCACAGTAACGTAGCGTATGAGTGGCCAAAAGACTTCTGCTTCTCTGAAATTTGGGATTCGCTTATATAGCAGCGAACAAGTAAATCTTTTGTTTCTAAATTACCGGTCGTAAATTTTGAAGCCTGCGTTATCTCACTTAATGTATCGTCTGGAGGTGCTCCCTTTCCTCCTTTGGGTAACATTAATGGGGACCAACGGCGAGAACCATTTTTGACACATGTGTGGGAATTTCAGCTTGGGCCATGATGTAGCGTTGTCCCATCTGGACAATCAGCCACGCCAAACGAACTTAAACCCGACCGTGAATTTAATCGCCTTGTGTGGGCCTTAACTTACGCGGTTAATAAACCCGGACACATGTAATCACGACATGTGCCTCGTAACAGTGCAATTGCAGGATCATACGGCATACAATGGCCTCAAGAGGGGTGGGATTGTTTAGAATTCTGTTTTGCAAACTGAAATACATGTCTCCTTCAAGCACTTTGAAAGCAATAGGACAAAAATATTCATAATTTTTCGTCCATAAACAAAACTCGAACTTGGCCTGGGTAAAGGTCATTATGGTAAAGTTTCAATTCAATGTACCTCAGCGCTTTGTCTCCAAAGGCGTTTGTGTCCAGATCTGAACAAAGATAGCCAGAACTTCGTTTATACTGAATGTAGCGGTCCGTAACTCGAGCTTAATCTGTAACAGGCTATGGTCAAGCAAGGCACTGGGCCTCACTTTCAATTCAATAACACGAAACGTTTTCTAGAAAATGTCTGGAAAACCTGTGTGACGGACTGAGAGACCAGGTGAAAATCTTTATTTCTTTGGACATCCTGCATAGGATTGTACGGGTACAAATTTAAACGATATGTCTGATCAGGTAACCATCTCTGAACTGTAACTACAACAACAAAATGACTGTTCACCAGTTTGGCGTAATTCTATAAAACAAATAAAAATATTTAGGACAAACAAACGCATCTGCATACTGGAAAATCCTGAATACCTCCGTGAATCTATAGAGCCCAAGATTAAATGGAGAGGGTTTATCACACCTAGACATGATGTCGACAGGTGTGAAAAATGTATACCTTTAAAACATATGTAGGTCAATCGCTTGCTTCATATGACCACAATTTTTAAACAATTTGCTAGTGCTCGGATACAATCCATATCTTAGAGCCCATTTCACGTGTCGATATCCGACGGCTTAACGAATTCAACGTTGACCAATTACTGACCCGCTACTTTGATTAATCATCCGTTACAAAAGCATATGTGGTTCTGAACGGAGACATGGTTGATTGGCAATTGACAGAAATATTCCGTCTGCGGAAACTGAATACAATTTAGAGGATCATTTGGTGGAGGGACATGCAGGTGGGTTAAGATATATGTGCAAGTATAATAATGGATGTAACATCATAAGAAAAAGAAAAGAAGACAAAAAGACATTCCTGAAGATGTAAAATGTAACAGTTATACAAGTAAATCAGTTCTGCAGAGATTCAATTTAGTTGGGCCCCGGGTTTCATCGAAGTTCACAATCTTCGCCTACACAGAAGTAGGGAGTAAGATTTGCTGCCAAATCGTTCCTTGCAGACGGACTTTTATGAATTTTCATATAGGTGTGTAATGAGATAATGTAATTTGAGCTATACTCTGAATTAATTGGTACATGAATGAGCAGCCACTATGAGTGTCAGTAGACATCATAACACAACACTTCCTCTTTCTTCTGGCAGTCATTGATTATAGAGCGTCTTCCATACCCTAATGAATTGATTTACACCAAAAAGGTGTTTAACCTTATAGATCTCCTTCCTCTTACTGACACCTTGAGGCAAAATTCAGAACAAATACCAAAGAAAAAAAAACATAGTCGGATGGATTTCTGCTGTGATTGAAGGATTCCATAAACTATGTTGGAACTTAAGGGGCCGTGCAGAGCTGTGTGGAAATTTGCGATTTGCATACCAATATATCCAGGCTTTTGCGTATGTTTCAACTCTCAGTCGGTTTTGGTTGATCTCCAGCTCCATGATCTCTCTTCCCCAAAACTACACATAATGAATGCTATTCTTAGATCATTAAGGCCAACACTGACAAGGTGACAAGAATACCACGAGTGTGTGTACTGCATGAAAAAGGGCTTTTCTTCTTGCTCCTATGAAATTAACCTGCAAAGCGGAGCCTAATTTCGGTAAATCGGAGCAGTGCAATGGGTTGCGTTCCGGGAAGTTGCGGAAGATGGGAAAAAATCTGAAAATTCGGACCGAATTTAGCGAGTAGGTCGGGTTCCCGGAACTAACATCTGTGTAATGTTCGCCTGGCCGAGTTGCTGGAAATCCAGACCTCCTGTATCATGGAGCAAAGGAGTGCCAGCACTTATGACACAAATTTTATTGTCAAAAATGATTTGAGCCGTATTTCATTATGACAATGCTCTTACGGGGCTTACATGCCCGAATAGAAGACACATTTCACACTAAAACACTCCGCGGAAGTACACTCTAAAGCTGGAACTACTTCGGTAAATCGGTGACGATTTTCACCTCCTCAGAAATGCCCGATTCGCTACAAGATCCACAAAAAATTAGGACGCATTCATGCAAAGAGAAGAGATCAACCGCTTTCAGTGATGACGGACTGACTATAGGAATGTTCCAGGCCGATGAATTAAAATCGACCAGTATCCAAATCGTTCATCAAAATATGTATCTCAGTTGCGCATTGATTGCAACTGTTCATATATCCAGCGTGATGATCTTATCCAACACAATCACGACCCACTAACCCAGGTTTAAATGGAATAATTCGTGAATCGAGCTTGATCCAATAGTGATTTCTCGGTAAAAATCCCGATTAACTGCATTCTTTTTTCGAGGTGTCGATATTATTTCGGGAAAATGTAGATAATTTAGGAATCGGTGGGCAAAACTAATCGATACATATATACAATTCTGGAATGTCAAAAGAATCATCTTTGCTTTCTGCTCAACATAGATAACAAGCTAGAAAGCAGGAAAGTAGTCATGCTGGGCCTCCTCCAACAAGTTTGTTCCCACAAAATACGTGTAGTATTATGCACCGGTTGTGATAAGTGTGTAGTAACGCAAATATGTTCGTCGAATTCTTCGGAAATCTCGCGAGAGACATGAGCCGGTGATTGCGAGTAGCGGTAACAGCTTGTGGACAGGTCATTCCTTTATCACTTTACACTGTGTGTGCATGGACCGATCGGTCGATTGTTGTTCAATGCCACAGCCAAGGAACCTTTAGCAACTAGACGAGAAATCGTCCCCTTGTCTCTCTGGAGCCTGTTTCACAAACAGGGTGTAAGTTATGTCAGACCTTCTGGCAAAAAGCTTTCAGTTGTATCCAAAGCAGATAAAATTCTGATATATTTTAACTGGGTGTAAAATGACAGTATAGAAATTTATAGTGTATCAACACCCTAGACTGTCTGTCTGGCAGTATTATGTAATCGGTGCTCCAGCACTCATCAGAAGAAGATCTTTTGCGAAATGATGCGAGGGATTCCCGTTATACGAGTTGAAGTTACCACATAACGGGTCTGGATGACGAATTAGCCAGCTACAAAAATATTCATTACTGAGCGTGAGCACGTATTGCAAATATCGCCTAACATCTCTTCTCGTCAGATCTGGTTGAAGTTGGATTTTAAACAACTCTGGTCTTACAAAGTAAGAGCGTATCGTGAATATGTGATTGGGCGATTGTCGGACATCTGTCTGTATGTTACACCGATAACCACATGCAAGTGCCTTCCCCTTAAAATGTAATCTTAGGACATACTGACCCTTGCCACAAGGAATCGAGCTGACGACATAGGACACGATGTGCATTTCTTTAGAAGTTCATATAATATCCTGGCATATTTATCATATTGAAAAATTAGCGATTATACAGATTTGTCAAATATAAATGAATAATACTCCTTCCTTGCGTAGTATAATCTGGTTCTCTGGTAACTCATGTTACTACAAAAAAAAATACATGTACCGCTAATGACATGTTTCGAATTCATATTTTCATACAACAACCAGCTTCTTAGCCGCGCGAGTTACCACTCGGTCATGATGAACAAGTCACGAGCCACGAACTGTCATGCTGAATGTACATTTCCAATGACCTTAGAGTATACTTCATTTTTTAGATTTGGAAAAATATGATTGCGTGAACCACCGTAATATACTTCGGAACAGTTTACAACTTTTCAACTAGATATCAAATACACACAAATAATTTTGGCTCACGTAATCATTTATTTGTTATAATGGGAATTCCCTCGGCAAAACGCGATAAAATAGAGAAATCTGTTTCTACTCCTACTTCTGTTTCAGATATAACAAAAAGTATGCACCACATCAATTCTAGTAAACGTATATTAGATTCAAGCAACCGTTACCTGTTTTTCAACCTGAAAAAATTTCCACTCGATATCCGGTCTAGTTGCAATGAGCCCTTCTCACGTATTCCACGGCAGTTAGTTTCATGTGTGGATGATTGCCTGGCGTAAACCACAGACCTTTGGCAAGCAACTAATGAACTTTTCCTCGTGTCACATACTGATATGCACACCATACTGGTGAAAGACAAGTGGTCTTCAGATAACTATAACAGACAACTCTATGGGTAAGCTCACGAGAGCTAGGGCTAGACCTATATACGACTGGTGACGTCATGAGTTATACGGTCAGATTTAAAACATAGAACAATTTATGCATTTACTGATTGAAGTTTAATATTAATAAGGGTGTCCAACTCTTCAGCCTATTTTAAACTAAAAACACCAATGTAGTTTGTGCCATGTCAGTGGCTTTGTACAGTAATGAAAATGTACACAATGGATGTATCAACCTCTTACTTGGCAGTACACTGTGTATACCTCGGTCTGCCTAAGTGTTGTTTATTACTACTTCCTCCAGTGAGTTTGAATCCAACTCTGGCTGCTTTGTGTTCGGATTGATGTCCAGACATTTGTCAGCTACCGTTGTGCTTAACTCCAGTTTCCTCCATAGATTTGGCTAGAATTTAAAATCTCATTTACACTTTTTCCTCTATTCGCCCTGTTTCTCCCATTTTAACTTTGTCAGAATGAGATTTCTCAAACACACTGAGACACCCCGTGGCTAAACCTATGGTTTCCTCCACCCCAAAACCTGAAAACATCATTTACGTGAAAATTTCATGAAGACGGCATCAAACACCAGCCAAATAAAATCTAATAAATAAATCAGACATTTTACAAATATATGAAACTGTGACAATCATCAATGACCATCCATGAAGACATGGTAATGGTGCCACTGCTAAAAATGGCAAGCCCTTTTCTATCAACATCTGGCAATCTTTGTTCTGGGAAATCTGACAGATCTGCACTTTAAATGACAACCTTTCTTGGTGTATCCCAAGAGCATCCATAAAGATGTGATAATGTTCTTTCACTAACATCTGGAACTTTGTTCTAGAATATTGGACATTCTCCACTGCAACTCCACTGCCATCAGGCAATCATTAATGCTCAATGTACACATGGCAATCTTATTCCATGCACGTATAGCAATCTTTAATGTTCCATGTAAAATATCACAGTGTTTCTTTATGTACACCTACAACATGCTTGGCAGTCTATGCTTCCCTAAATCTGAGAATCATGAAAGATTTACCATCTTGATCCATGACAATAACCTTCAGTTTTGTAAACTGCAGACATGTGGCAACCTGCAGGCCTCATGCCACAGTCTCACATTTTCCTCTTCATTCCTCTGTTTCACTACACACATTTCCCATGTCCTCCCATACAATCTGTTAACCAGCATGAATGAAGCCTTCTCAGCACATCTAACATTTGTGAACTGCGAAAGGCCATCCAGATTGGACCAAATTCTCAAGTTTAGCACTGATGAACGACCCCCTTTATTTCAATAGTTGGAGCGACAATGAGCTGAAATAATAAAAACAACATTTATATGAATTTATCGATGACAAAATTTGTGGACAAATTCCTCCTTCAGTGAAGAATATTTTCCACCTAAGGTAGTTAGGACTGAGGCTGTGTAGTCCATTCTTCACTTTGACATTCTGACCACAAATGGCTATGTATTACTCATGCACTGCAAGAGGACAATAGTCACGTCAGCTTGGGACCGAATTCCTATTTTGCAGGGAAAGGTATCCTATTACAGCCAGTGATGCCTTGATGAAGCTTCTGGCATCATTTATTAATAAGAGTTCTGTAAGAGTATAGACGATTTGAGAGATTCTTGTCTTGGAATGTAGGATGATATCCTACACAATAAATGTAGAACTTTCAAAACTACTATTTAATGATCCTTATTTGCCTCTATAAACACACTTTTCACAAGGTTCATTCATCAGAACTGTAACATGAAGAGTGACCAGGACTCAGAGGCCCTTATCAGTCAACTCTCCAGCTCAATCCTAACTTGTCCCTCCAGCAGACAGCACTGTTATATATAACCTTTAACGATACAAAGTTTACTTAACCAAGGATAACCATCTGGTTGTCATAATGAATACAAGTCACTATGAGTCTGAACAACTACAGTAGAGACAATCTGAGTTAATCCTCTTAATCTATAAACAATCGTCCTTGTATAATCACTCTCAGACGCTTGGTAGATCACATTCAATGTTACATACTGATTTCATTATGAACTAATTAGGCCCTGTTGTGACTGAGGTACACACAAAATGTCCAGCAATTCCCGGACTGGTCCTAATACTTACAGATAAACTCTGACACAGCATCATTTCCGTCGTCAGTTTTCAACAACCCAGTGGTTTCCTCATTCTCTATTAGAGGCAAAAACAGCTGGACAAATTCTGACGTGTATGGAGGAGCAATGACATCAAGTACCTGTAGTCAGAGCAAAAGATCGAGCTTCTCAAACAGAATACAGTCAAGAGTCAAGAGCCCCGCAGCAAAGAAAAAAATGCATATATGAGTGCTCAGTTCTACAAAACGGTTTTGTAATATGAAACAAGAAAGCAATCAGGAACTGCCAAAATGTATGTTCCCCCCTCTCACTTCCAGAAAAATAGAAATATAGTACAATAAGCCATTATTAAAATCAGCACAACATTAACATATGTTTAAGAGACTTAGTGCAACTGTGTGCAAATGCACAACCTGCATAAGATGAAAATGAAAGAAAACAAAAAAAAAGGACATACTTCACAGAGGTAGGAATTCCATTACGACATACACAAATGCATGGCAAGGAAAACAGCAGAGGTAGGTTACAATCTGTACCACTCTGTTCGTGCTGGTGAATGCTATGTCAAGGGGAGAAACTGGGTCTGCGCATAAATTTGAGTAATCTGTGCAAAGGTAGACAACTTCTAAAATAGATCGAAATGTGAAGAAATAACCTGCCAGTGCACAAGTTCAGGTCATTTTGCACAATTCGTGTGAGTTTGAGAATCCTATGCCCTATCTCTGCCATGACATGCTCTGCACAAAGTTGAAAAATATGTGCAAGGGCAGACCAGTCCTCTAATAGGTCGAAACACACAAAAAAAGTGAGAGTGTGAGAATCCTATGTGTAATAGTTCCTGACATATCCTCCGCACAAAGTTGGACAGACAGATCGACAGACAAACGGACAGATAGACGGAAAAAGCCAGGGATGCAACGTTATGGCAAACGGCTGAACGTGTTTGCCTAATGGTTTTGCCTAACGGTTTCGCAAAATTGTTTCGCATAAAACAAAATCGTTGGCCATAAAGTTTTAACAAGGTTAAAGAAAAACAAGGGGAGAATCACTATTGGCGGCGTGGCCGTATTTCTGTGTGGTTTATTTTATTTGCGCGTTCTGCGGACGTAGGTCTGCTGGTCCGTGGCGAGTGAGAACACCTGATGGGCTAGGGTGCCATCACTAGCAGACGCACATTGTCCTACCAGAAGTCCCTTATTAGACAATGGTTGCACTTTGCTAAGAGAATAAATATACACTGGCAAGGTACGAGGCCCTGAGAGACTTCCGGCTGTGAGCCTTACTTCGCTCAAACAGTGAAAACACATGAAGAAAATTGTCCATCGGCAATGTTGCGGTTAAACACTCCCATTTTTGTCAAGTTGGAGCCCAGTTATGAGGACAACCTGACATAAAATGTGTGGAAACCTAACTGACAAAGCAGAGATGGCAGCCAGGCACAAGTGTCTGGTTCAAAAGAACAACACCGACCAAAACACTGCTGACAGGTAGCCCATCTAGATGTGTTATTGATGTTATTTTAAAATTCTGACATTCATCGCAACGCTGAGCCCATCACCCGTACTCAAAAAAAGTCCCCGCATGCATGTATCTGTGAACTCGAAGTCAATGGACACAAGTGGCACTCCAAATCACCTTTTCTGTCCAATTCTATGTAATTTTCCGTTTGAATCTTGAATCTGTCTTCTTCGTATACTACCTTTACTGATACAGCTAATTAACTCACATTGTTCTGGTCACATTAGCTGTGAGAAGTTCAAAGGTACCAAACTGCTCACGCTTGCAAGTCTCATAACCCCCTCTTGGTCCTGAAATGTAACTGAGTTCTGGTTTTCGAAAACCTCTTGTAAACTTATGACATTTTCACTGCTGTTCTTAGGTTTCAATACAAACCTTCATAATACAAGCGAGAAGGCCATAAATTTTGTTTTGTTTTTGTGAGTTCTGAATACAGGTAAATCTGCCTGACACAAGCATGGACCTCATCAAGAGCAGTCTCATTGAATTCGGAGATCTGTGCCAATATTTTGAATACGTGTGGTAGACTCATGGTTACAAGGAATGTTAGAATTATAAAATAACACCTGGCCCCAGTTTCATGCAGCGCACTTAGCTAAGTATTCCCTTTACTGCCATGACAACCTATGTTGTAAAGATAAGAAGTGCACTTAGCTAAGTATTCCCTTTACTGCCATGACAACCTATGTTGTAAAGATAAGAAGTGCACTTAGCTAAGTATTCCCTTTACTGCCATGACAACCTATGTTTTAGAGATAAGAAGTGCACTTAGCTAAGTACTCCCTTTACTGCCATGACAACATATGTTGTAGAGATAGTAAGTGCACTCAGCTAAGTGCTACTTAGCACGAAGTATGCTTCATGAAACCGGGCCCTGGAGTCCATCTAGATGGACTATATGCTGACAGGCTGACAGAAATAATGTCGTTATGGTTATGGGATTAAAGTTGTAGTACAGAATTTATTGGCCTTTCGCAATTACATGCAACTAATGTAGTGCATTCTAAGTCAAAATATATCAACTTAATTCATTCAGATTTGAGAACACATGTTCTGTTTGAAACTCTATAAGTTACATTTAGACTAAGGACACCTATAGGTTACCTTAGCTTTCCATAATTGCAAAAATTTACCACAAAAAGTATAACGTAGCACCCCTGAAAACGACCATTACATGTCCTCTTTTAGAGGGGGGAAATAATAAGTTGACAATTTCTCTCTTGAATAAGGAACAAAATAACAGGTACAACAATGTCAACAGAACATGAGGACTGTGTTGAAATCCATATGTCACAATTTATAGCGTGGATTATCAGTGAAATAAACATGAAATACACAAACGTCACCTCAAGTTTCGTTACTCCGCCCAGTCAAAGTAATAGCATACCAATGAGATAACACAGTTTTCACCAGGGGAAAAAAATAATGTATTCATTTGATTGATCAACCAAAGAAGCTATGTTTACCTGAGGAACTTTGGAAACACTGCTGCCAGCAATATTGGTCAGCACTCCACAACTGTCATTATACTCACCTCTGTAACAGTTTCGGCTTAATTTAACTGCCATTATACTCACCTCTGTCACAGTTTTGTGGCAGTCAGCTCACATTGGCTGTCACTATACTCACCTCCATCACAGTTTTGTGGCAGTCAGCTCACTTTGGCTGTCACTATACTCACCTCCATCACAGTTCTGTAGCAGTCAGCTCACTTTAGCTGTCACTATACTCACCTCCATCACAGTTCTGTAGCAGTCAGCTCACTTTAGCTGTCACTACAGTCACCTCCATCACAGTTCTGTGGCAGTCAGCTCACTTTAGCTGTCACTATACTCACCTCCATCACAGTTCTGTGGCAGTCAGCTCACTTTAGCTGTCACTATACTCACCTCCATCACAGTTTTGTGGCAGTCAGCTCACTTTAGCTGTCACTATACTCACCTCCATCACAGTTCTGTGGCAGTCAGCTCACTTTAGCTGTCACTATACTCACCTCCATCACAGTTCTGTAGCAGTCAGCTCACTTTAGCTGTCACTACAGTCACCTCCATCACAGTTCTGTAGCAGTCAGCTCACTTTGGCTGTCACTATGCTCACCTCCATCACAGTTCTGTAGCAGTCAGCTCACTTTAGCTGTCACTATACTCACCTCTGTCACAAAGTAGCGGATCAGTGAGATGTCGGTGTCCTGCTTCTCCAGACATTTGCGAATGTACGTCACCACAGGAATCACGCAGCCCCGACTGAACAGATGCACCATCCGATCCAGCAGCGTCTTCTTCAGTTCCAACTGGAAATGGGAACATGTCTGTCAAGATGACTGCACTCAGTCAGAGCCTAACGAATACCGAGCCCAGTTATCTGAGTCTAAAAGTACTGTAAAGGGCACTAGTCTTAACACAGAAAACATGATGTAGACCCAACCCTTATTGATGCGAAACACATCCCATCATAGATATTATCACTGAAAACATAGTGACATATTAAACTTTTACTGAGCTTGATCTATCCACTAATGTAGAATGTTTGGTATGCAAGTCAAGATGTCACAGATCTTTGTTATATTGTTACAGAAAATTTCTCACTTCATCGGAATAATGAGATTGGCACACAACTACACAGACAGACTAGTTCTGAGAAGGCTTCAGAACTGACGTATTACTGCATTTCCATTAATCCAATTATGAATCACAGAATAAAATCACAGAAGACAGGATATAACTGCACTAGACTGAAATGGTTTTTAACACGTTGAAATCTATTAATTTATCTGATTGGCATTTTACACCACACTTAAAAAATATTTCACTTCTACGGAGGCCGTCAGCATTACGGTGGGAGGAATCTCACGACCATCCGCAGGTTGCTGTTGAAATTTAAGGACTATTACTATTTGAATTCCTGCCTACTGAAGGGCATGTGGAAAAAGTACATGTATTTCCTCACAGCAGATGTCCAAACAATGGATATGAACCTTACTAAAACAGTCTGCTAATATATCAGTACCAGTATTTCAACAAATAAGATGTAAACGTAGCAACTCTGTGATTCTGTTTCAGCCATGGAAACTCTTTAGGGCTTACTCCTCAGCAGATAATCTGAGTGTGTCACAACTTACCCGGACTAGAACATCTAGCTCCTCGTACGCCGACTCAAACAGCCGCACCAGGAGATCCAGGGACTTGGTGTGCAACAACATGTGGCAGGTCACTATCTGTGGAGGTAAGGCACACACTACAGGATGTCTGCCATCAGAAGATCTATGACTTCACCACAGGCTAGAGTGGTACAGGTAAATGTGCTGTGAGTGGTGAGTGGTGAGTGGCAACGCAGATAAAAAAGTGACTGGTAAAGGAAACAAGCTACATGTAGGAGTGGTGAAGAGAAACAAGCTTCAAGTGGTAAAGAGGAACAAGCTACATGTAGGAGTGGTGAAGAGAAACAAACTTCAAGTGGTAAAGAGGAACAAGCCACATGTAGGAGTGGTGAAGAGAAACAAGCTTCAAGTGGTAAAGAGGAACAAGCTACATGTAGGAGTGGTAAAGAGGAACAAGCTACATGTAGAAAAACAAGCGATGATTGGTAGAGAAAGAGGCTACAGGCACGAGTGGTATGGAAAAACAGTGGTAAGGAAAAAAAAGCTTTGAGTGGCACGGAAAAACAAGCCATGCGTGGTAAAGATAAACAAACTATGCGCAGTAAAGAGTGCTGGACATGACCAATTCACCTAATTCATTAAGAGCCAGAGGACTTCCACTACTAACCATTGCTGAGGGTCACAAGCTGACATGGCATGTGATCTGACTGTATGCCTATAAAATGTCTTAAAATTAAAATCTGAAAAAACACATGCCTGACTGCCTTATTTTATGTGCGACACGTTGGCCAGAGCTCAGTAACTCATCTCTGTACAATATATCAAATATTCTGTCCAATCGGCTTACCTCATCCAGTAAGACCAGATGCAGTGGGGTGTGGTCAGTGTTCAGCTTGAAATAACTAGCCTCCGACACAGTGCAATCCACCCATTTCAACACACCCATAGCCACCACAGGAAACCTGCAATATCAGCAAAGAGACGTACCAGTATATGGTTTGATTACAAATTTAAATGTTCAATGTACAAGACAAACCATTTTGTAAGTCAGTCTGCAATAAACCAATGGGGCCATGAGCTGCTTGTTCTGAAATCATCTGATACATCATGGTATGGAAGGGTAATAATGTTTCTGCACCATTCTTGAGTAAGGCAGTGTATAAATAACTCTTGGACAAAAAACAGTCTACTAATACATTTCCAAATTTTTTTGAAAGACTACTTCCTCGTGGAGAGGGACAAAGTACATTAGCATTACAAGGTACATCAGCATTACAAGATACATCAGCATTACACATCAGCATTACAAGGTACATCAGCATTACAAGATACATCAGCATTACACATCAGCATTACAAGATACATCAGCATTACAAGGTACATCAGAATTACAAGGTACTTCAGCATTACAAGGTACATCAGCATTACAAGATACATCAGCATTACACATCAGCATTACAAGGTACATCAGCATTACAAGATACATCAGCATTACACATCAGCATTACAAGATACTTCAGCATTACAAGGTACATCAGAATTACAAGGTACTTCAGCATTACAAGGTACATCAGCATTACATGGTACATCAGCATTACAAGGTACATCAGCATTACAAGGTACATCAGCATTACAAGATACATCAGCATTACAAGGTACACCAGCATTTCACATTCTTAACATTTACATGTACAGGTACAGTGTCATGATTTACTGCATCTTTGAGGCATTGCTACAGAATCAGATGTTGGAAACAGAACTTGATATAGAAGCCAGTCAGGGATGAGTGGTTAAGATTTGTGGGAAGTTCTGCCTGCAGTTTGTCGGTGGTAATGGGTTTCCATCAGGCTCCTGGATTCCTCCCACTATAACGGTGGCCGTCGTCGCAAGAGTGAAATATTCTTGACTACGGCATGAAACACAACTCAACTAAATAAATGTATAAACTTAGCTACAGGTGGTCTTACTTGATGCACTGGAACAGGGTTCCTATCTCAGCCATCAGTTCAGATGACCCCTTACTCACACTGCACAAGGTGTGAGCTTTCTCTACAGACTGGACTGTGGCCTTCAGGTCCTCTTTGTTGATGCTCTTCCTCACTCCCTGTAACAAAACCCAGCCCGACAGTAAGGTGACAGTCGTTTACTGGTACCTGTTTCTTGTCATGCCCACTATCTGAAGCAAATCAGGATTAGCCAGGGTCAAAATAATAAAATCACCTGCAACGTGAACATTTTAAAATTTCACTCTCGTCTTAACTCTCGCCTTAAATCTGGTCTTGTGTTTTGGCTACTGGCTGAATGTGGGCAGCTATTATGTATGTACTGTCTACCTCTGACCTCATTAACATCTCACCTTCTTGTACAACTCGGCCACACTGGATGCATAGGATAAAATGAACATGTACTTTGCCTTGTGCTCGGGGTTGATTCTGAAGTTGGGTTTGAATAATGACTCAATGAGTAAATCTGAAAGAGAGAAAGATGCGACTGAGCAAACCGTTTAACATACAGAGATATATGACAATGAAGATCAATTACAAATATGGCAATTCGACTGTGTCTTTACAACACCTGACCCTAGACGCTCCTGTTCCCCTCTGCAGAGCCTAACAACCACTCACACTGACAGGACTCCTCCAGTTATATGGCCAGCATATTTGTGCGTCACTGAGGTATCCCTACAACTCCACCCACAAAAGTCACTGCCACTGTTACTAAGTGAAAAAGTCTTCAGTATGGTGTTAAAAAATTATCAAATAAATATCCTGAACACAATACATATTTAACTTAGACAATGTTATATCAAGTTGTATTACAGGCAGAGGTCAGATAAAACTAACACACCTCACAAAGTGACAGATTATCTTTCCTCCAAAGAAAAGCTGACAAGTAAAGATTTAGTTTTAATATGCGTAAACCTGGTACCAGGTTTATTTTCTTCTGTACATATAACCAATCTATGCTATGATACGAATCAGCTACAGGGATATTAATTAGGATTTGTTAAGACTTGAGCATGATCAGTACCACACTGACAAGTGGAAGTACAGGTTTCTGTACAGTACCACACTGGCAAGTACAGGTTTATGAACAGTACCACACTGGCAAGTACAGGTTTATGAACAGTATCACACTGACAAGAACAGGTTTATGAACAGTACCACACTGGCAAGTACAGGTTTATGATCAGTACCACACTGACAAGAACATGTTCATGAACAGTACCACACTGACAAGTACAGGTTTATGAACAGTACCACACTGACAAGTGGAAGTACAGGTTTCTGTACAGTACCACACTAAAAAGTGAAAGTACAGGTTTGTGAACAGTACCACACTGACAAGTGGAAGTACAGGTTTCTGTACAGTACCACACTAAAAAGTGAAAGTACAGGTTTGTGAACAGTACCACCCTGACAAGGGAAGTACAGGTTTGTGAACAGTACCACACAGACAAGTGGAAGTACAGGTTTCTGTACAATACCAGTACACAGAAATACAGGTTGCATGAACAATTGCCCAATAACTTACCCAGAAAGGCCGGCACCCTAATCAGCTCCACAGGTGGCGGATTAGCCTCAGAGTACATCTTGAACAACTGTAACAGGTGCAGTAGAGACAAAACAAACCTTAACCGTCTGCTGTGTTACTCCACAAGTGCTGGAATGTAGCCTACACCTGAGAGTACAAGTAGTCAATAGGTACAGCCAGTCACACTGGAGAGATCAGTGTAACAGCTGGAGGAAACCTTCAAAGGGGCGGGGGGGGGGGGCAGGAAACCATCACAGGACCAGGAGTAACGAATCCCTCACAGGACCAGGGGAGAGGAAACCCTCACAGGACCAGGTAGAGCAAACCTCCATAGCACCAAGGTGGAGGAAAGCTCACAGGGCCAGGGGGGAATAACATCCCCGGATGGGCACTGACAAAACACTTCGTTAACAAAATGACATAAAATTTCAACCAATAAATTTCAATTTCAGAGGCAAATAAATGTCATAAAATATGACATATGCTGTTAAAACTTGCATTTTATTTTCTGGTGCACTGAAGGATATCATCCTGCCTTCTGAAGAAACCTCAAAGAGCTTTCAAAAGATTAATAGAACTCTCAGAATCTGGCAAAATGTACAACTTAGTCAGGGGCAAAATCTTATATGTACTGCATGTAGGTGATTGACCATAATATACATACAGAGGATGAGGTGCAGACTTACGATGGTGATATCTGCAGGGTTCAGGGCTTTCCTGGACAGCATGGAGGACAGGGCCTGGCATGCTCGTGGGTACGCAGAAGCCCCGTTCAGGGCCATCGTGATGGGAGTGACGTCCAGTCCTCTGGAGGTAAAAATGGAACAAGAGTTCAGGAGAACACAATACGTGCCCGAACAAATACTCTTGTTTGGAATGTATGAACAAATACCATCAGCATTGTGATGAGTACAAACTGTCAGGGTTAGCACTTCACTGGTTTTGATGAAACGTACAAATGAAATAATGAGTTTGGAAAGAAATGGTTTCAAAAACATGTATATGTGAATGACAGTTCTCATCCTGTTCCAACACTTTCGGGTTGGGGCACAAATTATCATGGCAGCCACCGAAGTATACACACAATTGTCCATCATAACCTCTGTTTCCATGTATTTACCCAAAAATTAGCCTCTGTATACACGTGTATCAACCAAAAATTAAAACCGTGTATGGAAAATAACTGAAGTCATAGCCCTGACAAGAAATCATATTTATTTATAAACTACTATGTGTATGATAATGTCAATCTGGCTACCATGGCAACAGTGAAAATCAAGACGGGCAAGTCACAACACAATGTCACCAAGAATTAAAATGGAAAACAATTTTTACTTGTAGCCGGGAAACATCATCAGCCCGAGTCATATCTATTAATATATTGGGAAAAATATTGATTTGCTTACCATAGCTATCAGAGAAAGGAACAAATGTGGGTTGCGACTGTATCTATGTATCCACCAAAAATTAAAACTCCATATACAAAACAACTGGAGTTGTCATATCTATAAAGTCTATGTACGGATAAATGCAATCTGATTACCATGGCAACCAAGAAAATTGACACATGTGAGTTATGGCACCTTGTCTTATCTGTATCTAATTATCCAACAAGAATTAAAGCTAAATATGGTCCAGACACTAAGTTCACACCTAACTATATAGTACATATATGGGAAAGAGCAATCTGGTTTGCATGGCAACCATGGAAATGAACATATGTGAGTTGCAACACCTCATCATCAGTGTATCCACCAAAAATTAAAACTGTACTTGGAGAGCAATTGGAGTTGTAACCCGGATACAGTATAAATAGAGAAAATGGTGAGCTGGATACCATGGTAACCACAAAAATTGACTTAAGTGAGTTGCGACACACAACCGTATCTGCATCCATGCGTGTACCAGAAATTAAAATTGTACACAGAAAACAATTGGAGATGTAGACCGAACATGAAATCATATGTATTCATATATATATAGTGATATGTAGTGATAATGGCAATCTGGTTACCATGGCAACTGGTTGAGTTGCGACACATTGCCTCATCTATATCTAAGCATCAACCAAGAATCAAAACTGAATACGGAAAACAACTGTACTTGTAGTCTGGACATGAAACCACATGTATTTATCTATTATATATAGAAGAAATGATGATCTGGTTACCATGGCAAGCAAAGAAACAGATATATATGAGTCACGACACATCATCCCATCTGTATCTATGTATCCACCAAACATTAAAATTGCTGGAGGAAAACTATTTGAGATATAGCCCGGACATGAAGTCATATGTATTTATACAGTATACACAGAAAACAGGCAATCTGGTTACTAAGGCAACGGCTAAAATGGACAAATGTAAGTCGCAACACATCATCTCACTTGTATCTATGTATCCAGGAAAAATGTTAACATGTTTTACAGATATGACACAAAGACAGACCTCTGACTGACATACAGACTGACCTCTGACGGAAACAGAGTCTGACCACTGACTGACAAAAAGGCTGACCTCAGACTGACAAATGGACTGACGTCTGACTGACACACATAGACTGACCTCTGACTAACACAAACACTGACCTCTGACTGACACATAGATTGACCTCTGACTGGCACACAGACTGACACACACAGATTGACCTCTGACTAACACAAACACTGACCTCTGACTGACACACAGATTGACCTCTGACTGGCACACAGACTGACACACACAGACTGATCTCTGACTGACACAAACACTGACCTCTGACTGACACATAGATTGACCTCTGACTGGCACACAGACTGACACCCACAGACTGACCTCTGACTGACACAAATACTGACCTCTGACTGACACACAGATTGACCTCTGACTGGCACACAGACTGACACACACAGATTGACCTCTGAGTGACACACAGACTGACCTCGGACCGACACACAGACTGACCTTGGACTGACATACAAACTGACCATTGACTGACACACAGACTGACCTCTCACGGACACACACGAACTGACCTCTGACTGACACACAGACTGACCTCTGACACACAGACTAACCTCTAACTGGCACACAGAATGAAACACACACACTGACCTCTGAGTCACACACAGATTGACCTTGGACACACAGACTGACCTCTGACTGGCACCTTTCTGTAGTTCCTGACACAGTCGTTTGATGTTTGACCCTCCCTTTGTTTCCTGGGACAAAATATGCATCAAAACCTGGCTGTACAAATATGTGTGCTCCCCATGACACACCATTTTCTGAAAAAAAAAATTTAACGTTTGAAAAAAAGAAGTCACTTCTGTTATAAAACAATTCCATGAACAAACCTACCTGATATGTATTATATACAAAAAAGACATTCTCCGTGCAACACAAGAATGACAAAGAGTACTTTATGCATGTAATGATTGCTGTATGTAGCTCTCTATAGTTTTTATTCAGCAGAAATATGAACGTGACTTCGCCTGTTTACCGTGAACTCTGGGAGACTCTTCTCTATGGCATCTTCTCCACCGTCCAACAAGCTGGATATGGACGTTCTCAAGACACGAGAGAACACCTCGATCTGATGACAGGCCGTCGACACACTGGTTATCTCCCCTTGATACCCAGCATCACTGATTAGCTGTCATGTTGGGGGAGAAAATGACCTTATAAAACAGCCTGTTGAGATTACACATTCTCTGCTGTGGAGTTCATGTCATTACTTGATTTATTCATTTCACTAGCATTTCATGTTGTACTGAAGAATTTTTCACTCATACGATGGCAGTCTGCATTTACATGGTGGGAGGAAACAAAGCAAGTACAGTGAGTGAGTACTTGGTGTTGAATGCAGTACTCTATGATGTTTCAGTCATATGACGGCGAGAAGTCCATCTGCTGTGTGCATATAGATGTAGTGTGTCTTCTTGTGGCAGGGCGTCCATGGAGTCCATGCCGCCAAAGCATTGTCGCCACTGGAACATCATGCCGATGACACCAGACATGACAACCCACCCAGTCACAATATACAGACACTGGGCCGACCAGTACTGTTTCCTTGCTCTAACCTCTCAATGCTGAGCGCCAAGCGAGGCAGCAACGAGTACCATTTTTAAGGTCTTTGGTATCATCCGAGGCGGGCTTGAAACTGCATAATTCGCAGGAATAGTCTCTTTAATTGCATACGTGTGGATAAATATGGGATACAGTGGGGAAGTTTAAAACATGTGATGACCACCAATACCATAAAACTGTTTAGCACGATACATGTCAGTCAGACTGAGGTGTATTTCCGAAATTACATTCAAACTTGTCAGACTGTTGACACACATCTGACTGATTAAAGCACAAGTAAAACTTGACCATGTACGGTTTCATGAATGTGACGCCTTGGTGCTATTCGTAAACCTGTTCATTCAATGTGTATTCAATATTCATAACAACCACAGCTCATTTATGTATTGACCATGCCCAACTTCTTAAGACATTACATTTGAGAAATAACAGATTGCTTGCACTACCCCTCTTTCATACCCAGAAAAGCAATTTAATCTGTGTGCCTATGTTTCCTCTAGCCGGGATTGTACAGTGAAAAGTGTTACCTTGATGGTGAAGTTAAGCATCAAACAGTCTGGGTATTCCTCGGCCAGCTTGTAGAATAGCTCCCTCCAGGGCTGGTGGTCAATCATCTCTGCCAGCCAGGACGGGGTCTGACAGCAACGAAAACAACACTGTCACATAAGCTCTATTATTTAATTGGTGTAACGAAATACTCAAGAATTTTTCACTTATACAAAGGCACTAGTTTTTTCGTAGGTGGAGAAGAACTGGAGTGCCCAGGGTTTCAATCGACCTTTAGTATGTTCCTGAAACTTTTCCCATGTGTGATGTACCAAAGTGGTTAGCATGTGTAACGACCCAGAAGCCTTCCACCAATGTGGTCACTGTCAGTTCAAGTCCAGCTCATGCTGGCTTCCTCTCCAGCCGTATGTGGGAAGGTCTACCAGAAACCTTCCACCAATGTGGTCACTGTCAGTTCAAGTCCAGCTCATGCTGGCTTCCTCTCCAGCTGTATGTGGGAAGGTCTACCAGAAAACTACAGATGGTCATGGATTTGGTCCTGGGTCTGCCCTTTTTCTTTCCATGATAACACTGGCCCCCGTTGTATAAGTGAAATATGGCGTAATACTCCAATCAAATAAATAAATAAATGCTTGCTAACACATATATACAAACTGTCTGTGTGTGGATGGTACATGTATTATTTTTATTAGGGTTTGCAAAGAGGTATAAATATGTCAAGGTGGAAAAATTTGCTTCCTTGTTTTCACTTAGGATTTAGGCTACTTTAAACATTACATTGTATTTTGCTATATAATACTGCAACAAGTACCTGCTTATCTACAGTACAATTAACAAAGAGAGAATATCAGAACCCAGGCAACAAGAGCACTCAGTACAAAGAATTTCACCTCTCCTTCATCCGAGAAAATAGAGTCCGCTTTTTTGGGATCAAAATGTCGGAGGACCATAGTCTTGAGGTGCGATTCAACCATCTCCTGAACTTCTCGGATGTCCGCTCCTGTAAAAGGGGCAGTTATTTCAGTGTTGTCATGAAAGTGTTTATCTGACTGCTGTTTTATACATGCATCATACTCAAAAATTGACTTATACCACAGTAGATGTGGAGGAGACTGGAGTGCCTGGGATAAACCACTGACACTTGGCAGGTCAATGAAGGATGACAAGTGATATACAGCCACATAAGCACCATTGAGTGCTCACTCCCACAATGGCCACATGAACATAGCGGAGAGTGAACACTGGGCACTTCGCACCCTGTGTGTTATGCCTCTTGAATAACACTGTTTTAGGCCTAGCCATAAGCCTGATGCCTTCATACCATTTTAAATTTCATTAATACATGTAGGCTTAATTACTTCAGTCAAGGAGGCTATGCTTTTGGCGACGTTTATTTGTCTGTCTGTCAGCCAAAGTACGGAACAAGTTACACATGGGGTTTCCACTGATATCTTGTGCAGGGATTGACTTTGGATTAAGGGTCAGTACATTAAACTTCACAGGTTTTCAAGCAATTCTTTACCTTTGCAAGACAAGGATAATTACAACTTTTCTTCACCTTGTGCTAGTGGTTTGCATAGTAGCCTCTGTTTGTAGGAACTCTCCACACATACTGGCACACATACAATATAGCCATGATGGAGGTCTACGCTCTCAGAGTGCCTTCCAATTGGTGCTTTTACACATATTTATTTGGGTGCTCACACAAACAGGTATACATGTATGAAATTAAATAAAAAAAAATTTGAACAAAACATATTTAACAGTAGATAAATGTGTGCTGCACTCACCAGCCTGTATGAGCCATTCAGCGAGTAGATTGACCGTCTGGGCAACGGCCGTGTAATTGTCTGACAATAACTCCACGACCCTCTCTGGAGATCCCCCTGCCTGTAGAAACCTGCAACCAATCAGTCACAAAGTTACACACACACCCGACACACGGCCAACACCATCTGCCTTGTACACTTTATGTTGTGCTTAGGACTTTACAGGGAGTCCCACTGGATAAGACAAGACATGTAGTGCCAGTTGCTGGTTCGGGTTAACAGTCCCTAACAAATCAATACCCGCTCTACCCAACAACTTTTTATTGTCCCGTAATCAGCACTTAAGTTGTTAAGTTTTCTTTTTAAATTTTTATCCTCACTTAAAGCTTCCTGCAGTTTGAGATACATTGCATTATCTAACAAATATGTTATGAATACATACGGAGGCAGTTTTTTATTTATTTTTTCATTTACTTGATTGGTATTTTACGTCGTACTCAAGAATATTTCACTTATACGATGGCGGCCAGCATATTGGTGGGAGGAAACCGAGCCCTGCAAGGGGGGAAACACACGAAAATACGCAGGTTGCTGGCAGACCTTCCACAGTATGGCCAGAGAGGATGCCAGCATGAGCTGGACTTGAACTCACAGCCACTGCATTGGTGGAAGGCCTCTGGGTTATTACGCTGCGCTAGTGCACTATCCAACTGATCCACTCATATCCATGAACTTTCACATGTATGACAACAGTCAGATTTATGGGCAGAGGAAATCAGAGAGCCCAGAAGCAGAACACCAATTTCTGACAGCTACATAAACCTGGTCCTGACAAACCTCCTGACTTAAAGCTGCAGTCAAACCAGCAAGACTGGACTCCAGCCTCATAAAATATGAATTGTTTTCTCAGGATATATAAAGTTATGACCTATAAACTTTTTATGAAATATGAAGCTACCTCTTAAAAACTATTGAAGTTATCACCCATGAAGCATGAAGTTACCTCTATGAAGCATGAAGTTACCTTTTAAGCATTGCTGATATACATGGTTCCATGATGTAGTCTTTACTGGCAAAGTTGGAGAGGCACTCCTGCTGTACCACAGCGTCATCCTCTTCCTCCTCATCCTCCCCAGCATCCATGTAGTCCTCATCTCCTCTGTATGGTGACTGAAAACATCCATCACACGTGCTGATCATCACAAACCAGAAATATTTATTTGTTTGACCGGAGTTTAATGATGTACTCAAGAATATTTCACACAAACAACCGTGGCTGGCATTTTGGTGGGAGGAAACCAAGTGGAGCATAGTAGGAACCCATGACCTTCCGCAGGTTGATAGTGGACCTTCCCATGTACCACTGGAGAGGATGACTGAGCTGGACTCAAAGTGACAGCACTGGTGAGAGGCTCCTGGGTTACTGCGCTTTGCTAGGGCAATATTAGCATTAGCATAGCATGGAGGTTCCCAAAACACAAATAAGCTGCTCCTGAAAAGTGCAAACAGTGACCTCACAAACTCCAGAGAACGACCTCATAAACCACAGACTGTGACCTCACCAACCACAGCCAATGACCTCACAAACCACAGCCAGCGACCTCACAAACCACAGCCAGCGACCTAACAAGCCACAGATACTGGTCAAACCAAATCACACATGGGATATATTTATTTATTTGATTGTTGCTTAATGCCATGATCAGGAATTTTTTGAGTGAGACTAATTGCTCATCGTGCCAGATGATCAGATCTCCAATTCCGCTCAGGACAAAAAGGTGTGATGAGGTTTGTTTCGAAGGTACATGTACCATGATATCCTACTGGAAAAACGCAACAGTCAGCACCAAAAGCAATATTTATCAAATTTATTTATATATTTATTTATATTTATAAAGATTGCACTTTGGGGTAAAATTTTTATGGCAAACACAGTATTTTCGGCTTTACATGTACACACTGGACAGGACTGCAGAAAAATGCAACTCCAATTGCTCACGTCTGGAGCGAGCCATGCTACTGGAGTCGCCACGACCAAACCTGGCCAAACAAGGGAGATAACAAAACTGAACAGGGTGAAAGGAAAGCAAACAGATGTAAAAATACTAAAGCATTTAAGACAAGCTGAAAATAAATTTACCCAACCAATCTCCTATCCAATCCCTCTAGCTTGTCTGTTAATTTTCATTTAATCATTTGTTATCAATTTGTATACTTCTACAGGCTTCTTGTACAGTTTAATTCTCTGTCTTCATATCAATGGCTCTCCAGATCACTGGTTTATCTTTCTTTGTTTTTCTTCTGTCTGGTCAGGATATATCTTTGAAAATAAATTGATAATACACTAAACATTTCTAGATATTCTGACAAATGCTCTTTTTGTATCGATGTCCACATACCAGCTGTTTTGGCTACTAAATATTAGTCATAGCAGTATTACTGAACTGATGTTCTCCAGGCCACACAAACATTCATGCTTAGATTCGCAGACCTTGTGGCAATGCTCGGAAGGCCTCCCTCTGCAATACAGAGCTCTCACAGTTCTATTTCATTTGAGTTTTGAAAGTTTCGTGAACGTTTTTTGCTTCAAAGTTATAATACAGCATTTCTTTTTTAGCTCAACCACACGAATCTAACCATAAGTGTGGCTTATCACATCAACAGTAACATCGAAACATAACGTAACATTCAACTGAACTAAGTGCCTTCTTTCAACCCTCTTCGACATTAGGCATAGGCCTATGTATCTAGCCTTAAAATCATACTAACATTTTCTTAGAATGTATTCGAGACCTTGTACATCCGGGCACTTCACTCGCTTGAGGCAGCAGTAAGCAGATGACGTGGTGAAAAATAACATGGGAAGGCACAGGAAAATGAACAACACTGGACAATATTCTGAGAACTGTGACTTAAAAAATAACACGAAATTACAGTATGTTTTACTACAGAACAATCTGCATAGCAAATGTAAATTATGAGCATTAGCAAAACCTAGTTGTGGACTTATGAGGCCCTGAAGCAGAGTTCTCTACTAACTCCTATATTATTTTGACCATGTTTTCACCGCTGTGCCTACACAAGCAAAGCATGTTGGCGCGAGTAAAACCACTAATGCCCAGTTGTCCGCGGTCTGGAATGCACGCCTGGGGTTTTAATTTAAGTCGTCATATGACATTTAGTTCTAGTAGCCCAATGAATTAGACATTGTATGCTATCAATACAATGTGTAACAAAGGTCCATTTGAAAAACAAGGGCTATTTTCCTATCCGTATTTAGATGCTGCCTACACTTTAAAATCTGTATGGTTCCTCAATCAGGAATGATCAACCGAGGGGATATAACACGGATAGGAAAATAGCCCTCGTTTTCAAATGGACCTCTCTCAGCCGTTCTATCGGTAGCGTACATCGTCTAATTCATTAGGCTACATGTATCAGTACTAGTAGATTTACTGATTTATTAGTTTATCTAGATAGACTACTGATTTATTAGCTCTTCAAACAAAATCTTTCGACCATTTGGGCATTACCCCCATCCCTGCCTCGTCGTCCATATCGCCATCCCTCCACATGGTATCAGTGTCATCGGCGTCGTCGTGGTCTGCCATCTTCCTGCCCGGAGCAGAACACTTTACAACGTGGGTTGTTGTTGTAACGGGTCACCGGGAAAAACAAGAAAGATTTCCTCTTGTCATCTCTTCAGGTTAACGATTCAAATCTCCGCTTACATCAGCCTTAAGAGTCGAATTTCATAATCCCAAACATTTCATATCTTCATCGAATCTGGAAATGCAGAAATAATAAATATCTGAGATGGTGAAACTTACACCACTCACTCACTCGAAGCGTAAACAAGCGCCTTTTTCCCCGGTTACCTCCCTTTGTTGTGGGAGGTGATGTTGTTCCCTCAGGCCCATCAGAGAGCTGACTTGGTTATTTCATGGAGGTAAATAAAGTATATTCACCTCCATGGTTGTTTGATATAGGCTCTGATTTAACCCAAAGAAGGCTTAAGGGACAGGTTATTATCTATCAGTGGAGGACGCCCGAGCAAGACATGAGGAATTCGGAACACCTTTTTTTTTCTTCTTTTTTTTTTAAAAATTTTTGGAGCTTTTGCACTCATTAGGCCAACGTTCAGAGCACGGTCCTTAAATAGTGCAAGAGTTTCGGAGCTACCTGGAGCTCGGGTTACTGTAGAGTAGGGCAGTTGTTGTATCCAACCCTCCCAGTACGCTGATAGGCGTGTCGAATATATTGATAAGACTGGACTGAGCTTCATTTAGCACTGCGGCCCTTCCCCTTTATAAATACTGCTCAGTTCCTATCTAGATATGTGGGCCGAGATAGATTATTTATTTATTTGATATGCCTTTAGAGACGTCCTCTTACGTTTTTTACTTATCGCTCACGACTAGGACCAACTCTTCTCTGGCCAGGGCTTGATATACTGTCCTGATATACTGCTTGATATACTGACCAGGCCTAGGCCTATAAACTTGACCTTTGACGCCCTGAATGTTTATCAATCTCAGTTGACTGATATAGCATTACATATATGTTCAACATAGCGCAGCCTACGCTGTAACGACTCGGCACATGTATATACAGGCCTAACGGTAGTCTACCGGAAAATGAACATATGTATGATTTTCGAACAAACGGTTGGCTATTCCTTATTTTAAATCCACGGCTTTAATGTGTACATATAGTGTATATAATCACGACATTGTTTAATGCACTTTATTTAAAGTGCTCATAACCGTGTAAACTTTGTAAATTATAAATGACTACACAGAAACTGTTTCTGCATAAAACAGTGATTTTCTCTGAACTCCATAATTAGCCTACCAAGCTATATGTACGAAGTATATAGTAGCGCAGGCCTACTGTTCGCCTGAGTGGAACACCCTGTCACTTCTTTTACGTACATATTGAAAGTATTTCTATCTTTAAAATATCAATTTTGAGATGAAGAGACTAACATTGGGTCACATTTGAGTCATAAGCGTATCTTTTGGCTGACCTGTTTTGACAATATATATAAATGAAAATTTAATCTATAGGCTACGAGTATTATAGGCTGCCGTTCAGAATGACTTGTCACAAGTGTTACAGCCAAATGGTGTGCATTTTATAAATATCTCAATCAGAACTGATAACTATTCCGCTGGTGCGTTTAAGATCATGACTTATCGAGAAACTCATTAGATATATTTTCTGTGAATTGCTTTTTATTCACTCTGTTTATTCGATCAGATCATTCGTCGGTTTCCCCTAGGATCTGCCCGGTTTCCTCTCACCATAACTGAAATATACTTGGGTGTGGCGTAAAACATCTATGGAATAAATAAATAAATTAAAAAAATACTGGACCATTATAGACGGGTCATTTTTTTTTTTTTTTTTAATTTTATTTTATAAATTATTGTTAGTAGTATATAATGTTATTCACAGGTACCTGGGAGGTACCGATGGGACACCTATGACGTCATAAACGTAGCGTGGTCGCGTGGCCTGGTGTGATGTAAGGAGTTTGGCAAGGTGCCAGTGCAGGTGTTCAACACCTGGCGTGAAGGAATGAATGCATGATTTGGGCTTAACGCCACATTGGCAATATCTCAGTCACATCGTTCAAATCAGGAAGCCTTGAATAGTTTTCGACATGATCTGATGAACATTCAAAATTTAAAAAAAAGCAGACGAACTTTTTTTAAAACCGGATAAAAAAACTAAATGTTAGTTAAAAGTCGAAAACCCGCAATTGTTTGGTTTTTCATACAAGGAAATATTTATAGAGAGAGAGAGAGTTAACTGTGTAGAACCTTTGCCGAATATGAGCAAAGTCCACACAGTCAACAAGGATATTGCCGTATTGCGCATCACATCCAACACACTCGGGAGCATTGCTCCCATCCAGGATAAAATTACGTGTTAGACGAGAATGCCCAACACGGCATCTTGTTAAAACGACTTGGTCTCGAGACATACCAAAAGTGTCAGATTCATAGCCTATGACAGGGTGAATGGCCTGCAGTTTGTCATCGACCTGCAGGTCCTATTCATCCTGCCAAAGGCGACAAATATATTTAAGAATATTAGATTTAAAATCAGTATAAGGAATTTTAATCTTAGATATGAGTTTACTAAGAGCAGCTTTCGCTTCCCTGTCTACGACTGTGTTTCCGTGAATACCAGTATGACTTGGTATCCAACAGAATACAATATCTTTACCTCTTATAATTAACTTTCTATGGATGGCTAATATTTTTAATACTAAGGGATTTTGAAATTTATTTTGCTCTATTGCCAAAAGGCAGGACAATGAGTCACTGCGTATCACTGCCCTCTGGGCAGAGCCTGATGAAACATATGATAAAGCCAGAAGTATAGCTTTGGCCTCGGCAGAAAATATTGAAGACGAGGAAGGAAGGCGAAGACAGGTGGCTCGCTGTTCCAAGACAGCCGCAGCCGCGACCCTGTCCCAATCTTTTGATCCTTCAGTATGTATAAATTTATAATCCGCGTAGTTAGCCTTTGCTTCAGCGAAACTTTGCTGAATTATAAGAGGATTTGTATCTGATTTCTTATGTTGACGTAGATCAAATATTTAGGTTGTGGAAGAAGCCAGGGAGGAGACTTCGGAAAAGAAATCGGAACTATATCCTCCAGCTTGATGTTAGCTTCCACAATGTTTTCCCGAACACGAAGACCAAAGGAAGCATATTTATTGTTGGGACATTTATTATATTTATCTACGTATGATGAATTAAACACACAGTCATAGGCAAGGTTTGTTGGGTGAACTTTAAGCTTAGCAACGTACTGAAGGCTGAGTTTTATATGCCCGTGATGTAAAGAAGGCTCATTAGCCTCTACGTATAAACTCTCTACTCGGGAGGTTCTAAACGCACCAAGGCTGAGCCTCAGACCTTGGTGATGAACCGGATCCAACATTTTAAGATATGATTTCCTAGCGGAACCATATATGATGGACCCATAGTCCAATTTAGAACTCACCAGAAAACGATGTAAATTAAATAAAACTGATCGGTCAGCACACCAATCGGTGCTAGACTCGACCTCAATTATATCGAGAGCCTTTGTACATTTAGCTATAAGAGTTTTTATGTGAGGTATGAAAGATAATTTACTATGGAATATAATCCCCAAGGATTTATTTTCCCCAACAATCTTCACTGGTTCACCACAAAATTTAAGCAAAGGGTCTTGATGAAGTTTGCGTTTATTACAGAAATACATACCGACGGTATTACACGCAGAAAATCTAAATCCATTGACAACTGGCCATTTCTCGATCTTATTCAGGCACAGCTGCAGTTGCCGCTCAATGTTATTTATATTTTTAGCACGGTAGCATGTCAGGAAATCATCTACATATTAAGAACCCTCAGTACCAGATGTTAATGTTTGAGCCAAACTGTTAATTTTTATTATGAACAGTGTTGGTGAAAGGATACTGCCCTGGGGCACACCCATCTCTTGCTCATAAAGAGTTGACCCCACCCTTACCTTAAACTGACGATCAGATAAAAATTGAGATATAAATAAAGGTAACCGACCTTTTAAACCCATATCAGCAAGGCCTTTTAAAATACCCATGTGGGTATATTTCCATGTGGTGTCGTAGGCCTTTTCGAGGTCGAAAAATATGGACACCGCATGTTCATTATTAATAAAAGCATCACGAATAAATGTTTCAAATCGAACAAGGTGATCTAAAGTAGATCGACCTTGACGAAATCCACATTGGATATTTGATAAAAGCTTTTTGGCTTCAAGAAACCAAACAAGTCTATCATTTATCATCCGTTCCATAGTCTTACAGACGCAACTGGTAAGAGCTATGAGATGGTAATTACTTGGATCACTATGATCCTTACCCGGTCTAGGGACCGGTATAACATACGCCTCTCTCCATGATGGGGAAATTTACCAGTCATCCAAATATCATTAAGTAAGCCGAAGAAAGTCTCCAATGGCTCAGATGGTAAATGGTTCACAAGCTTGTAATATATATTATCCGGGCCGCACGTAGTATCGTGTGCCTTTATTAGAGAAGTTTTAAGCTCGTCAATCGAAAATTATAGACTTCTAAATTCTTAGAAGAAAGGAACAATTTAATTTTCTCCTTCTGGTTTTTAATATGCTGAAATTCAGGAGAATAATTCTCAGGTGAAGATTTGTGGGATATTGTTTCAGCTATTTTATTGACTATATCATGCGGTGAAGTTAATAAAGTATCACCATCCTTTAAGTGCTGAACTTTGGCTTTACTGTTTTTGCCCTTAAGCTTCTGAACCATGTTCCAGACCTTGAGGATGGGTGTTTTTGACGTAATGCCTGAAACAAAGTTCCGCCAACAAGATAGTCTCTTGGACTTAATCGACGAGCCTTAGCTCTAAGTATAAGCCTGGTTTAAATTATTATTATCAGGACAATGATTAAATTTGCGCTCGGCCTATTTACTGTCTTTAATGGTCTTACAACAGTCATTATCATACCAGGGTTTACTTTTGGATTTCGGATTTGTCGAGGTCTTAGGGATGGTTCTATCGGCTGCTGTTAATATGAGCCATTAAATGTAAACAAAGGATCATCTGCAGCATTAAGATTCTCTGCAGTGATGTCAGCCACACAGAATATCTCAAATGCCATCCAGCCTGCTTTATCGAACTTCTACCTAGCTACACGTTCTAAAGAATTAGAAGTTAGATGCTCTAGGATAATAGGAAAATGATCACTACCACAAAGATCGCCATGCACCTTTCAAGACAAATCCGGGAAAAGTGGTGGATCGTGATGATAGTGAGATCCATAGCAGAATATGAACCATTACCTGAATGTAAGTAGGTATTAGGACCATTATTAAAGTAACATGGTTCATCTTTACATAAGAAGTCTTCTACTATTTTGCCCTTATCATTCATATTATTACTATCCCGTAGGGGGTTATGCGCATTAAAATCTCCCATAATTATGAAAGAAGTTGGCAGTTGGTCTTGTAAATTATGCACTGCCAAAATGGCAAAGAAGAATGAGGAGAAACATAAACTGAACGTAAAGTGATTGTTTTCGATAAGGAAACACGGACGGCTACAGCCGGAAGTTCTGTAACGAGAGCAACAGGGCTGTGAATTATATTATTATTCACTAAAACAGAGGAGCCGCCACAAGCTCGCTCTTCTTCATTGGAATAAGTGCTATATAGTGTATAATTTTTCAGTGATATTTTGTCTTTGTCAGATGTCTTCAGGTGAGTTTCCTGAAGACAAAGGGCAATTGGATTTAACGATTGAGCTAACTGTGTTATTTCAATAAAATTTATTTTAATATCTCGACAATTCCACAGTATAATTTTGTCCAAGGAAGTCATTATGGAGGGAGGCGTATGGGAGACTTATGTTTGGTCAGTGGACGACCCTTTTTGGGAAACCTACTAGTAGATCTGCCCCGGTGCACATGATGTATCCATCATGTCCACATCCTACGTTGAAGGACCAACATCCTCCAACGATCCAAACTTATTGAAAGTTTGGATAGGGTGCCTAGGAGCCTTAGAGGGACGTTCTGTGGGGCCACTAGGTTTACCTTTTTTATGATATTTATCACCTGCTGCAATTAGTAAAGATTCAACGGGTTTAGAGGATTTTGATTTATTTACACAAGGTTTGTGGTGAAGTACAGAAATAGCAGGGGAATCAGGTAAAGTAGCAGGTTTTTCAATAAGATTTATATCGGTTTGTGATGAACTGGCCTTGCCATGGCCAACCCTCTGGCAGGAGAAACGCCGGGTAGGGTTAGGTATAAATAATTCTACCCGCACACTATACGGCCCAATAAATATTGATGTTGGGAGAGACGGGTTATTAAATGTTACGTGATACGTATTTGTTTTAATAAGGTTACCGTCTCTCTTTATGGTAAAACGTTTGACGTTTATTACGCCCTGGTCCTTCACTTCCTCTGTTATTTCTTGTTCTGTCATGTCATATAGGTCTTGGTTTCTGTCACGAATAATGCCGTGAGAGCAGTTTAAGGTTTTATGTGGGATAGCAGAAATAGCTTGCTCCCCACTATTTTGAATTTTGAGCAAATTAATGTATTGTTGTTTCCGAAAACATTCTATAAGAATTTTACCAAACTTCAACCTTTTGACTTGCTTTAAAGTCCCTGCGTAACACTGCAATGTTTTTTTTAATACAAATGGATTAATTTTCATCTTTACCTGATGAAATTTTTTTATTAGATATCACGAGAAAGGATGGGAGGTAAGTACTTCCCGATTCCACATCCAGTGAGATCTCGTTTTTCCTTTTTTCCCCACAACTGTGGAAGGCTGTGACATAGAAACATTTGGAGCAAGGGAATTAGATGTAATCATAACGAAACGGTTTGATGATTCATAGGGCCGTGTCTCTCACTCGCCCCGGAGAGTCAATACATGTAGGACGAAACCCCTCCTGCGAGTAATCAAAAGAAGAGACGAGAGTTCCACACCATCCTCGATAAGATGGATTTTTCTCTCATACTCGAGCAGGCCGAAACTAATAAATTAGAAACGGCATCTTTGATTGACCCTACCGCCACCGCCCAGACATCCGAACATCTCACTAAAAAACTTCCAAAACAGAAAGCAATCAATCTATTCCAAATCGAGATATACGAAAGTTCATATCCGGACATCTGGACTGGCGTGACCATCCGACAAGCGGTCTTTGGAGAAGTGAGGGCCGAAGTGGAGTATTGAGCTTGAGGATTTCGCAAGATCAACCCGCCCTCAGCCACCAGGATCCCGTCCTCCCATATCACGGGTCGCAACCCACGGCAAACAGGTTACCCCTTTTAGTCGCCTTGTACGACCTGCCCGGGGAGGATTTGGAACTATTCCACTCTACGGAACCACACGGTAGAGCGCTAGATTAGTCGCCTCGTACGACAAGCTTGCCTAGAAAACCGGGCCCCTATTCTTTTCACTCCCGGGAACCCCAAGGGGGACCTGGTGTGAAGTTGTTGTGCGGTACGTTAAAAAGTATAAAACGCTGATTATTTAGAATTAATGTATAAATTAAATTATATTAACTTATATATAAATTAAATTACATTAGATTACAGATTAAATTTTTTTGCTTTTCATGATGTAAAAAAATGTTCTCCTTTCCGGGGAGATACATACGATTATACGTGCATATAGACACAGGACTTATAAATAGGTTACATTGGGGGTACAGAAATATAAAGAACACAGCGTGAAATCTCAGCTTTTAGTTAACATATACATTTAATAATTAGAAAAATATATGCAATCCTAATGTATATATTTTTTCAGTATGGATGTAAATGCAAGTGTTATATGCAGATCAAAACCTGGTATAATTTGCTGTATGTATGTACATGTATGTATGTAAATTGCTAGCAAGCCGAATAACGAGGAGATTGTCAAGAAGGCTGATTTTGTTTTATTTTATATAAAATGGACAAAATCACTGACATTAAACGAGACAAACATGAACCATATATTGTGCTGACTTGAAGTTCTTTCGGTGGAATGGGTCGCCCTGACAAGGGCGTTTGGAAACGGTTTGTACACCGTATCTTGGCAGCCTACCGTAGATAATTAGAACGGGCGACGGGCTAACGCCAGGCCTCCTCCAACTTCGCGTAGGCGAAACTCAACCACGCCGTCCTCCGCCTTCCCCGGGCAATCACGACTTCCCCATATGGAACTCGCCCGCTGGAACAGGGCCGAATTGGTCTGTAAAAGGACACGCAGGTTAGGGTGTGCTCCCGTGCGAGTATAAGCATATCTTCCATCTTAGATAAAGTTGAAGAGTGGAGAAGTGAAAATACTTAGCGCGGGGCAGGCTTTTATACGTTTCAACTGGCTTGTGTAGGCCACTCTATTTAGAAAGTGCGCTAAAAATCGCGACCTGAAGAAAGAACAATTTCGACGTTTCTCATTGGTCATACAGCTGTTATACTTCCAAACGGACTTCATGCATTTTTAATCATTGTGCTTTTACGGTGTGTTATCAGATTGTAACTTATATTTAGAAATGGGATTAAAAAAATTAATAAAATATATACGTGTCTATAGGGTAGATAGACATAGGTTTGTAGCACGTGTGTGTGTGCGAAAAAATGTGTGTGTTGTGTTTATATCATATCAAAAAGCGTACGTATAGATGCTGGAGTTTTATCAGTGGTTTCTTTTTGTACGGAAATATAAGAAGAAAGCGTGAAATATCAGCTCTTAGCTAGATATAATCTTAATAATTAGAAAATGTAAGTCCGTAATATACATAATTTTTCAGGATGGGTATGAAATATTAAAGAGGTAAACACACAATCGGTTTTTATACCCATATGGAAACACACGTATATAATTCATTGCATGTAGACTCTAAGAGTGCGAACCGAAGAGGAAACAAATTCCGCTGTTCACATTGGTTGATAGCGGACTGACTGTGAATAGGGCTGGGAAATTTTCAATCCGCGTGTTTTACTAGAGCTTAGCAATTTGGCTTACATGTATATTATGTCAGCCGTGTATGAAACTAACAAGTCATATCTGTAGACGTATTATATTGTGCTGATATTAAAACATGTTCTCTTTTCTTGGGAACTCAGAGGATTATACGTGCATATAGAGAGAGGGCTTATCAATAGGTTACTTGTGTGTACAGAAATATAAAGAACACAGCGTGAAATATCAGTTTTTACTTAACATATAAATTTAATAATTAGAAATATACATACAGACTCAGTAATATACATAATGTTTTTCAGTATGGATGTAAATGCAATTGTTATATGCAGATGAAAAAGTGGTATAATTTGCTGTATGTATGTACATGTATGTATGTATGCATGTAAATTGCTAGGAAACCGATTAACTAGGATGTATGTCAGTAGGGCTGATTTGGTTTTGTTTTACATAAAATGGACTAAATCAGAGACATTAAACGGGACAAACGTGAACCGTATATTGTGCTCAGATTTCAAGTTCTTTCGGTGGAATGGGTCGCCCTGACAAGGCCGTTTGGAATGGCCTTCCAAACGGGGTCAGTCACCGCCGTGTCGCCCGAAGGATGACTGTTGGTGGCTGGTAGCACGGTGATATGGCTTGCCTCACCGCGGCGGCCAACGCTTGTCGCTGGCTGGCTTGCCGTCGCTGTGCTGCGGCTGGTCTTTCAGTACTCGGTCTTACTGTGATGTCGGCCGTCGCTGCTACACATTCTTGGAGCAGCAGCTCCCAAGCCTGTTTTTTCATCGCTTCTGCATTGCTGATTTCTTCCTCCTGTATTTGCGCGACGTAGGCGTATTTTAACGGCTCTTCGTTTCGTGCACACGCTCGCCCGTAATCTATCGCACTCCGTTCTAGCTCGTCTGCCGTGTTGACGCGTGTAGTCTCAATAGAGTGAGTTTGCCTTTTTTATGATTGAGCAGGCTTGTGAAATCTGGCAGAGAACAAATAATTGCGAACCGAAGAGAAAGCAATTTCTACGTTTCTGATTGGTCGACAGTCGTTATACTGCCACACAGCCTTTTTTCATTCCCTGTGTTTTTACGGCGTGTTATCAACTTGTAAATTATACGTAGAAATGGGGATTTAAAAAATGAATAAAATATATGATACAGGTTTATAAAGACAGACACACAGCAAGTGTTATAAATTTCGCATATTTATGGTGTAATTCGCTGTATGTATGTATGTACATCCCCAGCACAGCGATTGACGAGCGTGAATGTGAAGGGGCTAATCTTGGGGGGGGGGTTAAATGAACAAATCACAAAGATTAAACGAATATACGTCCTCAGATTTCGAAAACAAATCTTTCGATAAGAACTGGTTTGGCGCTGAAACTGGCCTTTGGAGTATATTTTTGTTGTTGTAGCTAGCTTAGCTGCGTCGTTCGAGATCGTCGTCATCAACTTCGCCTTAGGACTGGCCGGCCTCCTCCTCACTTGGCTCTGTCTCCTCTTGTGCCGGCGCCACGGCTGCCGCACACAGCTCCCCCAACTCGTGCCACAGTGCTTCTAGTTCCAACCAGGCTTGCCTGTTCAAGTAAAAACAAAAGAAAAATAATGCTGGAAAACTATGTGTTTGTTTTATGATTTAGCAGTTTACCCAGATAATGGGTCCTGATCTGATTGATGTTTATTATTATTATTAATCATGCGCTAAAAGATTGATGTTGATTCACAACCATCATTCATGCTTACACGTTGATTATGGTGCAAAGAGTATTTACCCTTGAGACACCAAAATCTGTGAGTCACGGTCAATGGGAGGTAACTTATGCTAAGCCTCACTCTGTTTGTTGTATATGTACGTGGAAAAATGTCGCTAAATACTGAACATCTGTATATAAATAGATAGATAGATAGATAGATATTTCCAGCCTAAAACCGTCGATTTCATGTTGGGAGTGTTATCACCTCTCTAGCCAGTGAAATAATAATGAAATCCCGTTGAGTACCATACGTCTTATACTATCCTTATACTTATACTCTACAGGATTTCATTATTATCCCACTAGCTAGAGAGGTGAAAACACTCCTAACATGAAATCGACGATTTTAGGCTGGGAGTATATATGTGTACAGATGTTCAGTATTTAGCGACATTTTTCGGCGTAAATGTACAACCAACAGAGTGAGGCTTGTCATGAGTTATCTCCCATTGACCGTGACTTATACTATCCTCGACGGAATAGACATATTCTATTCCGTTCGTAAATACTATTGCCGTGAAGTTATACCGAAACTCATGAACTTACAGCTCAAGTCGGCACTTGCTACTCATATAAAACCTGTGTCAAAATCTCTCACGCCCTGGATACTTACATCTCTTGCTGTTTGTATCACTTGTGCTTCTACTTGTTTTTGTTTAGTGAAAAATTGTTTAGTGAAATAAGTCACCATGACTTACCTGTGTCAAGACACCTGTTTCCTACCTGTGGTGATGTAAAGACTTGGTTAACCGAACAGGAGACGTCTACACTTAATCGTTTAGCCCAGCGACACTCTGCCCATAATAGAGCTATTGTGGGCGGGATAGAGAGTCAGTGGCAAGCTGATTTGGTTGACATGAGTAGACTAGCCAGGTATAATTCTGCCAACCGTTACCTGCTCACATGGATCGGTATTCTTTCCAAGTATTTGGGTAGTTTCCAAGACAGGTGCTAATCTTATTGCAGCGTTTAAAAGGCTTATAAAGTCTGGACGAAAGCTATTATTTTTACAAACCGACGAAGGGAAAGAGTTTCTCAACAAGGCTTCTCAGGCATTTTTAAAGGAGCATGGGATTTTTTACTTTCACACATTATGAAACGAAGGCCTCCGTAGTTGAGCGGTGTAATCGGACCTTTAAAGGTCGCAGGTGTAAACATTTCACCTCTAATAAAACACGACGTTACCTGGATGTTTTACCTGCCTCAACACGGGATTACAATCGGGCGTATCACCACAGCATTCGGCGAGCTCCGATTCCGCTACAGCTGACAATCAACGCGAAGTTCGAGCTACATTATATAGCTCTATGCAGTCCTGGTGCAGTCGGAGACGTTATCGGTATGAAATGGGAGATCGTTCGGATTAGTAAAGTCAAGAGAACTTTTGAGAAGTCTTACCTATCTGACTGGAGTCAAGAAATTTTCCGTGCTGTAGCATGTCATCCCCAGGAACCTGTGGTGTATACAATATCTGATTTAAATGGAGAAAGACTCTCGGGGGCGTTTTACGAGACAGAACTCCAACCCATTAAAAGTACACCTGATACGCACTATCAAGTGGAAACTGTATTAGACAGCAAAAAGGAACGTGGCAAAATATATTACTTAGTGAAATGGCTAGACTGGCCGCCTAGCTTTAATTTGTGGGTGCCAGCGACAGATGTGAAACGTATTGTAAAAAATGACTTCATCGTACCTGTGCTCAGTCTCCTTTCGCGATGCCTAAGTGTGTAGGTGACTGCGTGCGAAGTCTGCGTCAGAATAAAGGTACCACTATAATTACTGGTGTCGTGGTGTTGTATATCGGATTGTTAATAGGCTGATTGGGAATTGATTTAACACCTCAACTGACCGAAGACAAATATTTGTTACGCATCCTGCAAGAGCGATTGAGCAAGGCGCTGTTTGACAAGTTATTGAGGAATAAGACGGACAAGTTTCTCTCGGTGTTTACGGGTCGTAATAGACTGCTTGCGCCGACAAACATTACCTCGATACTTTCTTCTCCGGTACCTACTCAGTCTTGGGGTTACCAAAGATCGAACACATGACCTAGTAATCAAAATATTACTAGGCCCAGCGATATTAACGAGCAAACTAAGCACAAGGCTGAACTTACTACAGCACCTGCAGAGGGGAATTCATCTCAATACAACCCCGTATCTTACCAGCCAAAGCCTCCTCAATCTCAGCCATTTTCCTCCAACTTGTCTTTGCCACTAGACCCATGGATGTACGATGGAGCCATCCATTTACCTGTCTTGTCGGCGGACCAACGGGGAGGGGCAAATCAGTCTTCGTCAACATGTTAAAGAGCACGCAAGCGAACTTATTCATACATCTCTCGAGCGTGTAGTATGGTGTTACGGTGAATGGCAGCCCATGTACACTACCTTACCAAATGCTGAATTTCGAGGAGTACCTAGCCCGACAACCTTTAATCCGGAGGAATGAACTTTAGTAATTATTGATGATTTAAAGCCCGAAGCAGACAACCTGTGTAACAGCACTCTTTACCAAGGGAAGTTATCATCGTAATATCATTGTGATCTATATTGTGCCGAATCTGTTAAACAGAAGTAAAGTCCATAGAACCATTAGCTTAAACAGTCATTATTTGGTCGTATTTAAAAAAAAACCGATATTCCTCTCAAATCACTACCATCGGCAAACAAATGACCCCAGGTAAAACTGAGTACGTGTAAGGGGCCTTTTCAGATGCCACATCCGAACCTTACGGATATTTGCTTGTCGATTTCAAGGAAACCACACATGACCATCTCCGTTTGCTTACACATGTATTTCCGGATGAGATGCAGTATGTCTATCTGCCCAAGTCATCAAAATATTAACTTTCAGGAGGAATAACTCTCACAGGCATATGCAATAAGAACCCCTGCATTTCACTTTCCACGTCATTATATAATTAGACATCATCCATGTCAGCACGATTATGTCGCTTTGCACCTTTGTAAAAACTCCTGGTCAATCATCACCCGCAGGTGAAGGAGACAATTCTTCGCGGACCTAATGCTGTATTTACCCGCTTTGTATGCAGGTAATAACATTTTAAATTGGAATATCCCATTGATATCAGCTCAGAAGGCACGATTACGTCCGTACAAGACACATCTACGTACGGTAGTGAACAAGCGCGTTCCATTTCATCGCAAATGGACCATTATGCAGAACGGTGGAGTATTAACCCAACCTCTTCTTAAGGCCCTTCCTGTTATTGTCCCGGTTATAGCTCGATTGTTTAGGAGTGGAAGTTACGAAAAAGAAAAAATGTCCCATGTGAAAAAAAACAAATGGCCCTAGTTGAAACTCCTTTGTTGGAAGGATTGCTTCTGCCGACTTCACCTTATCCTGTTCCGTCTACTATCAAACTCCTCAAAACATTAGATGGAGATATAGAAAGAATTTTAAAGAATGGAACATTGTCATATGAAGATAAAATTTACCAGTTCCAACAAACCCTCCAACGCTACTTGACATTTCACAACCAGTATCAGTAAAGCCTCATGCCGCCACCGCCTAAGCCGCCTACAGCCCTACCTGCGCCTTCACCTGCTACATCTTGCAGCCTTCCCCGTAAGAGAAAAGAAGGGAGAAACGGACTCAGGACATCAACCGGAAGGCATGTTGACACCTCATAAACCAAATGGGTCAAGTCCAATTTCATAGGGTAAGAAGCGTAAATCAAAGCCCAAATCAAGAGCTGAGTGGGAACGACTACTACGGGAGCAACGGTATAGTCCCACCCCAACCAAGACCCCATCTCGCGGTAATTCAATGTTCAAACCTAAAATTACCCAACCTCAGCGGTGGTCTCCTTATTTTAAAACGGGGTTTCTCATGCTGTAGAGTTAGTTGGACTCTGAGACGTGAGATAAACACCATGTTTGACACGACGTTACCGAGCAACAGCTCACTGAACTATTTCCCAAATAATACGTTAGTCAATTACACTACCCAACTGCCTAGACCTATTCATCTGACAGGTGATTGGGAATGTGATTTGGTGGAAACACTGTACACACGATTGTGTCCTAATGTAGGAGACGGTGAGATCTGGTTTACGGTGCACTTGGAAGATCTCTCTCTTTCCGATCAAGTTGTATTATCCAAAGGCTATTACCCGACACCGGAAGCCATCACCTCAGGCCTCAACGCCCAACTGATGGCACTAAGCCTTCTCTTACGCCTAAAGCGGACCACATTGTGTTTCGGTATGATAAACGTTATGAAATATATACACTGGAATTTAAATCACGCCAAACTGTCGGCTTTAGTCCTCGCCTACACGAAATTTTCGGTCTCATTCTTAGAAGGCGCTGATATCAACAGGAGCAGAAAAGATGCACTGTGGTTCAACTCGCTCGACACGGATGGTCGTATAGGTATATTCGGATGTGCTCGAACCTTGTTTAGTAGGGGATGTACTACTACTTCGTGCGGTAGAGGTTCGTGGATCGTCTGGAGATCACGTTACCATGTCCTTTTCACAGATCAAGTACGTTCCTGGACTGAAGAAGGGTTTTTCAACCATTGAAATAGATATCAGGGAGGACACAGGTCAACCTCTTCCACCTGAGCACGGGAAGCTGTTGGTAACACTTCATTTTCGAGTTCGAAGGGTTTACCGCTTCCTGAACACGTGACAAAAAAAATTCAAAAAAAAAAGTTCAAAAAATCTGACGCTGACCTCACGAGGTTTCGAACCTGTGATCTTCCAGTTGCTCATATAAAGATATCAGATACACATCAACCTTACATCATGCACTACTGCAACCAAGCTGATGGCGGTAATTTCCCTGTCTTTCGTGCTGTTCCTATACGACCAGGTCATAGATTAGGGAATGTTCTAGGCTCTCTTATCAAGGGAACTCAGATACCCATTGCCAAAACCGTGGGGAAAGTGGTGCAGCGAACGGCCCTGGGGGATGTCGGTGATACGCTGTTTCTCCGCAAGTCACTCCTGGAAGCCCTGAAACAACGTAGTAAGGCTGCTGGTAAAGAGCTGCCGGAGACTGCTATAGGTACACTCATGGCGAAAGCCCGCCGTATTCTGGGTGTATCTACATCTGGGCCCTGGCGACGTCGGCCAGGTAAACCAGCTCACCGGGGGTCTATGAAACACCGCACTGCACGTCATCCCATCAGTCAACGTGAGACGTGCTGGAACACACACGGCCCGCAATGGATCAGCCAGACTCCCCAGCACGTACTAGGGGCTTGGCTAACTCGTATTTTTATGTGAAAGCCAAAATAGTGAAAGGTAATAGGTATGATTTCCCGGAGAATGCCGCCGTGGCACCGGTTAATCTGTGGCTGCATTCTCTGTGGCAGCAAGTAGACGTTGCCATCAATGATAAATTGATTACGCCATCAAGGAATGTGTACCTTTACCGTGCGTACATAGAAACCTTACTTAGCTGTGTGAGAGATGCTAAAGAAACTCAGTTGACAGGGGTCTGTGGTAAAAGGATACTGCTGGACAAATGGAGACTAAAGGAAATCAAAACAATGGAATTCAGAAACGGAGGGCCTTGGCCGCGGGAAGTTTAATATGATGGGGAGATCACATTGCGATTTGTTTCTACAAGACCGTTATTTGTTAAACAATGTCACGGTTCGAGGGCGTCTGACCCGAAGCCGAGAAAGCTTTGCAATGATGTCAACTGCCCAACATGGGGAAGGAGACAATGCAGAGGCCGCTGATTACATGACAGCCCTTGAGGAAGTGACAATGTTTATACGGAAAATCAAAGTCGCCCTAGGTGTTCTGCTAGGGCATTTGAAAGCCTTGGAGAAAGCCCCAGCCAAGTACACGATTCGTCGTGTCTTGACGAAGGATTTCAACGTAGGTATAGAACATACCACAGTGAATGAGCAAAACCTATTTTTAGGCACTCTTCCTCAGCCTCTCGTCATTGGGTGTGTACTAAACTCGACCTATAACGAGCGATACGCAGAAAATCCCTTTGACTTCAACCACCGTTACATAAACTAGATAGCCTTACACGTGAACGGATGTCAGATACCAGCCAAGCTACTCATTCCCGATTTTCCGAATGATAATTAGATTCGTTTTTATTTGAACTTATTTGCTGCTACGGGTAAAGCTGGGTTAGATGAAGGAAACGATATCAAATATACCGAGTTCGGAGCAGGTTTCACTATGTTTGCCTTTGATTTGACTGCTGATCAACATGACGACCAGCAGTTGAACGTCGGTCAGAAGGGTGATGTGGGCTTGGAAATGCGATTTTACCCAACCTCTATTTGAATCTACTACCGTCATTTGCTACGCCAAATTTCAAAATATCATTGAGATTGATAAGACTCGCACTGTGTTGTGTGATTTTACCAATTAAAAAAAAATCGGCGTTGACCGCCACAGGATTTGAACTCACAATCTTTACAGTCATCTGATATTCCTAACTGATGATGTCATGAACAGCCAACAATCATTACAATGTCTTCAAACCGACCCTTATACACGTGACTTGATGCAAGGTGTGCTCCCTTGGAATGATTTACCTGCACCATTGCCACATCAACCTGCCATATATATTTTAAACACGAACCCCTGTACGAAACCTGGTAGCCATTGTATTTCACTAGATTATGAGGAAACCACATGTCACTTGTATGGGGATTATTTTGACTCTCATGGTCTGCCACTCTGGCTTAAGGAGGTAGAGGCGTGGCTAAATCACGGTACACACCATTGGCAATCGAATCACCGCCCTGTACAATGTTTAAATACTGCTGTGTGCGGTCAATAGTGTTTCTGTTTTGCTCTTCATCGAGCTGTAGGACGAACAATGAACTGTATTACGTAAATATTTAATTCTCCACCCAAGGACTATACCAATGATCTTTTGATTTCAGACTGGTCAGAGCAAATGTTCGGTATTCATCCACCTTTCTTTGCTGATTAAAAAAAATATATATGCATTTACGAAGATTGTAATAAGTCATAATCGAATGAAATCACAAGTTAATCAGACTTATTTTTTGTTCTTTCATATTCATTTTTGTACAAAAAGACGGAATTCTATTATACAAACGTGCTTATAACAATGAATATGTTAGCATAGCGTTATATATATATATATATATATATATATATATATATATATATATATATATAGATAGATTCATGAACACTGTAAAAAAAATGACGTTTAATTCGGTTTCTTCGTTCTTGTTTTATTCTTGGAAAAAGATAATAAAAATGAGATGTCACAAAAATGTTCTTTTTTTTCATTTTAATTTTGCACTTTATTTACAAAATATCTCAGAATCTGAAAACATATTTAGAAATGTGTCTAAATATCGAGGTAAGTCGTCCTTACTCTATTAGGAGATCATAATAGAATTCCAGCACGCGGTGTTTGGCATAGTGATATACCATGCACCTTATCTGTAAGGGTACGCAACGATGGGCGTGGCACGTGGTTTGTGAACATAAAACGTAACATTAGTCACAGTGTCTACCAACCATTTGGTATTTGGGCGCTGCTGCTGGGCCGATTCGATCGGGTCGATAGCTGACAAATCAGCGGTAAGAATTTGTATGTCCTCTTACGTCTGAATATACCGACATTCCGGTCGCATTCTTATATTAGTACTAGGATAGAAATAACGAAATTGGTCCTGATGCCGGTGACGTAAAATGAACCCATAAGCTAGGTCGATAGGAAAAGCCGAAGGCTGGTCAAGAAACACCTGTTCCTAAAGAATAGAGTCCCATGATTCAGAAATTATACACTTCTTCCAAAGGACAATGGCGACGAAATTGCCGGCGGATCTTGCCCCAGTGATACTGATATATGTCCCGTAATGCCCGGTCTGTAGGTAACTCATAATATGGCGGTGTGATGAGGTCCAATCGAAACGAATTAACGGTATTATTGAAGTCAGCCCTCTCCGAGGTGCTCTCAGATTCATCCTCATCAAGCACGCGGCTGTCCGACCCCAGCGGGCTAAACAGCGTCAGGTGAGGCGGGTTGAGTGACTTGCAAGGCTAATGAAGACCACTTGAATGGTTCAGACCCAACCGCATACTGAACCCCAGACTTTGACGCTGAACCAGTTACACGACCTTCAACGTGTGAAATGGGCTGCACCTGCATAATAATAATAAAAACAAAAATCATAAACAAGGTATATAAGTTTAACATCAAATTCGATGTACTATTTAATACCTTACTGTGTTGTTGTCTGTGTGCTTAAATACACAGTTGACATAGGCAAAATCGCTGTACGGCCAAAACACCAGGATGGAAAATTCAGAACCATTTCTGCAGCATAACCCCCTACCAACCAATCAAACGGATGGAATTTTGCTTTCTCTTCGGTTCGGAATTCTTGGCGCGCTGCCAGACTTTACAAGCCTCCTCAATCATATAAAAGGCAAACTCACTTACTCATTCTGCAGAATTTGTCCCAGCGATATCATTATGCAAACCAGCAACCAGACATGTGAAGGTCAATTGCTAGTCCACTTCATGACGAAGAAACGACTGACAAGACAAGAAGCCCGATATGAAGAACTGTATCAAATATACAGGCAAGCATTTGCGAGCGACGTTGGACTATTCTCTGAAATGAGGATGATAGAGATCGAAGAGGCCCGCTAGAGGTTGGGATACGCTAGGGAGAAGCTGGATAAAGCTCGGAAGATGTTACGAGACCATATCCCGCTAGGACCAAGTCACGGTCGCCCGAAACTGAAGCTAAGCTAAGCTACCCGATTTCCAACAGCCCTTTTCAGGGCTAACCAATTCCTCTGAAAGATTTGCTTTCGAAATCTCAGCACGTTATATATATATCAGTTGTGTATGTCTCGTTTGATATCTGATATTGTCCATTCTATGTAAAACAAAACCAAATCAGCCCTACTGACATTCATCCTCGTTAATTGGTTTCCTAGCAATTTACATACATACATACAGCAAATTATACCACTTTTTCATCTGCATATAACACTTGCAATTACATCCACACTGAAAAATGATATGTATATTACTGAGTCTGTATGTGTTTTTCTAATTATTAAATTTATGTGTTAACTAAAAACTGATATTTCACGCTGTGTTCTTTATATTTCTGTACACACAAGTAACCTATTGATAAGCCCTCTCTCTATATGCACGTATCATCGTATGTACTTTCCAGGAAAAGAGAACATTTTTTAATATCAGCACAATATAATACGTTTACAGATATGACTTGTTAGTTTCATACACGGCTGACATAATATACATGTAAGCCAAATTGCTAAGCTCTAGTAAAACACACGGACTGAAAATTTCCCAGCCCTATTCACAGTCAGTCCGCTATCAACCAATGTGAACAGCGGAATTTGTTTCCTCTTCGGTTCGTACTTTTAGAGTCTACATGCAGTGAATTATATACGTGTGTTTCCATATGGATTGTGTGTTTACCTCTTTAATATTTCATACCCATCCTGAAAAATTATGTATATTACCGACTTTTTTATTATTTTCTAATTATTAAGATTATATCTAGCTCAAAGTTGATATTTCACGCTTTCTTCTTATATTTCCGTACAAAAAGAAACCACTGATAAAACTCCAGCATCTATACGTACGCTTTTTGATATGATATAAAGACAACACACCCCTTTTTTGCCACACACGTGCTACAAACCTATGTCTGTCTACCCTATAGACACGTACATATTTTATTAATTTTTTAATCTCATTTCTACATATAATTTACAGTCTGATAACACACCGTAAAAGCACAATGATTGAAAATGCATGAAGTCCGTTTGGAAGTATAACAGTTGTGTGACCAATGAGAAACGTCGAAATTGTTCTCTCTTCAGGTCGCGCTTTTTGGCTTTACATGCCGCCTCATTTGTATGAAAGGCCTGAGCATTCGCCAAAAAACACATTCATTCTACTGCATTTCTGAGGGAGCTGATTTCACGACGAGAGAGAGAGATTATGGATTCACTCGCCAAGATGATAATTCGATTACGAAGATGTCCCGACATAGTAGTGCGTACAGGCGACCCTGAAAGAGATGAACTGCCGTTATGAAGATTCCTAATGAAGAAACAGATCGAATCCTTTTGGACTGACTACGAAAATGCCTACTGAAAATACCGGGAAGCCCTGGACCGAGAGACACTCAGCGGTGAAAAACTGGAGTGTAGAGGAGTAGCCACATTACACCTGTAGGAAGTCAAGGAACTGCGCAACATCATGGAAAGAACCCATGCGTGGCTTTTAAATGCATAGTCGAAATATAAACGCTGGCAAGAAGAAAACGACAGATAAGAAGAAAGAAGAAAACGAAATAAAAAAAAACGCCCATCGGCTCTCCTTAGAGCCACCCAACTCGGTCGAAAGAGGTTCCATATCTGAGCACTATTTTTGCGTGTTTGTATGTATATGTGGTTATTTTATTTTTGAGGGGGGATTTGTCTATTTTGTGTATCCCGTGGATCATGTCAACACTCCAGATGGATCAAGCAGGAAAAGCTTACCTCACTGTCTCGTAGGCTATTGATTACCTAGCCCATTCTGCATTTTGTATTTTAACTGCTAAATGGCTAAGTAGTCTATATTGTGCAATAGACATTGCCAGCTACCGGGAACCTACACCGATGGATGGATATATGTCTCGTACACTACAGTCTATCTATATGTATCCACATTTTGTATTATAACAGTCGATGCCATAGATAGTCTATATTATGCAACGGGCAACGCCAGCTACCTGAAACCTATATCGATGGATAATATCTTTATGTACTGTCTTTATGTTATGTATTGTCTTTTTGTTATGTATTGTGTCTTATTATTTATATGTCTGTGATTGTCATGAGATGACACACATGTCACATAACCAAACAAAGATCAGCCCCTACCATTCACTCTTTATAAAAAAATCCCCTTAACTTATCATATAAAAAATAACACTACACAGTATGCTGTAAATGTATGCTAACAACAGTATAAAAATATATTCTTACCGTTATTTCTCCATCCATATAACTGCCCTCCCCATGCTGCATCCAACGATGATGGCATTTCAGGTTTGATATACGGGTAAACTGCTTAGTACAGTATTTGCAACTATACGTAGATCCGCTCCACCGTTGAACTTCCCGCTTGTGACGATTTAGGGTTTTACGCTCCTTAAACACACACACGAACACAAATTGCAGGTAAATGCCATCACTGAACTTCTTCCCTCTGTCATCCAGCACAACGTGTTGATACACCAGCAAACATTCCAAAAATGACAACCAGCCCCAACCTTTTATACCTTTTAACGTTATTATCACGTGCGGTGAACGTGATAAAAACACAACACTTGCAATGGTTCCTTGCCAGCCTGGCACCTTGCCACACTCCTTACATCACACCAGGGCAAGCGACCACGCGACCTTTATGACGTCATAACCGTCACAGCGGTACCTCCCAGGTTAAAAGATAGGAATACGACCTGTAAGTAACATTATATACTACTATTGTATTTTAACGTCATAGTCAACCAAAATGCCCTTTAACAGTAAACTGGATCTCTGGCGAGGGATAGTGGTGAATTCATCTACCTGTCACATATGCCAAAATGTTGGAAAGGCAAGTGGTGTTCTGAGACCACACAAGACCGTACAAGACCATACAAGACCGCACAAGACAATGCAAGACCATACTAGACCGTACAAGATAACACAAGACTGTACAGGATCATACAAGGCCGTGCAAGAAAACACAATATCATACAAGATCGTAGAAGACAGTACAAGACCGTACAAAACCGTAGAAGACCATACACGACCGTTTAGGACAATACGAGACCATACAAGGCCGTACAAAACAATACAAAACCGTACAAGACAATAGAAAACCATGCAAAATTATACAAAACATTACAAGACCAAACAAGACGTACACGACAATACCACACCATACCAGACCATATAGGACTGCACAAGACAATACAATACCATACAATACAAGACCATATACGACCATACAAGACAATACCAGACCATAACAGGACCATACAACACATTGCCAACCACCAAGGCCAACAAAACACTGAAATGAGGGATAGACCTATTCACCAGTATCACACACTTGCTGAAGTACTGTTACAAATACAGCAGTGTCCTGAAACAGCTGTGTTCTGTAATTGTTACACAGTGGCATGAATGATAAACAGCTCTACATGATACATCTATGATGATATATGTGTGTAATAATAATGTAATGAGAAATGAGTTTATTGGGGAAATCAAGGCACAGTTGTTTGCATGATACCAACAAATGACCGAAATATTTCTATTACTTATATTATTCATTATGTATAGCATTTTATTTTATATGTTAACGGTTAAGAAATGTTACACCATTGACATTTCAGCAAATTGCTGCTTATAAAAATTGCCTTATCTTCACCTACCAGACCCATTCGATTCCTCGTTTCTTATGGAATTATGGATAATTTAATGAATTTAACAATTTTTAATGAATTGGTCCTTAGTCCAATGTCAGGATGTATTTATTTGATTGGTGTTTTACGCCGTACTCGAGAATATTTAACTTGTACGACGTCGACTAACATTATGGTGGGGGGAAACGGGGCAGGACAACAGGGGAAACCCATCAACATCCGGAGGTTTCTCGCGGAACTTCCCACGTACGGCCTGAGAGGAAGGCAGCTTGTGTTGGACTTGAACTCACAACAACCGCATTGGTGTGAGGCACTTGAGCATTACGCCGAGCTGGCGCGCTAATCCCCTCGACCACTGTTAGTGTGTGCTGACTAACAGACAGAGACCGACAGACAGACGGACAGGCAGAAAAGTATACCTTTCCTTAACAGAGGTATTGAATATCGCTGCACGGCTCATTTTTGCCAACAGAGGTATTGAAGTGTGAGTCGTTGGGTCAAATATGGTCACCCATAATAAGCTGCACTTCGACTAATGTTGATTTTAGGCATCGTAGGTTTTGAACCTTCATTTGTGCCCAGAACGCTATCTTGAGTTTTGCAGGCATCCATGCCCCCTTCAGCACCAGGTCTACAGCGGAGAAATCTACGGTCTGTTGGTTTTTATAGGATATCATGAAGTATTCCCACATATTCATCCATGGTGACTAATTAAAGAGAGAAATTATGGTATAGCCTTGTGCTGAGCTTTGAAATATGGTAATAGTTGCTCAGTGTTTTTTGCAGGTGGATAGTTTATGTCAACTAGAGCACAAACTGTCTAGTGCAGGTTGACAAAGGCTCACTTTCTGTGTATTGATGAAAGCTGTCAGCAGTTGTCACCAGCAGGTAAAGATGGCAAATATTGGAAAATATATACTTGACATGTTTTGTATAAAACAAGGTGCCAAGAAGTAAGATTTAGTGTTACATGGAGTGGCTCATAACGGTATCGGATGTGATCTAGTTTGCCAGCACATGTTATATGTTTTGCAATGTATTTAATTTTTAAAATTACCAAAAAAAATGCAAGAACATATTATTTTTAGACCACTTTAATGCATTTTGCTTTACCGCCGCACCTTACCGCCTTACCGCCTCGCCGCCTTTCAAGAAGTCCTATGCACATGATGTAATTTGGTCAGTTTAAGGCAGCTCCACTGAATCCACGGAATTATGTATGCAAATGCATATGTGTATGTTTGCCGCGAAGGGTCACTCGTGGAAAAAATGTATGTGGATAAAGCATATATAGTTTCGGTGTAAAGTGAAGGTGTGACCTCAGGTGCGAGGTGGAGTTTATATCATGGTGTGAAGACTGCATACAAATACATGTATATGCCAAGCTATTTTAACAGAAGGAATATGTGGACGCTGTATGTTCATATTAGTTTTACTACCAATGCGGTATTCAAATTTTTTGTTCTCTGTGTTTCCATATACTTATTGGATTTACATGTTTGTATAGGTGCAATTATGTAAACAGATGTTACATTAGATGTGCTGTCATGTAGTATGGAACATGTATGTGATGTCGCCAGAGGACGCCAATCGCTGACTCATGTGCACGTGACCACTACATCCGGGTGAAAACGTAACAAGGTATATAAATATACATAGCATAAATGAACAACAATGGACGATATTCTGAGAAGTACGCTTGATTAAAACCGGATATGATAAAGTCAGACGACACAAATAAATCTCTATAACACACGGTATATGTAATTTATGAACCTCTGCAAAGCTTGTTTTTGGAATTTGGGTCGCCGTGAAAAATGGAACCCCCGAGTCATTGCCTCGCGCTAGCACCTTAACCCCCCTGAATTCTTCAGGACATGGGAGGTGTAACGGTGGGACACAGAACATTTTATACATGTCAGTTTGTTTATTTTAGTTTTAGTGCTCGGATATGATATATTAGTTGTAGGTTCAGTATCCACTTTTGTTATTTACTCTACGTCATGTTTTGATATGTATACCTGTTTCATAAAACTTACATGTCATCTGAGGCTAAATTTAGGTAGGAATTCCCTTGCTACCACGTGTTTAATGCAAATGGCGCTCCGTCAAAATTGTTTTAGTTTTCTCCACTGTAATGTCTACAAAACGGTATGCTTCATGCTTTAACACCTATGAATGTTTGTTACCCATGTAGATTATAGCCGTGATACATGAACAGCGCAATGTAACAGTAAAATCAATAGTAACTTTCATCGTTCGCCGTCACAACACTTGGTGAACGACAGATTTTTGTGTGGTAGGAGTGCTCTCCTTTTGTATAGAGAAAAGGTTGAGTTCAGTCATGTTATTTTATAGGAGTAACGGTTTGATGGCTTGCATTCGCCTTTTGAGTGTTCAAAAATGAAGCAAAACATAAATGACGTAAACGGACATGTTTTTTACCGCACAGGTGTTAGCGTGGATTTATTGGTGAAGTAAATGTGTGAGTGTTATTGAAGTAAATTGCTAGGTTGTACTTTCTTGTTATCATTCTAACTGTAACAGTTTTCATTCCACGGGGCTAAATTTAATTTCTTCACAGTGACAATTATCAAGAAAAGTATTGAAAACGATGCATTTTGCAGACATTGAACATGCATCATTGAATTTGGCTCGGCAAAGTTTCATTTAAACGGCCGATCATATTAAGCTTTCGGCCAAAAAAAAAATCTACATTTTTGACATTTTTTTTTTTTACACTTTCTGTAAAATATTGAAACTTCCGGTAAATTATTACCATGTTTGGATTTGGCACACAAAGTTACATCTCACAAAATACAATTTGTCTCCTTACGTAATAAACTTAGGAAGAAAAGAGAAGAAAACTGAAAAATTGGTATCAATAAACTTCAAAATGACCACCAAAATGACCATTTTAAAGTCTGAAGGTGTGAAAAGTTTTCTCATCATAGCAGTATTTTGACTTTTAAGTGCGGTCTCTTTATCTTGGACAGTTTCAGAGATAGTGGAGCTTAAAGTCTACAAACATTGGGCTGTCCCACCAGGATGACCTGAACCCCTAATAAATCATCTTAAACCACATTTCTCAACTTTAAGGACAGTTCGATAAGATCCTTTATGGATTGTTTAATCAGAAGTCGTTCTGGCTGAAGATTTGGCACGGATATGAACAAATGAGACCGCTTACAAAGACTTGAGATTTCACGTGACAGTGGTGTGACAATTGATTGACATCGAGAGGTTTGTCAGGTGATTTAAGATCGCTTGTTTTCGGCTTCTCCTTATGACCTGTTTCAGGTTTCCACAACACACCTGACTGCCTCCATTTGCTAAAAGAAGTACCACATGTCAACCAAACAAGCAAACTCATAGACCTACATGAAAGTGCAAATATATATGGGGTCAGCCAGGGTCATATGTCATAGGTCCACGGTGCACCTTGCATCGGTAGGCCTGTGTACGTTCTATAGAAAATACTATATGGATGCAATACTATTATTATCATGCAGCTCTGTAATGCAAACATCACAGAAATCGATACGCGTCACCAAAGTAAACGATGCACGACAGGTAAGTGCAGCTGTACACGAGTACTCGTATTCGGATAGGATACACTACTCGTCTAGCCCCGGTGATCGCGGATGGTTAATAGGGAGTGGTTTGACAGCATTTCTGTACAGGCCGCCTACTTTTACAATTAAGTTGAGAGAGACACTTCTTTTGAAATGAAGGAAGAAAAAGTCGTGCCTGTTAATCAAGTGTCAAAGAAATTGATATGCTTATATCTGAAATGAATAGACGTATCTTTCTTCAAATTGTCTTAGCCGGCATTTTATGTGCTTTTCTAAATTTGTTTCCTATGGTATTTTCACACGGGAGTTGACAGGGGAAAGGGACTGGGGTATATCATTCATGACAAATATTTATAAAATGTATCTATTTATAAAGAGCAGAAATGTACATCAAAGCCATATGACCGTCACAGTTTACCTTTTTTCAGCCTCCATTTCTTCTCGTTTGATATTTTACATCTTAAATAAAATATAAACAGCGTTTTGTCGAATTTTCCTTTCCGTATACACAGCGGGTAATGAAGCGTTCACTCTGTATGGAGCTCGGTGTCTGAAATAAAATATGAATATATTGTCGGTATATATTAAACCACTCCAATATATTTCCATGTAAAGCGAATTTGTTCAGACATGCAAGACGGCTTTTAGCAGAGAAAACAAACTGTTCAAAATCTGCTCTAGTTAATTTTCTTGTACACAACGTCTTTGTTATATAGCTGTAATTCATTTTTTTTTTATACATAGCATTGTAGTATATACATATGCGGATGTGTGTTGATTCCAGTCAATAGCATGTCGATGTTGATTGCATTTCATAGCTAGGATGGTCTTCAGTTGTGTGAGGCTCATCACGTGAGGCGGAGTCATGCTTCACAGCGATATTTTTATGTTATCAGATGTACAGACACGTGTTTACGCGTCAAACGTATTAGTTAAGCTAAGTTCGCCTTGAGAAACGGGATATCGCAATACATCAAACACATCCTTCTGTCGTTAGCTTTTAACAGTTGCCAGCGGTCAACCCAGTGTATTACCGGGAACACCTTAATTTCATCTTCGCAGCAGCGACTCGCTTTAAGTGTATACATGCAGCGTTGTAAAATATTCTATTATGTTATATTATGCGATGTATGTGTGTTTAGATTTTTATGTCGTATTGAACAATTTTTCAGTCATACATGGCTGCCAAGAGTCCTTATAGAAAGAATACATGGGGCAGGCCGTCCACGCCGCCAAAGCGTTGCCGCCACTGGCACATCATTCCGAAGACACCAGACATGACGCCCCACCCAATCACATTATACTGACACACGGCCGACCAGCCCTGTTTCCTTGCTCTAACTTCTCCCTGACTAGAGTCAAGTGAGGCAACAGAAAGGTAAAATCTTTGGACTGATTTCAGTCTCCCCGACTTGCCCTCCCCCCACTAACCACAAGACCACCCAGGCGATCCACATTACATTATATCATAGGGTATAACAGCATAACAGTTCAAGTTATCTATCTAAAGCTTCTGAACACTTTGAATGTGTAGGCATGCTACCAGCTAAATCCATGGGCACACACAAATTTTCAAGTAAGGATCAGGATTGTGGGGATTGTGGGAAAGTGCATTACATGAATCCTGCCAGTCAGCCCTGTGATTTGTAGCCATGCCTGCACTTGTGATACTGACTGCATCATTTGGTTACACAGAATAAAACATCATGTACATCTTTGTAATTACTGCATTTATAGCATGTTTAAACGTACACAGAGGCCTAAGTAGTTGTACTAAATGAGAATATATATATATATATATATATATATATATATATATATATATATATATATATATATATATATATATAAATATATAAAAGGCTAGCCTTTTAAACAAAGTTCTGGTTATACCTGTAAGGAGTAATAATTAAGCGTTTTGCAGAGACGCATTTTAAATAATGTCTACAATAAACATGCAAATAAACTTAATAAAATATAGCAACATTTTGCAGAGCATAACAGAACAAAAATTTGAACAATAAACAGCCAAATAGTTCGACACTGAAAGGAAATGACTAAATAGACTACAGGCTAATATTAGGCCAATCATATGAACTTAAAACCTCAAAGTGAAACTTTAAAGAATTCCGACACTAGCTTTCCTGGTTACATATAGTAGGTGCACAAATAAGACCTTTTGAAGACAAATTCGGATAGCAATGTAAATGAAAAACATTTCCTGTCATTCAAATATATGACGATCTATAAATGTTAATTGTTTATGTGTCGGGCTTGTAGCCAAAGCAGTTTACGTTTATTTTACGCGGGAGTATATCTAATAATGAATAAAGGGACATCCGTGGCTCAGTCGATTACCGCGCTAACGCAGCGCAATGACCGAAGCCTCCCACCAGTGGGGTCGTTGTGAGTTCAAGCCCAGCTCATGCTGGCTTCCTCTCCGATCGTACGTGGGAAGATCTGCCAACAACCTGCTGATGGTCGTGGGTTCCCTCCGTTCCCTGCTCGGTTTCCTCCCACAATATAAGCGAAATATACTTGAGTAAAGTGATACGGGGTAAGGGTTCGTGTAGCTACTTGATCCGAGCGCAGAGTTTGTAGAGGAAGCGTTTTGAGTGGAAGCGTCTTAGGGAAACCCTCACGATGGAGCCTATATAGTCTTGTCAGACACAACTAGGTAACACAACGTGCAGAGTGGAAACTGTGCGCTGAGGTTGCCACTAACTATACCCGTAACCTTTATAAAACTATATAGTTTTATAGATAAACCTGTGGACAAAGTGACTACAACGACAAGGGGTTAAATAACAAGAAAGGAGTTCTTTAATATATACTTACTACTTATACTTACTATGTGCCGCTGTCCCTGGTTCAAAGTGGAGAGAGAGCGACCGCCAGCCAAAACAAGTCAATCCCAGTTGAATTTGGTGAAGTCCGAAAGCAGAGGGTATCTCCAAAGGAGAGAAGTTCTAGTCTTAGATCGGGGGTATCAGGAAGCACAGTAACGTAGCGTTTGAGTGGCCAAAAGACTTCTGCTTCTCTTTGTTTTTTGGGATTCGCTTATATAGCAGCGAACATGTAAATCTTTTGTTTCTAAATTACCGGTCGTAAATTTTGAAGCCTGCGTTATCTCACTTAATGTATCGTCTGGAGGTGCTCTCTTTCCTCCTTTGGGTAACATTAATGGGGACCAACGGCGAGAACCATTTTTGACACATGTGTGGGAATTTCAGCTTGGGCCATGATGTAGCGTTGTCCCATCTGGACAATCAGCCACGCCAAACGAACTTAAACCCGACCGTGAATTTAATCACCTTGTGTGGGCCTTAAACTTACGCGGTTCCTAACCCGGACACATGTAATCACGACATGTGCCTCGTAACAAAAGTGTAAAACACCAATGAAATAAATAAAATAAATAATGAATAACGTATGTCTCATAATTTCTTACTTTATTTAGGACACTTTCCTACATCCATGATAGTCTGTATTGAAAGATTGCTTCGGAAAGTTTTCCAGTAAATACCGGACAAGAGAGTCCTTTATGGTTGATATGCGAATTTCCGTTTGGACGCCCAAACAGACCCTTCGTATTACGCTTTTTGTATGGAGCCTGCATGGCACATACTTCGTATTAGGCTGGATCCTACTGTGTAGGATTATTACAAGTTTCGGAGTTGTGTCTCTTCTACATGTATTTATATCAGCTGAGGGCCTCGTTGACTGATGATTAAAATTCAGAAAATTAAACTTTAGATAGATAACTTGAACTTTGAAATGTTGATAGGGTTTCAGCGTAACTTCTCGTATGGCTTTCAACTAAAACTTGCTAGATGAGTTGTGGATGATATCTAAATGTACATTTCCTCTTTTGGGTAATACTCTCTGAATTATTTTCCAGGTACATGTTATAGACATTTGGAAATGGAATCTGTATTTATTACAGCTAGAGCTTGCCAACCAATTTGTTATAGCTTTCTGCTCATTTTTGTGAAACTTGGCAGATATTTCATCGATAATTTATACACGTGTACGTGTACCTGTTTAAGCAATACTTGCTGAGTTATTGTTCTATTACCGATATTTGAGGATGCCACCTCAAATTTAGAACTTGATAACTTAAGCTCCCCCTGGAGCAGATTTTTCTGAATTTTTATACGCCTTTTGAGAATGACATAAAGATATCCACGAAGAATAAAAATTAGCCACCGCGACCCGCTTTGTCAATGTCAATGTTGTCTTTTTAGTATCATTCACTTAATTATTTTCCAAGTAAGCCTTGTTTGAAGATGCAATAGGGAGATAAAAGAGGTAGGTTTTCCAGACATGTGTATACCGACATGCACACCACAGGCCCTATTGGTGAATGACAAGTGGCCTTCAACGTTAGACTGTACAAACGGCCGTATCCGGTAATGATAATGACAGATAGTGTGGAACTGCGCGTGTTCTGTTTTCATCTCTGGTCATGTTACATCCATTCTTCTCTTTTCGGGCGGATATGGCTCGATGGCTGGTATATATGGCTCATGAATCACAACTCAGCGTGAAAATGGCTTTGACCAAAAGGTGGAAATCACTGCTAAGCAAAGTCTGCCTTTCTGTTAAAATATCTATCTCATTCTCTATGAAACTAGCTCTCAGCGATGTCTAGGCTTCAATGAAATCCGCCTATACTAGACAAGGGAACTTTTCACTGAAGTCAGTGTACCATGCAGTAAAATGTACCATTTGTAACATCAGTGCGCCGCTCTATAATTTCGATCAAATCGACCAATCAGGAATAGCAACTATTAATAACAATCAGCGTGCCCATAATAGTCACTTTCCTGTGGAATTTAGCAGTCAGTCATTCTCCTTCCTTTCTGTGACGTGGTCAGTGGACGGCTTCACTCTGCACGATTGCTGGCCAAGTGACCTGCGTATTTTTAGTCAGACATGACTGGCTGAGCAGCGCTGAACATACCTGAATTAATTCAGCCGCGCTTGAGAGATCATCTTGAGGTGAGCCGGACACACTTGACTACTCTGGGGGTCCTATTAACATGAATTACCCATTTCTCATGTTGTACGCGGCCGACGTCCAAACAGGCGTCCCGCGTGACTGACTGGGGTGCGGTGTGACCAGGGCACCGCCCATTGAATATCCTGTACCCGACCAGGACATGCATATAAACACGAACGAAGCACACAGCCTGTAATCAATGCGACAAGCGTCTTGCTCGATTAACCATATTAAAACTGCGAAGTCAGTTTGAATTTTTCCAGACTGCGACAGGTGCTATGGACGTATTTCTACACGCCGTGTACACAGTGAAGTACAATAAACCCTCTGATGGCGAGAAGAGTTCATGGTGCATGTGACACGCCGGTGATTTAACCAATAAAGGACATCACTCCATAGTTTGGAGAACATGAGAAGAGAGTATTCTGCTGAGGGGGTTGTCATGATGAACTTTGCAATCATATCTGAGACACAAACCTTCCCGATTACGCAGTTATCCTAAAATATCCATTTCAATTGTTCGACTCCTTATGGCTCTTTCACGTAAAAATCAGCATCATACATATATGATCAACGAGCCTATATTAGCCATTATCAAATGATTTATAGAATCACCCGAATGATGTCTCACGAATGGCAAGATTGTGGGCTGAAATTCACATCTATATATTTTAGTGAGTCATTGAGATTTTATCTCCATGGAGAATTGAAGGCTTTACAGTTCCATAAAGCTGTCTATATATTACACATGTCAGTCTGACCACATCCACTGTGCCTCAGCACTATGCTACTGCTCTTTGTTTAACCGATACCCTGACATTTTCTACCTGCTAATCAATAACGTTCAATAGGTTTTCCGCCAGTCTGACTTTTATTAGCTATAGTTCTACTTAACCGACATGCCACTGAAGTCTCGGTGGATATATCAAGGCTTTTACACAAGTTGTCCAGATACTCTTATATGTGAACCGGATTTGTTACTGTGATATTTCTTTATGACCCATCATCCAGAAATAAAGGAACGCAAGTGAAACAGCTTAAATATTTAAATGCCGTTTCAAAGTCCCATTACAATCTATCGCGTCGGGCCTTTACCTCGCCGAGCACACGGACACCGCACCTACCTTTAGCTTTATGCGCGTATCAAGCCAAAAGTATTTGGGTCATATTCACGAAGCTGACGCGTCCACCGTAGACATAGGCCTACATCCAGTCTGCCAGGAGCTACTCCGCCACCATGTCTACTTCATACATTTCCACTGTGCCAGGCCTGCTTAAGGTCATCGAGGCCGTAAGTAACACTTCTGTTTTTTGATAGTATTTCTTTTTTGTGTAATTTTATTGAGCAATATATGAAAAATTGGACAGAAGTTTGTCTAAGCGTCAGGTGAGCTTGTCCTGCACAGCTAAACTTTCTGGGTGGGGCAACCGTTCATGCTGTTCCACAACAGTCCTGTTTGTCTTACCTTATAGATTTGTGGAGCATTTGTACACCGTCTCTGTATGACGCCAGACAGGGCACCCTCATTAACCATGTGACAACATTCCAACGTTTCTCTTTCGTTGGAATTTCTCGGCCAAAGACGTTTGGATGTAAAACTATTGGGAGCATCCTGTACTGAATCAGTGTTTCTCCTTTGCTTTTTTGTGGTTCGTGATATAGACATGTTATAAACCGTAAGTTCCCAAGTAGGTCGTTCGTTTTTCTTTATCGTTGACCTTGAAAGGCTTTGGAATGAATATTACATTTCTTAATGATTCGCCGATGCATAAAGAAGTGTATGCTGCTTACTCAATTCAAGTCATGGCAATCAAGTGTCTTCTGTAATGTTGTTTAACCTAAGCATAATGGCCAGTGTACAATAATATAAGCGAAATAAAAACAGGTCTATGTTATGAAGTGTTTTCTCACTCGACCGCCTTCAAACACATAGACCTACTTTCGGTTATGTACACTTGATGTATTAGTAAACTCGAGCTTCTGAAATCAGGTGACCACGGAGAACATGGAAGAGCCGATCTTATGGCGATCTCCAATCTTACACGCTCGCTGACCACCAAAGCACTGGCAACTCAGGCAAAGAATCATGCTCTGCTGGACAGCTCGGTAGAACATGATAGCCTAGAAAGGCGACCCACATTTGTACGAGTATATTGTTAAGTGACGTGTTAGTTTACAAAGTCACAAAGTTGATGTGTAGGGTTTTACCTGTATCTCGTTCAGGTCCCCTACGCCCTGGTCAACCCTCACCCAGGTCGTCATGGAAACGGCATGCGTGTGAGAAAATGTTCACCTGTATACAGTCATCATTAAGGACGTTCTCTATTCTCTTCTCTGACGTCGTGGTCAACCCGTGCAATGCACAATGTACAGATCAGTGCCTTGTATCACCAAACTTACTAAGATCAGCAGATTGCTGTGGTTACACGTACATGTGCGTGAAGTTGGGTCTTACATATGTGCGTCAGAATTGAAGAGTGTCGCACCGTAAATTTCTGCACTATTATTTTACGCCCAAAACAGTGCCTTGTTAAAGACTGTTATATGTTTTGTTCAGGTTTTTGTATCATACTATGCAATTTTAATAATACTTTTAATGTCCATAGGAAAGAAATATTTGCTTTCCACAAACTGGCCCTCACTCTAACAGTGACTTGAAGCAAACTGTGCATAACTATAACCACATGTCTACGTGTGTGTAACTGTGCAATGGCTTCACTTTGTTACCAGCAGCATTACTGTGTAAAACTGAGATATTTTTATGACTTGAAATACAGTTTAAGTAAAAGTTGGATTTGTAAGAGACATAGCATACTCTTTTGTCATAGTTGTGATAGATTGTACAAGTTCAGGTTTTTGTTTCACCCGGTCCCTCCCTTCCTGAAAGACCTAACAATAGGGGTCCTGCGATAGCAGGGTGTTGCAAGTTTAAGAGGGGATGGATGTTTCTCGGAATGAGCGGAGAGTTCCTGCAAGGTTTATGTTAGTCAAATGTTTACAAACACGAGAGTTCTGATTATTGTGGGGCCCCAGATTACGCGCAGACATTGCACAACGCGAAAGTTAATTGGAGATATAGATAGTTTGAAGGTTAAGTTGACAAATTTACTACATAAAGAGTAAGAAAAATCAAGGTCGGTAGTCTCAAGTCAAAATGAAGTGTTTCTCTAAAAAAATAAAAAGGATAAAAACTATACATAAGTATAGTATTGTGTTGCACTTCCTAAACCCGAACCCAGGCTTTTATAGGGTGCGCCAGTTATGAGATTTGCATAAGGAAAATGCCATTTCCTGCTTTGCGGGTGTGGAATCAAGGAGTTAGAGATCGGCAGAAGATTTCGATAGCACCTCCTTGTGTTTGGGATTCTTTTAATTATTTTGGGTGTCATGTTACATAAAGCGATTATTGTAATGGGACACGCTGAGTGTAGCTGTACCATGGTGACACGGGTTAAAACTGGAGTGTGTGTTTATGGTATCCATACTGGTAGCCTAGCGAAGAGCTGCTTTTAGGAATAGCGCTGGGTTTAGCCGGGCGTCCACATTACTGGCTGTCTTCTGCAGTCATCCGTGACTGATGTGTTAATTTGGAGGCTAATTACATATACTAATTTTCAAGTTAGCCTGTAGGACAGATGAGAGACTTGCAAGGTGTATTAAACCACTAGGTATGTGGGTCTACCAGCAACTCTGGGGTTGTCGGTTTCCAATGCAAATGCTTTTCCCAGTAATACGGACATTTAAATATTTGTATCCGGGCAGTACAAAGTGTTGTCGCTGTTGAAAGCTGAAAATGAAGTGAACAGAGAGTTTGTCATTTACTGGGGAGGATTGGAGACGCATTCGCCAGTGCCAGATCGGGTCTGCTTTTCAAGGAAGCCGGGTTTCCCCGACCTCGACTTACCCAAGGAGCAGTAAACACATTATATCACCATAACAATTAAACCGGGCAATTCCCGGCCATACTGGTAAGCCACCAAAGAAATAGATCTGCACTGTACAGATGATTATTTTTTGCTGTCAGTCAAAGAACAGCATGTAGGATTTGTGAAGTGAAGGACAGGAATGGGGCAGTCGGTTAGCCCCCGATCATTCAGGCCTCAGGTGTGGAGATAGCTCCAGCAGCGAGAGTTTGTGGGGTTTGCTCGGTTTCCTCTTTACACATACATGGCCACCGTCCGTCAGATATAGGATGTGGATTGAGGTATAACACGGTTTAACAAAGTTAACAGTCAGTCAAATACGTAAATAATAAATAAATAAATGAATGAATAAATAAATACATAGATAAATAAATATGAACGTCTTTTTTTGGGCAGGTGCTATGTCTAGCTGGTTTCATTTCTGCCATGATCCCCTATGGCTGGACATCCTTAGGCGGGGGATGGACTCAGTTCGTCACCATTACAGCCCTTTTCGGCGTTATTGGCATTTTGGTCGCCAATATGTGCTTTGCAGAGAAGCTGCCCCCAAGTTTTCCATTACTGGTACGTATTCGTACACCCTTGTTTCTAGCAGACAAGTGTGTAGATATTTTTCTTCGTCTAAACCTCAGTGATGAGTACCAAGCAAGTCTTTGATTTCACCGGACCACGGGGTGATCCTGGATATCCCGACCCCTTGGCGGACACTCTAACTATTAGGCCACCGAGGCGATCGGCAGACACGTACTATTTATAAACACGCTTAGCATGGATTGGTTGCTTTTCCGGCGCTCGATCGGCGCAGTATAAACTGAGGATTTTCGATCAGGTACTGATGTATACTCCTATGTGATGACTGAAGTTTTAGGATGCTGCTGGTCATTGAAAATTTATTCTCAATACTGCTTTTATACTGGTTTCCAAAACCTGTTGATACTGATTTATTGTGTCCCTTAGTTCATCGCATTTAATGCAGTCTACGAGCTCAAAAAGCACTTAAAAAGTACACAAGCGCTGCTGCGTCAAAGCAGACAGCCATATGCTTTTTGCAGTGCGATTACGACCTCTGTGTGTCACGCATCAAATCTTCAATTACCAACAAAGTCCGACCACGTTCCCATCAGTTGCACGGGTTTTTGCATGATATAGACGCTGAAAACTTCGAAACGTTAGTGCTAATGTTAAAGGTGATTATCAAATACAGTAAGTTGTAAAACAGACACTGCTACCCATGTTCAAAGTGTTTGTCTTCGTATTGGTTGTTGAGCTGGTTAGCATATGATTTTGTAGAATATATATATGTCGATCTTGATATTTGGTTGCCGAGCTCTGTCGCATATGGTTTTGTAGAATATATATCGATCTTTATATTTGGTTTCCGGGCTCTGTAGCATATGGTTTTGTAGAATATATATCGATCTTTATATTTGGTTTCCAAGCTCTGTAGCATATGGTTTTGTAGAATATATATCGATCTTGATATTTGGTTGCCCAGCTCTGTAGCATATGATTTTGTGGATAATATTATCTAGACGCTGATACTCGGTTGCTGAACTATGTACCGTATGCTTATCTGGATTGTAGGTGCTGATATTCTACGTGGTGTATGACCTGTGTCTGCTGAGTGCCGGTATTTTGACCGCTGTCCGAGCCGGTCAGTTTTACCAGGCTTTCAGTTTCTACTACATTGTGGTTGGTTTCCCGTACCAAGCTATAGCGGCCGCCGCAGTAAGTATGAACAATGACCCATGTCTCAGCAAGTCACTTCTTGTCTGGTGAGACAAGTATCAAAATCAGGATAATTTTCCCATATCTTAGTAAGAATTTCAGTCCTTGTCTGTAGAGAATAAGTTTCGAGTCCCTATATATAGCACATCTCATGAAGTAAGTCACTTCTTGTCTGTACAGAGGAGTTTCAAAATCGGAATGCATATACCATATTCCAGGAGGCATTGTCTGTACTGAGAAGCTTTCAAATCTGAATACATACACCATATCTCAGTAGGCATATCATACTTCTTGTCTGTGCAGAGAAATTTCAGAATCCGAATACATATACCATACCCCATTAGGCATGTTATTTATGGTCTTTCCAGAGAAGTTTCAAAATCTGAATACAAATACCATATCTCAGTAGGCATGTTACTTCTTGTTTAAGTGGCATTTAGAAGTTGGGATGGAAGTACAATAGAACATGTCTTTCTTATGGATATACAACTTCTTGGTTTATTATCACGACGTTTCGATGTAGATACTAACATCGTGATAACATCACTCACTTGATAACGATGTTAGTATCTACATCGAAACGTCGTGATAATAAACCAAGAAGTTGTATATCCATAAGAAAGACATGTTCTAATGTTACTTCTTGTATGTGCAGAGAAGTTTCAAAATCGGAACATATGTACCATATGTCAGTAGGCGTGTTACTTCTTGTCTGTACAGAGAAGTTTCAAAATCCGAATACTTATACCATATCTCAATAGCCATATGACTTCTTGTGTGTACAGAGAAGTTTCAAAATCCAGAGATATCGGTACAGTTCTTTAATCGCTTTCACAAAACTTGGAAAATAGATTTCTCGTAACTTTTGTCGTAAATTATGCTGCCTTAAGGCGCTATAACCTAGGCAACGTCTTTTATGAGAAGAGTTGCTAAAGAAGAGATTTAAGACGTTTTGTGAAAGTGGCACTTTGTTTGCACAGAAAAGTTTATTACGCTACCCTAAAAAAGTAGTAAAGGACCGATAGTTCGGAGACAAAGTAGAAAATAGAGCCTAATAATAATGATTGTGTATAGCTGGTCGGATAAAAAATAGTTAACGCATCTGTATATGTGTTTGCTTTTTTGTTTTCAGTTTTTTGTGCTGGCAGCCTTTGTGGTTTTTGTCGTCGACACCATTTTGGCGTTCTCAGCCTGGAAGGCGGGGCCAGCCCAGACGCAATCCTCCTCCTCCTCACATACAACAACAACAGCCACAAGCAAAACCACAGTTGTCGTTTCCTGATAAGGTTCAGGTCTGATGCAGAAGAACCAATTTCTTTGGGTAACAAACACTTCGAACGAGACTAGCTTAGCTGGATAACATGGAATAGGCCCATGTGATAAAATATCTTGGTTGTACGTCGACTGTTGTATACTGTGGCTGAGTACTATTAAATGGTACTCATTAATGTCCTTTGCTAGTAATCGTGCTAGGGAATAACAACCTGTAGGGTAAATGTAGGTCTATGCTTATATATAGTCCTGTGTTTTTAGGCCTATAGTTATGATTCGACTTGGTAAAATGCCCTACCCATCCTCTCTAGAACTCCAATTGCAAAAAGAACTCCAAACTAGAAATGCCAACTTGGAATTTCATGAAGAACATCTATACTACTCACTGCTGCGCACTTTGTGTTTCATTTGTTTTCCACTAATTACTTTATTATTTACTGACTTCCTACAAGTTAGTGGCTTCAGCCTGAAGGCGTGGGGAGGGGGCTGGGGGAAATGTCGTTTCGTGTTGGCCTTTGACTGTGTCGAATGTTTCTGAAATGAGTCGGGATGTGTGGCGCAAGAACGATAAAAAACAGTCATATCCTCGAGGACAAGTTGCCTTTCTGTCTGTAGAGGGTTTCTTTATAATGCTTTAAGTAAATAGATATATTAAGTGATATATTGGTTTGACTGGAAGAAAATTGTTGTCTGTCGAAGATTATTACCAGCTTACACATTTGGATGTGCTGAGGAACATGTTATGCCTCAAGTGGGTAATAAATACATGTATGTGTAGAGAACATACGGAATAAGGGGTGAATTATGACGGTTGATTAACATTGAAATAATTCATTCATCCACCCCCCACCCTCCATGCGCTTAGTTTCTTAAAGGCCCGTATATTACCAGTATATGTTATATTCATGGCTTTTTTTTATAATACTGCATTAAGCGTACTTGCTTATAACTGCTAATCTCGTGAGTCGTGAACCCAATGTAAATAAAATAAAAAAAGTCGGACTGATTTCTCAACACACTTTAAGAGAAGTTCTTCATTGCAGTAGCAAGTTTGGCATGAAGGTTTGAAGTTTTTATATCAGCTCTCTTTTATTGGCAAGATTTTACGGGAGCCTTTTTGTTCGTAGATGTTATAAAATGTGCTTACAGGGTTTATATGTTTGTGAACCTCACAATCTGTAACTTGAGGTGGAATCTTACTCAAAAAATGAACGTGGTCTGTCAGTACCTTACGGAGTTATTCCCCTTTGGTAAAGGATGGTCTACTTCACTTAGCTCACGTGAACAAATAATCTGCCACTGGCTACCCTTCATACCTGGATTTATCCACGAGTTCTCAATACCTGATTTGTCTGTGGTCAGTAAGAGTGGTCTTTTCCGGATTAACATTACTGCTGGGGGTGGGGAAGGGTTTAAGGCAACTAGATGTTTTCTGTTCTGTTTACAGTCATGTTTATGCACAAATGTATCTAGAGGCTGGGAGGCGTCTGTTACCAATTTTACCCACACTAAAATTCCGCAAGGTGTTCTGCACGCGCCGGATAACTCGTCCTCACTGCTTTATATCTTTCTACACCTGCATGTTTTCGTCCCATACTAGTATTTTTATACAGGTTTGTAAGTGATAAACTTTTGTATTTTCAGTATATTTTTACCGAACGTTGACTTCCCTGTATAGATGTACAGATGTATCCATCTGTATCCTTGAATAAAAGAAGTATTCCCTTGTGTATCCTTGATGTTGTATATTTGTATAGGGAATATGCTATGTTGTTTGCAGGCACATAGCACTTAATGTCAGTCTAATACATCACTGACGCGTATCTGTTTAGGCAAAGTAACATTTTATATTATTATATTAATCGTTGAAATTTGTCCGTGAATGTCTAGGGTCATTAACCCTGAATGACACGGGAATAAAATTCGTTTCGGTATATGTTATTACCTCTGTATTTTTATGATTTTGTGCGTCGTCGACCAGTTAACGTCACTACGCCCCCATCAGCATTGAGAGCTAAGGTATCAACAACATTCCCTCTCCAAAGCTGGTATTGAACCCGATTCTTGTAAGTCATAGTCATTGGAATATAAACGTCTCTATAAACGACTAGACCACAACCGGTGTCCTTGTCTCACCGTCTTGGAAGGAAATGTGAAAGTCACGTACATCATTATTTAAATCGTGGATGTTCAGATGAATCGATGGATGTTAAAAGGCCTGTCGCTGAACACAAAAAAATGACCTCTAACATAAGGCTGTCTAAACATTAAAATATAAAAATATGGAAAACAGTTGGCGGTTTTACTGTATTAGACTTTTGGTCTTTTTGTATCATCTTTTTTTAGGAACACAAATGTTATGTCAAGACTTTGTACCTTCAAAATAATACGACTTACAAGTTATATATAACAACACTGAAGAAATGCCAATGTAAATGTCCCACTATAATCTATGTAATGTTTAATTTTTCGGGTAGGGGGAGGGGCCGTGGCCTATTGACCCAGTTGCATCTCACTAATACGGTCGCTGTGAGTTCAAGTCCAGTTCATGCTGGCTTCCTCTCCGGCTGAACGTGGGAAGTTCCGTCAGCAACCTGCGGATGGTCGTGGGTTTCACTTTCCCCTGAATTCTTCCCGGTTTCCTTTCGCCATATTGCTGGCCGCCGTCGTATAAGTGAAATTTTATGGAGTACAGCATAAAACACCAAGCAAATAAATAAACAAACACTGTTTCCCCTTACCGGTGTAATTTGTAGGTATAGTACGTATTAGTTGCCGATTTTCTACATTTGTCTAGACGGGTTTCGTGACTTTGTGCAATTTAGTGGTGTCTATTATGTTACCAGATATCCCACCTCGTACACCAGGCTATACACCGAAAGCCTACCCCAGCGTCAGGGGCTCTTCTAAACTTTGAGAGCGGGGCCACCTCGCCTCCCCTGACACCCAGAGTAACGAAGCACTGTCTTAGCCTTGAGCCAGAATTAGCTGTAACTTTCGACATCATGCCAGAACTTAGATTTGAGACTAAATTAAATAAACTAACTTTGAAGTTTCAAGGTATAGTAAAGTATACAATTTTCTGTAACTCACAGTGGGCGTGAACAGTCAACATTTACCAGCGACGCAAGTCGGTTCCAAGCAACGGGTAATAACGTATATCAAATCCTGCTGTCACGCGGCAGTGCTTAAGCATGATCTTTGACCTTGCTTTACGGACACTAGTTTACTGAAGCAGCGAAGTATTGCAGAAAGGAATAAAAGGGTACACATCTTATAAGACGACTTCTTTGAGATAAACTGTGCTTCCCAGTTAAACCCTACTTCATCTTTTTCTTTTAAAGTTTAGAATAAGAAGTTACATAAAGTTCTCTGAAAAGATATTGTTATACACATTGTCTTTCAAGAAGCCGCGAAAGCCGAGAGAAAAAAATCTGAGAGATTTTAAGTATGTCTACTGTACAGTTCTTTGAACTGGATTCCATCTTTACATTTTTGTCTCTACGGAGTTTTCGAAGAATCAAAAAATCTTGAAATACTAGATTAGGTCTATACACGTATTTTAATGAGATAGGCATCTAACTATCTTTTCAAACCTGAAAAATCAGAACTTTAGTAGTAATAGTAAAATGGTATTAACTGTTATAAGAGTTGTGTTTTGTGCATCCTCCCGTGCAAAGGATATATGGTTTTGTCTCGGACCATAACGTGACATTGTTATGGTGCTGTGATAGTGGGCAAACTCGTATTTACGCTTTTACAGTGAGACAAAGTGCTGAGAATCGGATACTTCTATTTTCTACAACATGGCTGCTCAAGTAAACCTCCACCCTCGTTGATTTTTGATACAACCCCATACTCCTTATATATAGCGCATGCACAGGTCACTACGTTGGCTTCACATCACGGCCACCCCCCAACGTTTGGCAGCTTAACATGTTCCGTTTGTCAGTATCCATGTTCAGCTTTCCCACATCCCATGTTCCGCTTGTCAACATCCCATGTTCCGTTTGTCAACATTCCATGTTTCGTTTGCCAACATCCCATGTTCCGTTTGTCAACATCCTATCTACCGCTTGTCAATATGCCATGCACTATTTATTATTACTTCCCACTTCCGTATCCCACATACCATTTTTCATCACAACTTTTAACGTTATAAATAAATAAATAAACGTTAACGTCTGCGTTTTTCTTGAAGGTACAATGTCTTTGTGGTTTCATTTCCCCAATGATCCCTTATAACTGGACAACTACAGGAGGTGGATGGACTCAATTCGTCACCATTACAGCCTTTCTTGGCGCCGTTGACATTTTGATCACCAATATGTGCTTCGCACAAAAGTTACCACCGAATTTCCCACTAGTGATATAAATATTTGAACCTATATGAGACAAGCTTTGTTGTCATATTAAGTTATTTCATAGACTCAGTAAGACGTTTGGATACCATGAAGCAAGCAAACACATCGCCTTACATGTGCATGTTGACATGTACACTGATACATGGTGCGAGCTAAACGATGATATTGCACTGGGAGCCCTTATAACGCTCGGCTGGGGAACACTCCATGACGTCAGATTAAGAAATAATGGCTTCATTCACTGCGTATACACTGTAATTACTACAGTAAAACAAGGGAAGTGTCCATTGTTCTTGGACGAGGCCGCAGATATATAGGCAAGTACTAATATGGATGCACTTCGTCTAATGCGCAGTGACCCGGCAGCCCCTCACTAATGCGGTCACTGTGAGTTCATATCCAGCTCATACTGGCTTTTCCGGTCGTGGGTTTCCGCCTGACTCTGCCCGCTTTCCTCCCACCATTCTGCTGGCCATAGCTTGTAGATTATCGATGCAGATATTTGGTCGCCGAACTCTGTATCATATGTTGATGATATTGCTTAGGCGCTGATATTTGGTTGCTGAATTCTGCAGCGTATGTTTATGTGGATTTGAGGTGCTGGTATTATACATGGTCTTTGACCTGTTTCAGCTGAGTGCCGGCATTTTCACCACTGTTCGAACGGGTCAAATTTACACTGATCCCTACGTAATAGGTCACAGAGATCTCATAGATTATCGCTACTAAGCCCTGTTCTTGTACAGTTATCTGTCTTAGCCTTTGTTTTCTCTGCGGACAGCATTCGCTGCAGAGATAATTACTTTTTTCCGAGGTTGTTCAGGTTCACAGTATGCCTAAAATTTTTGTTTCATTTAAAGAGTATGATTGTTACTAAACTGGTAGCAGTGTAAATTCCACCTGTCAGACACAGGAACTGTAAGTGCCCCCCCCCCCCCGTGGCTCAGTCGGTTAGCGCGCTATCGCAGCGCAATGACCTAGGAATCTCCCACCAATGCGGTCGGTGTGAGTTCAAGTCCAGTCATACTGACTTCCTCTCCGACCGTATGTCGGAAGGTCTGTCAGCAACCTGCGGATGATCGTGGGTTTTCAACGGGCTCTGCCCGATTTCCTCCCACTATAATGCTGGCCGCCGTCGTATAAATGAAATATTCTCGGGTAAGGCGTAAAACACCAATCAAATAAATAAATAAATAAATAAATAAATATAACTGCGACAAGTGATTTGACATCTTAATGAGAAATTCGGCCAAAACTTGATTCAGCGATTTGATTCCAGCACAGTAAATTGCCACAATTTTTATTATATTCCTTAAATGACAATATTCACAAGGTAGTTTAAAGTGTTGTCAAGACTGAAGACCAATGTGTGTTGTTGCATGAGTAATTAAATACTGTCAGATCTAAAGATATAGTGAATAGCCGGGTTGTTGTTGTAGCGCTTGTCAAAAGTTTTAAACCATTGCCGATATTGTGCCAATATTTAGGGTATATTCGTTACAAAATGATGCCCACTATTAGGAATCACATCAATTACAAGTTTTGAGTGTCTTATTTTAACCTGATAACCAGGGGACTATCAGAACATGAAGGTCACCTAGGGGTCTGGTCACGAGTGATTTCCAGATTGTGTCCGGTAAGGATACTGGTACACATTTTTGCATACTTGTGTGTAAAGATTACTTCTTTGATGGAGTGTGTATATCAAATATGTCATTAAGTGTCATATTGTACTGGAATTGAAGTATTCAGGGATTTCTGAGATGAGTTCGCAAGTGACATGTACATGCATATGTACGGATAACCAGTTCTTTGTAATCATATAGGCCTTACGTTTAACAGGGTCATAGTGAATGCGTACAAGGGAACATATTGTAAATCTAATTAGGTCATTTTAAATGAGTCAGTAATAATGTATTCCATTGCATTTTCTGAGTGTTGTGATCCACAAGAGAGAATATTAGTAATTTGTGTGTGAGGTACATTACTCTGTTTTCAGTTTGCATTTCGAAGGTTTATTTCTCAAGCTGAAATGCCATTGTTTACATGTTTCATTGAACCTGTACTAACAGAATTCTTGTTGTTCTTCCACAGCCGGGTTGCTGCCCCTTTTTGTTGTTTCCTTTGCCTTCATCAAAACTATTGAGTAAGGCTTTTACCCCGTCATGAAGAATTTTTCCCTTCTATTGCGGTGTCTAGTTAGCTTTACTTAGTGAATAAGCCGATTTATATAATTCAATAAATTGGATTTAACAACTATATCAGATAAGACTGCCTTGGTTTCCTTGACAACTGTGTATTGCAAGCAAAATCATAACCTGATACAGAACTTGTTGCTACACATTAATGTGCACTAGCACTTTAATGCGACAATATTTGTATTTGTATTTGGCCACCCCCCGGCCGAAGCTAGATTCGAAAACCGGGTTTGTTAAAACGAGATTACAATGGGATTGCATTAAGAGGACTACTTAATGTTTGGACGCCTCTTTTCATAAAAATAAATGAATTAGACTAACGTGAGTGTGCTCACGATTAGAACAACCAAGCAAAGGGTCACCAGATCTTAATGTTATAACTTTTTGGTTAGTTTTCGGATTACGCACTTGTATAAAGTGTGAATTTGTCAGCTCGGTAGGTAACCTACACGAAAATTTGGAAAAGTCCAAATTATGCTTCTTGAAAACTTGCATAATTTCTTAGGAGGATTTGTATTAAGACCTTGACCAATGAGATCACGTGTTCAATTCCAACTCTCGCTGCTATGGTTGCGGCTTTAAATCGGGAGAAGTAAGAGAGATTTGTACAAGTGACGAACGCTTTGGAGGCTGCATGAGTGTTGCCATGTGTAGGCCTACAGTGGTTAGTTTTATCGGCGACTCTTTCGATTCCTATCCTGTGGTAATATATGCGTCCTAATTGTGTGTATACATGAAACTGTGATCTTGTCTTCACTTTCTCGTGCTGGCAGCCTTTGTGGTTTTCGTCGTCGACACCATTATGGTGTTCACAGCCTGGAGGGCGGGGCCAGCCCAGACGCAATTCTCCTACTCATATACAACAACAACGACCACAAGTAAAACCATAGTTGTCCTCTAATGAGCGGCTTATATTCTCATTCTGGCTACTAGGACTTCGAACGAGAGAGTGCCATTGTGGTAAGTTTCTTATGCTACACGTACATCAACAGATGATATTCTGGCTGCATGGGTGCTACAAAAGTTACGATGCATAGTTCTGGTTATCTCGTGAGCAAATAATAGCCATTAATGATATAAAGGTAGTAAGGCGGTAAGACTCATAGCATCAAAATGTTCCAAAAATAATATTTTTCTACACGTTTTATTCTTAAAATTAGAAACAAATATATATGTGCTTATAATAAAGTGACAGGTTTGATATCGTTATATAGAGGTAATAGCACACTGAAAATTCCTTAAAAGAAGCTGTAAGAAATAATGAGCATTACTCTTACAAGTCGTAAAAGCAGCTCTATTTACGTTATCCAAGTGCAAAACTTTCAGATGATTTCTGTTTTGTGGAAAACATTAAATAATTTGAGCGTCTATTCAGAGCTATGGTCAAAAGGTGTGACGTACCCAGAGAACCACTACACTTTCAAACTCCTCACAGCGCTATTTTGCGAAAATGCTTTAGATATATAAAAAAAAAGAAGAGAAAAAAAAAAAAAAGAACGAAAAAGAAAAAAAAAAAGGGAAAAAAATCGAGGGGCAGGCTGTTTGAGGGCGACGCCGCAGTCCAAGCCCAGCCGTCTTTCTTGCACGTATCTATGACATTTTCGCAAGAACATCAAAAATTTTGATTTCCTTACCAATACATCGGAAATTTAGGGGAAAACGTTAACAAAAAGGGTTACATTTAATAAAGTCTTACCTGGAAGCATAAAACTGTACCCTTTTTCTCCCAAACTGGTACCCTTGATATGTCAGAAGAGGTCACGTAATTTTGCCTTCTATTTTAACTTTGGCATTAAACTTGATATGTTGTGTTTTTAATTTGATAGAGACACAGGATATGTTTAACAACTACTTGTTCAACCTTTACTTCGTCTAAGTGTCACATGGAACGTTGTCTTAGGTTATTGTCTGAAGGAGAAACTTGCATGTTTCGCTTGTGTTGGGCGAGACGCTGGTTTGTGCTCCCTGGGTTAAACATTTTACTGATGTGATAGAATGTTATTTTAAAGACTGACAAACGGTGAAAACTGACAAATTTAATATTTGGCAAATGAAATAAGTTTAATGTCAAATTTCTACTCCTGAATATTATGTTGTGTGCCTTTCATTACCTACAAATCACTAAAAATCCACTCTGGTGTTAACATTTGTTCGCATTGAGAAAAAAGACCACGGTGCCTCTTATGCGACACAGACTTTTCAAGGGCCAAATGTTAAACGCGGTTTAATTGGCTAATGGTGGCACGGCCTGAAACAATGGGTGCGTCGAAATGGAAGGCGTGTTTTCTACATAACGTATCAGTTTAAACGTGCTTTTCTTGAAACACTTTGGATTTTATATCATTAATAAGCAAAAGTCTTGGGCTTTCTTTTAAAAAACGCGTATTACTTATTCGCTGCCTCTTCTTTTACTGTTCATTTCGGTAAATTTAATGCAGTTTTAGACCCTATTAAGTCCAGATTTAGGGGTGAAGGAAGTTATGCTACGAAACACAATTTGTACGGGATATATATGTCAAAATACTTCTAACCTTTGTGCAGGATCTTTTGGCAGCACGACTTATACAATAACAAAAGTCTCTTGTTTTACGAGAATTCCTTGGCACATTGATGTTGAAGAAATAAACGTTATTTCAATCGATGATGAGATTTTGATGCACTGGGCAATAAGCATATCCATGCAGTCTAGCTTTCTTTTGGGCAGGGAGGCTGTGGGATCGAGTCCGGCCAGGGGAATCCAAGAGCTTTTTTTTTTATTTGGAATAAATTTGGAGCATTTACAACATGTCAGATAATGCTTTCTTATAATGCTACCAAAAATACATATGTGGGCAATTTCAGTTTACGGTCTAGTGATGGTCAGCAAATCTCTGCCTTACCGCCTTACCTCCTTTAGAAACCCGCTATGAGCACATAACCGCTATAGCAACCAGTGCCCACTTGACTTTACGAGCACGCAACTACCATGGTAACCAGCTCTAGGTATGGTAGCTACATGCTCGTAACGTCAAAAGGGCGTCGTGCAAAGCAGGCCCAGAGTTCAAGCGACATCAAAATATTGCGACGCTTTCGAGGTTTTCGAAAGATTTTGCTTACTTTGAACTGCACGCATTATCTAGATTAAGCAGAATAATACTAATTAATTTTCCAAAAATCTATTTGATCTTGTGTTTAGCCGCAGTCAACGTCATGTCGTCATAACTGTCATAACAATGAAACTTAATAAAACAATTCACTGGTCGTCGCCTAGACAGGATTATTTATTTATTTATTAACTTGATTTGTGTTTTATGCAATATTTCACTTATACAACAGGGGCCAGCATTATGGTGGGAGGAAACCAGGCAGAGCATGGGATAAACCCACGATCATCCGCAGGTAGCTGGCAGACCTTGCCACATACGGCCGGAGAGGAAGCCAGCAGGATAGACTAGAATATGGTATGACCAAAGCGACCATCTACGATTTTATTATCTAGTCTGGATCGTTGAAAACAGGATGTCTCCGTAGGGCCTACAAAGCTACTGTTTCATTACGTAGACATGCTTAGTTTATATAGGGATCCAAAAAAATCATCATGTCAGCACTGGAATATCATGAGATTGTGTAACCCGGGTCATGGATCTAGTGGCTCTTTTTGATGTTGCGTGGAAAGGAATTAACGACAACTTCAGGATACGCAGGAACTCGCAAATAGGAATTTATTCATATTAGTCACAGCATTTGGTGAAATCACCGCACAACCAATCAGTCGGTCGGTGAGTGTGAGCCGCCAGCTGCTACTAAAATACGGATTCACCAGGCGGACACGGACTTTCTTATTATCCAAATACCCTATTTACTGCAGATTAATCTAGTCAGACTCTCACAATTGCCTACACTCACAAGACATCTTCTTATGTATTATCTGTATCAGTTGATTACTGTGATATATCTCTCTTTATCTGTAGGTTTTTCAGGTAGGCCCGCCGGTACATAAATACACATTTGTAAGCATTTAAACATTTCAAATTTCATTCCAATGTCAAGGAAATTTTGGTTCCTTATAGCCGTATTGTAACAGGCTTGTAAAGAATAAACTCCCTTGTTTTGTTTACGGTTGATTTTATATCGTTGTTTGGACAGTATTCTATGTCGTGAGGCTGTGTACATAAATTACCCTTGTACTCCTTACACTACGATACTTATCCATTTAGACAAAAGAAACATTTTATGTTGTTGTATTATTCATTAAAATTTATCTTATGTTATATTATTTGTTCAAAGATATCTTAGATCAGAAATGAATAACAGTGAATAAAATAGTTAACTGTGCATGTTACGGATACGTAATGTTACCTGTGGAAGTAAACCATATGGCCTGGGCCGGCAGAGACATCAGGTGGGACATTTCATGCTCAAGGTCTTCTGTAAATGGAGAATCTGAAATGTAAGCGCAGAAAGATGTCTGAAACATTGCCATTGACTACAATGTTACCACCGCACAAAGTAAGCGGGCCGTGATTTCCAGTGGTTTAAGGTGCTTTTGTCTTTCAGTGGCTTGGGCACACAAGGTAATGAAGATGTCCCCTCCCCCGCTCCTGTCTCAACGTTCAGAAAGCCTTTCAAACAAAAAGCCACGAACGACGATCCTAAGTTTGCTATCGTATTAAGTTTGGGAAGGCCTCTGTCAATACAGATGTTGGCTCTAAATTACAGCTGAAATATTTGTCAATTATGTAGCGCCTAGCCAGCCTACGTCATTCGTCAGACATGATTGTTTTGAATGACATTACGATGAAACCACAAAGCCACCCTGCCTCATCCTGATATCTGCGACTGACATATGCTCGTCGTTGTAACTACATGTAATCTAGCATACATGCGACTAATATATGAACGTCGCACTAAGCCTGACCTAACTTGGTATATCTGCGACGAAAATATGCCCGCGATAATGACTACACTAAGTCTTAATATCTGCAACTATTATACATATGCTATTAAGGTCTGCCAGCAACCTCCATTTAACTATGGTCTTGGGTTTCCCCCAGGCTCTGCCCGGTTTCTTCCATCCATAATGCCGACCGTTGTTGTATAAGTGAAATATTCTTGAGCACGGCGTAAAACACCAAATAATAAATAAATAAATAAATAAATAAATAAATAAATTATATGCCCTTCGGAGGGACAAAAACTAGTATATCTGCACATAACTAATATATATAGACCCTGCGCGTATCTGTGACATGGCCCTGTGCTTTACTATTAGCCACAGGGACACTGCTTGGTTAACTCAGATCATCTGTGACATGGCCCTGTACTTTACTATTAGCCACAGGGACACTGCTTGGTTAACTCAGATCATCTGTGACATGGCCCTGTACTTTACTATTAGCCACAGGGACACTGCTTGGTTAACTCAGATCATCTGTGACATGGCCCTGTACTTTACTATTAGCCACAGGGACACTGCTTGGTTAACTCAGATCAAGCTCATTTTTTCGCTCGAAGTCCATAGCATTGTTTTGTCGCCTCCAAACGTAACAAATTCCACACACTTGTATTGATGTATATCTCCTCTAGTCTCAGCCTCAAGCACACGGCCTTAACTGTCCTCAATATGGAAAATCGAGCCCAAAACTGTTACGCCAGCGATAAATTAATATGCTGCGTCCGCCACCAACCTAGTAGCGAGTGGTCTCCCTGGTAGCAAACCGCTGCATTCTGGGATTGTAACTTTCTAATGGTGGCGAGCGGAGGGTTAAAAATGTACAGCTGGTGCTACTGTTGTGGGCTCGATTTTCCGTACCAGGCCAGACAGTTCCTTCAGCTTGCGGCTGAGTATGGAGGAGATATACCTCAATACAGGTGTGAGGAATTTGTTATGTTTTTGTTTGGTGAAAAAATGTTGTGGGCCGCGAAAAGTATGCTTCATTTGAGTGAACCCAGCCGTGTATCTGATAATATTAAAGTACAGGGTCACAGAGATACGCAGGGTTTAAATATGTTCGTCGTAGCGACATAATCGTGGGAAGGTCTGCCAACAATTTGCGGATGGTCGTGAGTTTCTCCCGTGCTCTGCCCGATTTCCTCTCATCTTAATGCTGGCCACCGTCGAATATGGGAAATATTCTTGCGTAGACTACGGCTTAAAACACCAATCAAATGAATAAATAAATAAATAGTATATCTACAACTATAGTCTCTTTCATTCCCCATATTCAGCCCTCTATTAAATTATTCATACTGATGACTAAAATTGCTTCATGTCAAATACTTGCATGTTACGTTCAAACTCTGCACATCGATTTGCCAGACATCCATACTGTCTTTTTTTACAACTAAATCCACACTTGCTGATGAGGTTATAAACACTGAATTAATCATTTCTAAATACCTGTATAAAGTCGATAGCTTACAACTAAAACGCTATCTGGACGCTATTTGACAAACTCATCATGCCCATTCTTAACTATGGAGCGGAAGTGTGAGTCTTTCCGAAAGCACCAGATGTTAAGTGTTTATGCCAAATATTGTTAAAAAATGTCCTTATTTTATATAAAGTAGCCCTGTCAAGTATGCAGATGGCTCAATGACCTTTCTCTCAGCCATGCCTGGTATGCGCAAATGGCAAAGTGCATGAAAAAATCCTCCTCTGTATTGTAAAACAAAAATTACATGAACGATGTGTTCAAAATTTGACTTCTAGTCTAAAAGGAATTTAGCAGGGGGAATTTTATATGAATCTGGGAAACTTTTAGTTGCAACCATGTATGGAAAGTATAGTTACCGACAATCCAAAGCGCTTCCATTTGGACAGGAAATATATAGCAGACAGGCATTTGTTTATCCACTGAGCTATCCGGGAAAGCTTGATCTACCCTTGTTTTTGGCTAACTATAATAATAACCTTCAGTAGTATAATCGTCGGTATATTTTCATTTATACACATGACTGCAAGACTTCAAATCCAAATTGTGTGATATTAATCCATGCAAATAAAAATGATATTTCAAATCTTATGATTAATATATTAAATGCACGATTTATTCAGACATGAATTCTGCTACAATCAAATAAGGAAACTTGAAATTTTTTTTCGCCGTCCAAAATATTATTTCGTTTCTATGGCGGCGCAATACTGTTAGAGGACAACAAGCTTGAACAGACAAGGTACAGCAGATTCCCGAGGCCTCCTTGGAACCCTCGCACAAAGAGCTGGATTGAAACCCGATTAGTAAAGAGATATTCTACCACTGCTTACTAAAAAATTATGATCACAACTTGTGTATTACATATTTATTTATCTAATTGCATGGTGTTTTACGCTGTACTCAAGTATATTTCACCAATACGACAGCAACCAGCATTATGATGGGAGGAAACCAGGCAGGGTCTGGTTGAAACCTACGACCATCCGCAGTATCACATGTGACCACTGTAAAACCCACTACAAGAAAAAATCAAAACAAACGAAAAGTATGTCCACTGTTCAGCATAATCCTAAAGGTTTTATGAAGCAAATCTTGGTTCATATTATAATTCGCAACATAAATTTCCCGGAATAACGAATACATGGTATGAGATAAATGTATGTTCCTTCGAGCTGTAAGTGCTTCCTTTGGAATAAATGGATTCCATATAGGGTATAATCCAGTGCAGTCTACCGAATCCGTTATGCTTCATAGTAAGTTATGAAGAACACGGCAACATTAATTTCTCTTGCACACAGCGGACTGCATGTGTGTCCTCTAGTAGCTCATGCCGACACTAGAGCAGAAGCGCGTAATCCGATAAAAGTCTGCCACGTCATATGATCAGCATAAAGGAGGAGGTGTTGATCTGTCTGTGAATTTAAGATAGAGAAAACTGTACATTCGTAGACACAACAATCTCCTCCGCACTTAGGCGACTATTTTCTACGAATGTACAGTTAATGGGCTTTTTCCGTTACATAACTGCAGTGCAGTCGAAGATGAGAGTTCTAGTGATTTGCCCACTGTATGTTGATTTGAGGAAAAAGTATATAGATACATATCCTATAGTATTGAAAAGTTTACTGAGTTAATGACTCGTAACCATGAAATTCATTGCCCGGGCGTTTTGGAGAGGTCTAAAACTAGTATTAAAGAATCTTTCTGTTTAGTACGGTACAGTGAAGTGAGCACACTAGCACACTGTGTTAGGCAGTGACCGGGAAAATTTCCCGCGAAACCACGAACCTTAACGGGGTTGATCGTGGATTTCACTGACCTATTTAAGCCTACGTTTGTCAGTTAGTGTTGATCATGTATATGGTCCACGTATAAAGGCAGATACGGAGTGAACTTTGGAATGCCGATTGTCCCTGTTATAATGTAAAGGTGATATATTAGGACGAGTTGTGTTATGAAGCGTTCTGAAGCATTTTGAAGCCATGATAGGAAGGATGGGGATGTTGGTGGTAGCAGTAACTCTTACACTGTGCGTCGCCTTGGTAACTTCAGGCCCTGTGGTGAAGACGAAGTATGGCGCTGTGGAAGGAGTGTCCTCAAACCTCACCCAGAACTTCTTGGGAATTCCGTTTGCAGCGCCGCCTGTTGGGAGCTTACGGTAAGAGAAATTAAATCATAAACTGAAATGAAGTTTTGAGTTTTTACGCGATACCTACTGTGTGACGAAAACAGGAAGTAAAACGCAGTCTACATGTGATGTATATGATTTGTCAACCACACCTAGGCCTGTTTGCGGCACATAAATCTATGTTTGCAGAGTCGTGAGTCTGAATTAGCTACACAGTATTCCTAATGGGGTTTTATTCGCGCAATACTTACCCTTATTTCAATGTCAAAAATCACAGTAGCTCAATCTGCTAGGACGAACTTCCTGTTTCAACAAGACCTGAAAGTGACCAGTACGTTAGCCGAGACATCCGGAGAAAATCAAATTTTTCTGTGTTATTTATGATCTAAGATATTCGTGAGTATGATGTAAACATCAATCAATTAAATAGATAAATAAAAGTCAGCATGAGTCTAATGAACCAGTATCTAACACCCACACACCCCAGATGTCAGATGACACAAACTTTACTATTACCCGAAAAGCGCCCTTTTCGATCACAAAATTTAGTTCTAACTGGAGCCACAAACCTTTTCGGTTTAGGCCTACCACTGAAATTAACTAAGGTTGTCATTGTGTTAGATTTGTCTCTTTGATCTTGGAACGGCACAACGGTACAGCGGCCCTCGTATGGGCGCTTTATGCATTTTCACAAGAGATTAGGCCGCAGGGCCGCAAAGCTGTCAGCCTTAGGTCGGACTTAGTCTTGACTCTAAAACAGTTTACTGCCTACAATTACGACTCAAATTAAGAATTTTTATTTTAGTACTTACATTTGTCATAGATTGTCATGACAAGATGAAATATAGCCTTAAGTTCAAGCCAAATTTCAGGAATGAGCCAAGACCAAATACTACTTAAGTCTAAGACAGCTTTGTGATCCTGAGGCCAATACTATTCTAACATAGCTTGTGAATTGAATTTCTTAGTTGGGTGGTCCAGAACAGCCAATTAAGATACATTGTCCATTGAAGTCTGTTTTACTGTGCAGGTGGCAACCGCCTGTGGAACCAAAGCCTTGGGGGTCCTCAGTGTACGATGGCACGAAATTCAAACCCGGTTGCCCACAGGTGTTCTGTGATTTGATGAACCCCGCTATGGTTTGTCCCAACAAGGTAGGTAGAAGTTAACATCGTCTGCAGAGTGTAATGTAAGTACATGTATAAATTGTACATCATGGCTGCCATATACTTACCATGGCTAATGATGTAAACATACTGCTACGAACTTGAAATGTTCAGGCGCCATCATTCTGCTAGCTATAACACACACTTTATCCAGAAAGAAAACACATGCATAGCCACTTGAAAATCTATCTGTCGTTATTTTTGTTACATTCCACGCAGATTTTTTTTTATTTTCCTAAAAATTACATGTTTGTTGTCTGTTTACCCCGAATTGGACATTTATCCTAATTATGTGCACTAAACCATCAAGAACCATCATGTGATATTGTTATTCTCTTTGCAGACATCCGAAGACTGTCTCTATCTAAACATCTACACGCCCTTAGACGCCGTGCCCTCGTCAAATCTTCCCGTCATGGTTTTCATCCATGGCGGGAACTTCGTGCACATGTCGGCTGGGTCCCTGCTGTTCCGCGGGGATATATTCGTCAACAAGAGCGATGTCATCCTGGTTACAATTGACTACCGAATGGGTAAGGCATCCTGTGAAAAACAACGTGGAACAGATTAAGGCTGATAATCTGCAAGTAAGCGAAGTGTACAAATCGGGGCGTTGAAACATTATCCTATGTCAAATTCCCAAAGACCAGTTTCGTTAATGAAATGAGCACGTAAATCTCTTAAAATAATTATATATAACTGTAAAGGTAGATAGTTTACTGGACATACCAGTGCATCTCAACATTTTCGTGATTATCTGCATATTGCATGAGTACTTCATACGTCAGCAGTTTCCCCACTCAGTGTTATCGCGTAAGCAGGAATGATGAGCCCTTAAACTACACAGCGTTCCCCGTTGCAGTCATACAGAGATTTGTACGTGTGACGTCTCAAAAGTTAAAGTAAGAAATAGACTCTTAAGACCTGGTTAAAATATCTAAGGACTCGATAAAGAGGAAGGTTAATTCGAGAACAGAAGTAATTTTAGAAAAATAATCCACCCTGCTATCTCCGTTGACAGGGCAACCATAGTGCTTTTTAATAACCATCTCCACTCCTTCCTGTGTATCTAGTCCAAGTGAAAAGTGACGCATAATCATCTTGGACTGTGATGTAGTCCTCATGAATGGTGACGTAGTCCTCATAAATGGTGTCGTATTCATCCTTATGTCTGAGTGTGGCATAGTTCTGGTGAATCTTGACATAGTCATCATGATTGGTTACATAGTCCTTATGAATGTTGACGTAGCCCTCATGAAGGCGGAAGTATCCCTTGTGGATCATATCAGAAAGTTCAGACTTTCAAGTTCAAATTGCTCCGTCCTACGTCTGCACGGTTATATAAGCCTGTATGTGTGTGTCTGTACTACCTTGGTGGATCCGCGCATACTTGTAAACCTTGGATCAGTAATTCTTTCGAAATTATGGGTGAACCGAGCATATAGCATATATTAGGGCGGGATGATCCCAATTCCGAAGGCCTGCAATCATGTAGGAGGAGGGTAAACTGATGGTCAAACCACATCTTCAGGGTGGCCTTGACAAGGACGTCCTACATGTAGGCCTATATGTATGATGGCTTTTAAAATCTGTTCTCTGTCATTAACAAAATTAAAGCCCAATAATAAGACAATACTGTGAGACATATAAAATCAAACCAATACATTTGGCCAAGGACTTACCAAATTCCAATGGAAATTACTGTCTTTAATCCATCAAATTGATGTAATACAATGTACATAAACACGATAAAGTTTATAATCATTTTACAGGTGCCCTGGGATTTCTTGTCACCGGCCGACAGAGTTACGACGCCAAAGGAAACTATGGAATTATGGACCAGAGAATGGCTCTTAAATGGGTTCAGGAAAATATCGAGGCATTTGGAGGAAACCCAGATCAGGTACGATGAGATCTAGTCTTGAAACATTTATAGGAGATGCTCTATAATTGCATTGCGCTCCAGTTGCCAAAAACTGTAAAGCAACTTTCTAACTCGAGCAATTACTCAAGACCCTGGTCTGCTGTAAGAGAAATGCTTGTAGGCTGTGTTATAGAGTCCCGTAATAGCTCTACAAATGGTAAAAGGTTCTAATTGCAGAATCTAACACATGATAATCGCTTGAAATGCAAATTTTCTGTTCGTGCTGTTCGGGATTACATTTCACAAAACGTAATCAAGACGAAAATAAACGATAGAAATCTGTTTCCTCTTATTTGGACGTTTCCTTTTAAAATGAAGCTCAGTAATGTGCCACTGTGTTAACAATGTTTTTAAAGGTACGAAAGGGGGCCTCCGCAGCATAATGACCCAGAAGCCTCCCATCAATGCGGTCACTGTGAGTTCAAGTTCAGCTCATGCTGGCTTCCTCTCAGGCCATACGTGGGAAGGTCTGCCTATATTACCGCCAAATGAATAAATAAATAAATAACGGTACGAAATTTCTGATTTACGTTGTAGGTCACTTTATTTGGACAGAGCGCGGGAGCACAATCTACCATTGTGCACTTGATGTCGGAGAAGAGTTCGCCCTATTTCCAGAAGGCCATCGTCGAAAGTGCACCCTTTACAATTCCATTCAAAAAGTTTGCAGAAGCAATTGTCCTTAGCGACTACTTTGCCGAATTCCTGAACTGTGGCGAAGGGGATATTGCCTGTCTTCGCACCAAGACAGCAGAGGAGATAGCTAACGCTCAGTTTAAATCTCGCAGCAAAATTGCCTCTCTCAAGTTCCTTGAGGAATTCGAACCTTGGGGCCCTTGGGTGGACGGTGACGAGATAAAGATGGAGCCTGTGGAGGCGTACGAGAAAGGCAAGTTTTTCGACAAACCACTCATCATCGGGACGACCACCGAGGAAACTCGGATATACATCTACGAAGCTTGGAAAAAGAGAGTTACCTCCCCTGAGTACGCACTAGTCGTCGCCACTGTCTCACCTAGCCACGTGGTCGAGATCTTGTATGAGTATCCACCCGACGATCCGACAGACGAACGAGACAACCTCGTCCTTCTTTCAACGGACTTTGTGTTCATCTGCTCCACACGCCACGTGACTCGCGAGGCCCTGAAGAAGAACACAACAGACGTGTGGTTGTATCTGTACGATCACGCCTTCTCGTTCCCGGGCTGGGAGCCCCACTTTAACTTCTGCCAGGGCCACGTCTGTCATGGCTCCGACATGCCGTTAGTCTTTCAAACAGCCTCCTATGCCGGCTTCCAGTTGACACAGGACGAACTTATCCTATCTGATGACTTAATCACTTACTTCACGAACTTCGCTAAGTCCGGTAACCCGAACAACCCAGGGGCTGTTAAGAAAGGCACAAAGCGCCAAGAACAGATACTGAGCTGGCCGAACTACAATTCAGACAACGGCTGGCCACTAATGCGATTCATGACCCCAAACAGTAAAATAGATCCGGACTTCAATGCTCCATACTGTGATTTTTGGGATAGAGTTGGATATAAAGCATAATTAAAGGTGTCTAATTAAATAAAAATATTTCAACATATATTTTGACAAGTGAGCTACATATAACTGCGTGTGTTGTAAAAACATTTATTGAAGGAAAACACAAAATTTTATTTAATTATCTGATTGGTCTTTTGGGCCAACCTAAAGAATTTTTCACTTCGAGGAAGGCGGTCAGCTTTATGGGTTGAAGAACCGGGTTACACTACCGACCTGTGGCAAGCGACTTGACGGACTTTGTCACGTGCAACAGATATAAGCACACGATATTCATGGAAAGGAAATGGTCTTCAGCCAGCAACAAAATGTTCCAAACTGCTCAAGGGCAGCTAGAGCTAGCGGAAGAACAGTTATGGTTCGCTCTGAAAGGCTGAGAATGAACCCACATATTGTTTATTGTCTCAGGGGTTGAAAGACAGGTGTCTGAACCACTCAGCCCTGACCCGCTTTAGAAAAGGCAATAAACATGAAGCTCATCATCATCACGTCGAATTTTGAGCTTATTTGACTTAAAACCTTTAAGTGCATTTCCATGCAGTCTGTGCTCTCTCAAAATACAACTGAGTGCGATGATCACAGCATAATGAGATGTCAAAACAGGCACTTGTGGTTGAAATAGATCCTAATGCGCTATTAAAATACAGTTGACTGTAATAGCCACAGCGTAATGCGCTATCAAGAAACAGGTACACGTGGCAGAAATCCTCTAGCGTAATACACAACTAGTGAAATCCCGAAAAACTTAACTTCACTTTGACTCAGTATTACAGCAATTTTTTTTCCAATGATCCTGAGGGTGGCAACATCAATTGCGTTTTTCGGAGTTACACTACTGTATTGTTGCTGAAATGGTCACACAGTGATATCCACTGTCAAAATACATTTGACCTGAATAGCCACATTACATTAAACCGTCAAATACGTTTTTTTTATTTAGCTGAAATTGTCTCAATATATTGATTCACACAGTCATGCTCACATGTGAGACGTTTAATGTCGCGGGTACATTTTCCTGAGATAAAGGGTATTCAGCCGGTTTCTTTCCTCTGTAGCCCTGTCTGACCTCACGCAATTGAAAAATTGCTGAATACTGCGTCAAACACCCGTTCAATCAATCAATCAGTCAATCAGTACGGTGTGGTCCGTGCCTGTCGTTTAACGTAATACAGCTAACTTTACTTGGCGTTTATTTTCAGTCAAGGGAAAATACCTAAAACGACATTGACATCAAAAATGAAGCAGCCATTAAGTAATGTCCAGATCATTTTGAATAATTTGTAGGTTTGAACACGGATTCTGTTTGGACGACTGTTAGGATTACGCTTAATCTGTATATGTCATATTGTATGTAAAAAGAACCCCACGCCTTTTCACATGAGCTCTGCTGAGCGAGCTATAAACTCTACACGCATATTGAAGGTTATGAGACCTGTGGAAAACATGAGGCGGACATATGATTTTTATTTATTTATTTCATTGATGTTTTACACAATGTTCAAGAATATTTCATTTTATACCACGACAGCCAGTATTATGGTGGCAGGAAATCAGGCAGTGTCCCGGGAAAAACCACGACCATCCACATGTTGCTGAAAAACCTTCCTGCTTACGGCCGGCGAGGAAGTCAGCACGAGGTGGACATGGCCTCACAGCCTTAGTGAGAGGCTCTTGGGTAACTGCGCGGCACTAAAGCGCGCTAATCACCTCGGCCACGGAGACCTCAGAAATGGAGGATATTTTCATATCATACACTTCACCGCTGCGTAATGCAGACTTGAAATCGGCAGCACACCAGGAGGTGGTGGTTTTGACAAAGATGCTTTGTCTTTGCAAGGTGCAGCTGTACCAACATCGCGGTATTTACGCCACTGTTCATCTACTGTTCTTTTCTAACGACCCTTTTGTTCAAAACCCCACAGGCTAGAAGGAACAATTCTTAATTCGTCTCCTTACCAAATCAAACTATATGTTTATAAAAAATGACAAAATACACAACAAATCTGAAGCTAATTTTATGTTCATATTAAGGAAAAATTAGTTTTATTTCCCCATAGCGACCATTAATTAACACACATGTTTAATTGTTCGCCACAAAAGTATAGATAAGGAAACGAACGATTAATTATTAGCGGTCGTAGAGACTGAGATATTAAAATAGTAGCTGAGTAATATCTACATTGAGCAACGTTATTACTGTTGGGATTTGCTGTAAATATGGCTAACCCTTGGGTGTTAATACACCAGTTTGAAGTCCTTGAACAGGCCTACGGGTTGCCGGCAGTAGTCGTGGATATAAACCTCTTTGGCTAATCCACGGTTGAGTGTGTCCTGGTAGAAGCCGTTGGCATGGATTAGAAAACGGCGAGGGAAAGTATGCCTCCTTGTCGAATGCCCGTTCTTATGCTCACTGAACCGACACATGCTAAATACATACTCTGACAGAACGCTCTGCATGTTCCACCCGGGCCAAAGTCTGTGCACTTAGCTGTTTACTGTTGCTGATATGTGAGGAGTATAAGCACATCAACCTGTGTTGTGGCCTGATCTCACGCGTACGATTTGAGGATTTTAAACGTAGCCGACTGAACTCACCGTATCCAGCATAAAAATGTTCGATGACGAATTTTCTGTCATCGTGCAATGCTTGAAAGGAAATATGGTGTAATGTGCGAAACACCGATTACTGTTGTGCGGTGAGTTAGAGAGACCACGGACATATGACGTGACATGTACTAGCTCTTGACCATGGGACAGTGACATCGGGTGAGTACAACAACAACCTGTTATAAATGTTAAATATGCCACTATGATCCAACCATACTATGCGAAATGGGCAAATAACATGTAGGCTGATCGACATTTCAGGTAGAAAATAGTGCCAGGGTTATTTAATATTATTTGAACAAAAGATGAGACAAATAACGGGTATTCCGATTGATTGATATTTAAGGTCGCAAAAATATGTACTTGAGGATACACCTCAAGTGAAGAAGATCCAGAGTTCAATTCTGTGTCTGGGAACAACAAAACCTTTAGTATATTGTACTCTACAAGTCTGCTCTGGCATAAAGCACGTTAATACACCAGTCCTCAAGATAGATTTTCAACGTAAACAACCAAACAACAGACAAGTGTACTGATTAAGAAGTAGGCAAATGCGAGTCATGTAAAGGCGAGCAGAGATCTTATCTTCACTGATTTTGCGTGCTTCTTTTTTTTTAAAGCAACCAATGCCTTAAAGGAACCGGATGTATTGTATCCGACATACCGCACAGGTTATTGTCCTCTCTATATGAAAAGCGGTCTTTTGCAATTTTTTTCCTGTACCATATGCATACATAAAATTCGGAAGTGACCGCATGGGTTATTAGGCCAACAAATCGCTGATGAAAACTTCCGATACATCAGTGATCTTAGCTCCCTGGTTATATACGTTCACACACTGTCCCTAAGGACGAGAGGCTGACTGGCTGACATGAAACCCTAACTTTCAAATGAGATCAGACAATGAATTCGCATGTTCTACACCTTCAGTGTCTCCACTGACCATTTTCAACACCATTGAGAACAGCTTATATGCTCACCATTTCAGTTCTTTATTTCTTCTCTGGTATATTCTTATAAAACCTTATTCTAAATTAGCCATTGATCACTGGGGTCGAGGGCTCGAATCTCACTGTTACCAGAAAAAAGCTCTCGAATAAACCGTTTAAGAAAAAAAGAAAAAAAAATTCAACTTCTTACTTTATTTAATGTTTGAAATACTTATATGTTGTGGGGAATTGTTTCTGTGTTTATTTACGAGGGGTGTCCATTCTGCATTCTTTGCATCGGCAGTGCCGTCACTCATCGTATGACAAGGCCAGTCGTTACCCACAAATGCACTCTTCGTGACAAATGTTTGTATTATATTCACGTATAAACCAGTTTTCTGTTGCTGACAGTTCTTATGATTCAACGATCCCCTGGCATGTATAGTGTTAATTCTTTCCCCTGTATTTCACAGAAGCGTCAGTATGGTGGACGAGACGGACAAAGCCCTCATTTCGCTCGGCGTCCTGGTAGGAGCGGCTATCATCTCCGCGATCATTGCCAAGATTGTGGACATCTGTTACGATCGGGCTTCCATAAGAGATGACGCCAGTGACGTGAGCGAGCACACGCGTAATCTTATTCGCGCGAGATTAACTGTGATGAAGTTCCGTAAAAAAGGGAACAATGATGTGAAGACGCCACTGGAGTCCGAGACGGAAAAGAAAGACAATGCCGTGAAAGTGTTCCGTATTTGGTCCGCCAAGAGTAGAGCGCGAGCTAATCCGGGTATTTCAGACAACAGCAAAAATCAAGATGGCGGCGGGAAAATTGAAGTGGAAGACATTGTAGACGAGGAAAGTAAGATCACCAAAGATAACTCGAATAATGGAACAGTGGAGAACACAGAAAAAGTGGTGACTGTTGATGAAACGGTGCATATTTCCGCTAGTACAGAGATGAAACGACCCAAATCAGCTCTGAAAAAGCCTAAACCAGCGGGAGAGGCAGCGAGTTCTGGAAGTGTCTTGGAAGGCTCTGATGGCGTCAGGCCTAAGTCAGGTGTAAAGAGGGTGACAATAACTGAGCCCGTGGCGACCCCGGGAACGGAAGATGGGCAGAGGACACCAGGGAAATCAGTATCCCCTGGGTCAAGCCCTGGCGGCAGCGCGGGCACACCTTCCGTCGAGAGCACAAGTAAACCCGAATCTGAAGCTCAGATAGAACCGCTTACAGCGAAGCAGAACGACAGCCCTAGTACATTGAAGGGATATGAGGACGGACGGGGTGGAGGAGGCGACCCCTCCGGGGCTGAGGTGGGTGTGATCCGGGCATGGGAGGAGGGGAAAGGTGGTCAGGGCGGTCACGAGGCCCGAGGGAGCTCTCCGGGAACATCCCCACTCAAGGGCAAGCTGAGTTGGAAAAACACGTATGTTTTATATAGGGGCACATCTGACGACCAACTCCTTAAACCCTTCACAACTAATAGCAAATCGAAACCTAAACCCAAAACCAAAAAGCGAGATTTCAAGAAGTCTGCTACTGGCAAGAAATAGGATTAGGTGGATAATACTGAGAAATACTGCCATAAGTTACTTTCCTTTTGCTCGTGTGAAGCCTATGGACTCATAACTGTCCCAGGCTATATTCTGCACATTTAATCACACGTAATTTTCCTAAAATTCAAAAAAAATAACAGACCTAACATCAAATCATTCAGATGGCTAGACGACAGATGGGGACCATTCTCTTTTCACACTTTATCTCTGATCACGTGTTACCCGTGTTCTTCTCTGCCTTCAGTGATATGTAAAACTTAAGCCGCGAAATCAATAAGTGTATTATACAAACGTTAAGTGAGCTCGTACTTTTGCATCACTATCCTTTCACCCGCATGGCTTGATCACAGATTCGGTCTATTATGTACCGACATCCTTCGTGTCTGTAAGTCACAGTATTTTCTAAAAGCGGAAGCTCAAAAGCCTCACAGAATACTGAATATTTTCTCTTCAAACACATGGAGAAAGAATTAATGATTTAATTTCGCAGTGAAATGCTTTTTTTGAAACTATTCACAGGGTATCTCTATTGTAACGTAGGTTCACACTTAAAGTTAGCGCCGTAGTACTCAATCACTACAAAGCTTACTTCGACTGCTAAGTGATCTTCCAGGAAACGCTGCTTGCTTGAGCCAAACTGCGTGTTGTGGGTTTAAATTACACCGTGTGCTTCCGGTACAACGCTTGCTTTCAGTTCTCAGTGCATAAAACAACAATGAAAGAAAGAAAGAAAGAAAGAAAGAAAGAAAGAAAGAAATAAATAAATAAATAAATAAATAAATAAATAAATAAATAAATAAATAAATAAATAAAACCTTTACCTGCGAATGATAACGTTGCTCAAAATCCGGAAAAAAACCCCAACCAAATCTTGAAACTTCAGGTAAATACCGTGTTGGATTCAGCAGGCAAAGTTACATCGAACAGGATACAATTTAATGTGTCCTTAAATGATAAACTTACGAAGAAAATGGAGAAAACTGAAAAATAGGGCACATAACGAAATAAAGATGGCCGCAGATGACTCTTTTGTCTACGGAATTCAAAAGTTATTTACATTTCGAGTTGGTCTTCATATGTGGTAACAACATATAAGCGATCTCGTTCAGCTGTTTTGGATAAGAAGAGTTTTTAAGGTTATGAATGAAACTCAAAATGGCCGCCAAACCACGGAACCGTTAAAAACTCCGAAAGTGTCAAGCTCAAAGTGTACAAACACAGGCTTCAAACAGTTTCAATAGGTGTCTTGCCAGGATGGCCTGGAACCCTAAAACAAATTCATATAATGTGTACCTTAGTATATTCAGAAATTATTCCGTCACAATTCAGGGCAAATATTATCAAAAACTGCTTAACCCCCCCCCCCCCCAAAAAAAACAAAAACAAAAAACAACAAAACAACATGTTTGTGATGCAGTGAAATATTTTGTTTGTTGTATCTCCATGCAATGTCAACAGCTGTGTCTAACCGTGTTATTGGTATTGTTTGGGTTTCTTCTTCACCAAGGGCACTGTGTATGTATATGTCGATGTGTGTTGGTGTTGTGTTGTATTGTGTTGCGTTATCATGAATGTTTTTGTAATCCTGATCATATTAAATATCAAATGTTGCCATAGATTTTCCAATTGTCCAGCCCTACGTGAGATCGAAGAGGGAGAGAATTCTTGGTCGCACATCCATTAGGATCTCGGATTTTACGAAATGCATTTCCAATGTCATCAGGAAATGTCTCACGCCAAATTCAACCCTTTGTGTGAGAAGACGATTTATTCTTCTCTAGATCTTCCTCTACCATGTAACATTCTGAGTTTTTATTCATCTCACATCACCTTTGGTGATATAGTATTTTTAATTTATTTATTTATGTAACTAGTGTTTTACACCAAACCCAAGTATATTTCACTTATACGACGGCGGCCAGCATGATGGTGGGAGGAAGCCGGGCAGGAAACCCACGACCATTCGCAGGTTGCTGGTGGATGAATTCCTTTTAACTTTCTGTTTCTAATATAAGACTACACTATTGCTGAACACTGTAAACAGATTTTGATGGCTGTTATCACGCTAACCACACAAGCCGTTAAACACATGCACTTAAAAAGTTGGTGATAACTGATAAAGCGTGGGTTCTGCACAGCTCTATCCTGTACATGTATCTAGTATAACTGTGTTGTTGCTATTGCTTAAAGGATGATTGGTATGTAAATAACTTAACTTGTGGTGTTCTTGTCTTGGTGTAATGCATGTAGATAAACTCTCCAGTATCTTACTTCAGCAATATGTCTGATTGTTTTCATGCAGGTGCATATATAGCACTGTCCATTTTCGTCCACACTTAACTGTACATGTATTTCTGTATTTGTGCATAACTTTCTTCCTCTAAGCGTGAATCTAACTAAAATGCCAGCGTCTGTCGAATTGTGAAAAATTGTAGTAAGTACTCTAATGTTAATAAATGTTTCTTCCGCCGTTGAATGTTTGTCGATGTTTATATTTATCGATCGACGCTAACATGTCAAACCGGGAATCGGTGGGAACTTACTGTACATTGTATTTTCGTCTCTTTTTTGGCTGTGTTACTACTGTGATCACTGACATGAGCACTATATTGAAGCCCAAGAATCCAATCTGTAATGCACTCTTTGTCGTGTCTTATACACTAATTCCATTAATCCCACAATTCCGGGGGTGGTCTATGGGCATATAGCGTGTTAGAATGAATAGTGGCTCGCTTGTACCACTCGCAAACTCTTTGAGAGGCATTTGGAAGCTCACTGGGTAACATCACCAGTTTTGTATGAATGGCAACTTCTGATTTCTTAGGTTGCAAGGTTTCGATGTGCATTTTAACATCGTGGCAAAACGTTCTGACATCGTTTGACAACGATGCTGGAATGTACATAGAAACGCCATCGAAGTCCACATGGAGAGAGGTACATTAGGATTAATCAGGATTAGGAACATAACACTGCGGGATTATTTTTACAAGGGTCCGTAATATTATGTGCCCCTAACTAGCCTGATCCGCAAAAGGACAGTTAGTTCACGATCGCCTGGCTACCATAAGGGTGTGTCAAGAGAAATTAGCATAGGTCTGGTTGCTCTAGACACTATGGTAACCGTAACACTGTACGCTACGTCATGGAATGGTTCACTAACAGGCCCCAAATGCCCTGATCGCTATATTAAGCATGGGACAGGAGACGTTTTGTATCGCCAAGCGACGTATGCCCAAGGCTGTCCGTTATCACTCTTGTAACGACGTTTACGTAACGCTACTAAGGCTTTGCCAAACAACACTAATCTGGCTACCGGTGAATATTTATGTACAAAAACAGGATTTAAACATTGCGCTTTCTTACACTTACTTATACCTTATCCTTTTCTGTTTAATCATTTCACTAAACTTTTGACAAATAAAATAAATGTTGTGAAACAAGACCTAATGGCTACCGTGGATCGCCGAAAAAATGTAACTAATATTCCGTTCAGTTCAAGAGAGCACGAGTTTTAAACTAGATATCTGTTTCCAGGCCAAAAGCTGAGTTAGTTGTGATTTCCATGGAAAGATGATGGTCGACTGGACGAGGCCGACAACCGCGCATGCGCAGATGTGCCGACAATTGGAATGATGGGGCGACGAAATTTTCTCGGACTAACAGTTGAAGTGCAATTGTGGAATTGAGCAACCAAAATACGTAACACCGATTTCTGGCTCAGAAAAATCTCTGTTGGTCAATAGCCAGATTATCGGCAGAACATATGGACCACTGAAGTTTTAAAGTTGTGAATCAGTTTAAAAATCAAACCGCCAACAGCAACAATGATGAGCTATCAATAGAAAATGATGTCTTTTTATGAGTTTTGTATGATTTACCCTGAGACAGTATAAAAACAGATTCCAACCTGCAGGTCACACGGAAACGAACTGGTTGTGCTTCTGTGTGTATAAAGAATGGTGATCGAGATGTCATTTTTATTTTGAGATGCAATGAGGCTTACTCAGAAACCTGATGAAGAATGCAATATAATGCCAAAGTTACGTGGACCAACAATATATGCAACACACGCGTACCATTTCTAAGACCATGTGGAGATGTGCTCCTCTGCCTATAGTTGGACTTCACCCGGTCTGTCGCTTGTTTCCAGTCACTGACGAAGGAACAGCGCATGCGTGAATCTCCCTGATCGGACAGATCAACTCATGGGTCGTCTGTTGCCAGAAGAAGCATTAGTGAATGTTAACTTAAACAGATTCGGCCCCGTTTCAAGTAGGATGGCTACATGCGTTTCGGGCACGTGGGTGGGTTACGTTTATATACAGATGTTAAACCTTTGAATCGGAAAGAATTTAATACTTGTATATGTATGTGAAATGGGCAAATGTGCTGTATTAAAATTATTGTCAGTTTGAGATTTGCGATTTTTTCTGGTATACGATACAAATTAACATATGCGCCCGTCTCCGGTTGACTGGCATTTCCATCTCGTTGCTTTCTCTGGCTGTGATTAGTTTTGATGTATTTGTCAGGAACTATTTAATTTAGTTAAATAGTTAATTAATGATTAATACGCTCACAGAGTGTCAGCGATTGGAACTCTCCTTCGCATGTTGTTACTCGCAAAATTTGAGCTCAACACCTGCAGTACTGTTTTAGATACCACTCTTAGCATTTACGTTGGCATTGCTGTCATTGGATGCCGCTGCTGACAGACACACTGGGAATATGCCATAGGGCCCCACTGCATTTATTTGTACAGGCAACCTTAAATTGTCACGACAAATCCATTTGTTCAGAAATTTTCCCACGACGTTGGAAGTGGTTTTTAAAGTTACACGGGCGCACTTAATTTCCCGACTATTTATGCAGTAGTAAATGTCAACTTCAATCCGAAATATCAGTATAACACTCGGGGGGGGGGGGGGGCAGCCATCTTGAATAACAATGACCTTACGTCAGAAATTATTTGTTAAATTGAAAAAATTCAATAAGTTCAAAATTAGTAATGCTTGCGTGATTTCACCATTTTTCATAATGAAAATATTTTACTTAGATTTGAAAATAACACCGAGCCTACTTTTTGGAGAAAGATGGCCATTCAATACACACAGGACTAGAATCGGCCATTCACGACGCACACCCGACGATAAGCGAAGTGGATTAGGATTTTCTCAATTATGTACATATATATATATATATATATATATATATATATATATATATACATTACCAACCTTTCGTGTGTACCACCTTTCTTTACCATTGAGGGTGAAACCAAGTCTCATCATGCCGAAGAAAATGTCGCTGGTAATTAAGAATCTAACTCCAAAAACTAACATTAGTATGTCACTCTAGAGCTGACCCAATTGTTAGGGGCATAAAAGTGACAAGGCAAAACAATTAGCCAACAAAGGCAGTTTAACACAACTTTAAACTATTTTACGTAAGTTCCGTTTTTGTTGTGTCGTTCGAATGACCAACTGAAATTCTCGAAAGCCAAACTTAATATCTCGTGGACACAAGTAATTCTGCATTTCTATTCACAAGTCATTTCCAACACAGGACATAATGGGGTCTGAACCTTTCCAACCCAAAATAACATGTGTGAAACTCTTTTAGTTGTGTTTATGGCGTACTTTTAAAAAAAATGATAATAATAATTAAAAAAATGTATTTCACCTTGTCACTTTTTACGGCTTTGTAGTGTCCATTCATAGATGTGAGAAAACGCAGAGAAACCAGCATGGCCACATTTGAAAGAGAAACATTCATCAGTTTCGACGATGTCCGAAAGACATAGTGGTTACCTCAGTCACGAAATTCAAATGAATATGTTGATCTTACACGGCGCGTGACCGTGTTGTCGCATCAGATCGAACGCGACGAGTCAAATGAAAAAGAGGACACTCCTTTCTTCCACCATTAGCAGCTTTATAATAAAAACGGTTTTAGTTGTTTTAGCAAATCAGCATTAGCGTATGAAGTGGTTTCAATGACACCCCGAAGAATCATTGAGCAAAGCCATGATTCACGTTGACAATGGAAGTTCTGGTAATGTTCGTTTCCTTACGTTCTTCTTCGTGGATAGCGTCCCTGCTTATCACCCGTTTTTCATAGACACGACGGCGCTGGTCTCAACGCCTTGGCAAGAACGATCTTTCCAACGCACAATCACAAACACAATCGGGACACAAAGCCTGGAATTTACATTTACAATTACTCATTGCTCACAAGTTTTATACAACACGTAAACGTGAGAGCATGTGAACCACTTTAACGGCCACTGGTGATCCGTTTCTTAAGTGCTTATTGCAGTCCACTTTATCCGTTACTTGATCAGGCTTTGCTCAGAAAAAACCGATATGCTTTTGACGTTGTCAATGATTTTCAAGAATATTTCACATACGAAGACGGCCAACTTCTTGAGCGCAAGGAGATGGGAGATGGCAAGTAACCGATAAACTTTCCCACGTGTGACATCTGTAGAGTTTCACTTGCAAGGGACATGGTGTAAGGCAAGTGAACCCTGTGACCGCAATGCGACGAAGTCTTAAATTTTGACTTTAGCCAAAAAAGGCTCCAGCATGAGAAATTGGCTCCAAGCGTCCCCAATTTGAACCCCCTAGGTTCACAAAGTAAGCCATGAAGTCAAATTTTTAATTTTAACCGAAGTCAAACCAAACTTTTGGCAGTACTTTGATGACACCTATACTGGATCCCAACACAGGAGTGTAAAATCTGATATTTCAAAAGCATATCAGGGCCTACGGGGCTGGACATATTCACGTAAAAGGACTGTGTTTAATTCGTTTATCTGATCCTTTGTCAACTTACAAATTTGCCCACGTGTGACGTACATATGTACAAATATGCACGCCATAGTGGTGATAACAAGTTCTCATATAAGCGTCGTCGACCACATACTGACACCACGGCCCCTCCGATACTGAGAGTCGGGGAATGCACAAACTCCCAAGCCCAAGTCAAAGTGTTGAATTAATCTTCCATACAACCCTATGGTGTCCCTTTGCCTTCAAAAGGTATTACAACTAAACAAACACACAAACATGTGCATTGAGAGACTGGCGGGCCTTTACGCCCGTATTCTCACTCAAACATGAACGTTCCTATATGTATTGGCGTCCAGGCCTCTGGCAAACAGACAACAAAGTACTGTCCTCAAGCAGAATTCAAACAAAACCGGCGAGATCCGGTCAAAAATCGGTATAATTTGTATTTTTTATACAGTCTACAAATCTATCCGCTACTTAAAACATGTAATATTATAAATTCAATCCTGGTCCTAACAAACTTGTATAATTGTTCCTCATATACCTTAACTAATAATCTACACATAAGTGAGGAAAATAAAAAATCACCGAAGAAAACATATGTACTAAGTAGATGTCTCAGAAACTGAAGAAAACTTTGATCTTTGGTCTATTGGTCTTGGATATATGTAATGTGGAAAGCACGAACAGCTTCAAACTGGTTTCAACATTATACCAGCCTCAAACTGGTTTCAACATTTATACATGTATATGCATGTATGTGCGCTATATGTATAATAAAACTTAATTATGGGTGTTGAGAATAGGGTAAAATTAAAATCTCAAAATTGTCAACTGACTGGTACCTTGCCTCCAAAGTAGCTCCTGTTTTAGATGGCTTGTAGGATACTATATGACAGAGTAGATCTACTGCCAGAGTATAGTACGGAACTACAACCTCTCCAGAGTTATCTCTTTTATAACATGTACATGTGTAAATATGAACTAGGTAACAGGATATAGTATGTCATAAAAAATTATTCTATAAATTATACATCTACATGTATATGAATCCAAATACAGTAATAAGTCAACAAATATGCATACCGGCTTCCAAATTCTATCACATTTGATTCACACAACCACTAAAATCCATAAATCTGCACAAAAATGTATACCCGTAGTATTATGATACCACCAACAAGAATAAAAATAATTTCATTTGCATATTCAGCATTTTCCATATGATAATAAATTCACAAATGTACTGACCACAGTCAGTGGCTCAGGCAGTTTTAGATCAGCAAATCAGGGCTACCGTAACATATGATAAGTATTAACCGCTTCATTCAGATCACCGGACTTGTGATCAGTATTATGCTAACCTGTCAGTGTACTTGTGGCTAAGTTATTGTTGGAGCTGAAAGTAATTATTGCGTTTAATTACCACTATTACATATAATGCAGATATAGACAGTACAGGTGTAGGTAGCTATTTCAGTCACTTTGGGGGGTCTTGGTGGATCGCCGTTAGCACAAAACAAAGGCTCATGAGACTCTCACCAATGTAATTCCAGTTCGAGCCCAACTTCCGGCTGGCTTTTCCACCAGCGAATGTGGGATGGTCTGCCAGCAACCTGCGAATGATCACTGGGTTTTCCCTTGGGCTCTGCCCAGTTGCCACCTGCTGTAATGCTGGTCACGTTCATATAAGTGAAATGTCTTGAGTACTGTGTAAAACTCCAATCGAACAGAAAATATCTCTGCAGTGGCATTATGCTTAATTATTGCTTGACACTGAATACATAAGTAAATTCTTAGGGTAATACCATTCTGGTGTCACCTGTTAAATACGATCTTGAAGCTGGTACACAACAATAAACTTATCTATCCATATCCTACATCCTATCCTGCTGGTAGGAGACTGAGCCCGGTTTTCTCCACACATATACCCCATAACCAAATCGTACAACTGAAATATTTTAACACAAGAACTATTTTAAAGCATAAAATGCCAAACAGATATGATAAAACAGGGAAAAAAATGGGGGACGAAAAAAGAGAAAATCAATGTTTAAAGAAATTACATGGTACCTTTTCACCAGTCTGAGAAACAATTACCAGAAACCAAATAACACACAAACATACCAACACTGCAATCTGTAATCTCAGGTGAACTGTGAAAAATCAAATTAAAATGTAATTCTCACATGTCTCCCAAGGTATTAAGGGAAATACACATCTGGAATACTTAAGGAGAACACACGTGTGTCTTTCACACAGTAAAAAAAAAAACGGACATGGGCATGCAGCAATACAGTCTTAAAAAACCTTCAACATTTCTGTTGATATACATATTTAGAGCATCAACACCTAATAGGAATTATGCTGAAATTGCAACGTGTTCACACTAAAAGTGTAAGTTAATGTTTATTTTGACATTTTTTATATTGTTATCCAAGACTGTTTATTGCAACATTCACATTTTAATCTTTGGATGATAATCTGTGGGTAAAATACAGCTTTGCATGTCTCTGGTTTAGATTGGACTGTGATGTGTCCTATCAGAGACTATTACAAGAAGACAGAATTGATTTTAACAACTTAGAAATAACAAGAGAATAGGCTAATGGGATGATCTCCATCTTTTACTGTATAAAAGGTATAAATGATTATTAAAACATGCAACCAATAAAACGTATTAACACTGTGTACATACTTTTGATTTATACAATGATAGCAAAGTGTTTGGTACACAACCTTTGCCAAGATTTAAATTGCTGCCCAACCGCCTTCAGGTTATCATGTAATGTTATTGTCACAAAATAGTACTAAAAATCTCTTAATAAATAAATGTAATAGATACCTTACTTAACAGTAAGGAGCTCTACATGTATGTAATAAATTCATATATTACAGATTGTATACCCTGCATCACAGTCACCAATTAGACAAACCAATTTTGTACATATTGAGAAACTTAGAAAACTTGATTAAAGTTAAACACTGACATTTTATAATGAATGCATGAATGATGCATCTATGTTGTGTCAAAGGAGAAGTAATACAAATTTCAAAACCAATAAATACTGAATAAAGAAGACGAAAATTGTTTAGTGGCATGAGCCCCAAAGGATTAAGCAGACATATCCTCAGTCTCCTCCCTGATTACTTGTCCTGTAGTCAGTACAGCCACCCAAAGTGTCAACTTTCTGAAAACCACAAAACACATTACATATATAATACACAATGATGATTGTTATCGTTATGGATGACACCGTGCAAGATCCTGAGAAACTTCCTCACATACAAGATCCTGTGAAACTTCCTCAAATACAAGTGAAACTTCCTCAGATACAAGATCCTGTGAAACTTCCTCAAATACAAGTCCTTGAGAAACTTTGTCATATGTAAGATCCTGAGAAATTTTCTCACATGCAAGATGCTCAGAAACTTTATCACATGCAAGATCCTGAGAAACTTTCTCATAACCAACATCATGAAAAACTTTATCATACGCAAGATCCTGAGAAACTTTGTCATATACAAGATCCTGAGAAACTGTCTCACATGTGACACACAGGTATAAGTATTCGCTCTGAATTGGTGGAATTCTTTAACACACAGAGGAACAAATGTTCACTTATTGTCACTAAGCTCCAGTGAACACAGAGAGCTGGGGAATCCCCAAATGTCCTGTCCAGGCCTGGCTGGAGCCTGTGTGTAGAGTGCCTTAGCGACTGATTGTCATCAAGGTCATTGGAAGACAGGTATGTACACATGTATACACTGAAGGCTGTCGACATTACTCTAACCATTCATGTACACACTGAAGGCTGTCAACATTACTCTAATCATTCATGTACACACTGAAGGCTGTCAACATTACGCTAAACATACCTGTACACACTGAAGGTTGTCTACCTTACTCTAACTATACATGTACACACTGAAGGTTGTCAACATTATTATAACCATACCTGTATACCCTGAAGGCTGTCAACATTACTCTAACCATTCATGTACACACTGAAGGCTGTAAACATTACTATAACCATTCATGTACACACTGAAGGCTGTCTACATTACTCTAACCATACCTGTACACACTGAAGGCTGTCAACATTACTCTAATCATTCATGTACACACTGAAGGCTGTCAACATTACTATAACCATACCTATACACAGTGAAGGCTGTCTACGTTACTCTAACTATACATGTACACATTGAAGGCTGTCAACATTACTATAACCATACCTGTACACAATGAAGGCTGTCAACATTACTATAACCATACCTGTACACACTGAAGGCTGTCTATGTTACTTTAACTATACATGTACACACTGAAGGCTGTCAACATTACTCTAACCATTCATGTACACACTGAAGGCTGTCTACATTACTCTAACCATACCTGTACACACTGAAGGCTGTCACCATTACTCTAACCATTCATGTACACACTGAAGGCTGTCAACATTACTACAACCATAACTGTACACACTGAAGGCTGTCAACATTACTCTAACCATTCATATACACACTGAAGGCTGTCAACATTACTCTAACCATTCACGTACACATTGAAGAATGTCTACATTGCTATAACCATACGTGTACACACTCAGGACACCTGCTTCTTGTCTGACACAGCATAGAGTTTTTTATCAAAATTTCTTTGAGCCAATAAAAATAAAAACAAAAGTGCTATTCTTGCAACAGATGTTAACTATGTCACAGTTCTCAACCTACAGGTAATTTTCTCTCACAATGGTAAAATCAATATACTTGTTACACTTGTATCACTAAATACATGTAGGATAGAACTGAACTCCCTCTCAACAGAAATACTGTACAATTAATGCATGCTGCAGAGTGGAACATCATAATTTTTCGCCTCAAGAGAATTGTCAAACCACGATGTTCCATTCTGCAACATGTAACAGTCGTTTTATTCTACCGAATGACACATGGTGATCAAATGTGACAGCGTACTGATTTCCACTCTGCTTGACAAACCAGACAGAATGCGCTTGAGAAACTGACAGTAGCAGACAAGCAAATTTATTACAAGGAGATACAACTCGCAACCAGACGAAAAAGTAAATACGATGATGCAGTATGGCTGAGCGTGATACAACGTATCTGTCAAAACAACGTCACTGGTTGCAGCATCCTGAATTGCTGAACCCCACATGATGTGGTTTTATCCAATGAGGGGAAGAGAAACATAAATAAGGTATAATAAAGAGTTGAACCATGACAGCTGTTACAAATGCTACAACTCCAGTCTTCCTCTCACCTTCTCTTTCATATAGCACAGGTAATTTGTCCACAGAAAAGAAGCTGTTGCCAACAGGTAGACTTTCTTGTCAGTGGGCACGAAAGCAAAGTTAATGGTCTGTACAATAGGCCAGTACGTCAGTCCTGTCTGGTAACAGAAGAGAAAGAATAAAGCCATGGGGTAAAAAACAACACCCAAATTGCCGTACCATTTCAACCATGATTACGATTCTCATATTTCCTGATTCTAATACTGCAGAAAGATGTCTGGAGGTTTCTTTGGAAGGTAGGATAATATCCCACCAAGGAAATGTATGTTTCTGTATCAAAACTAATATTTTATGACATAGATTTGTCTCCAACAATGTGCTTTTGGGGCAAAATTTTAAGCCTTTCACAGTATATCATGAGGTGAAAAATTCATGTATTTAATTTGCTAATTAATACTGTTGAAGTAATAAAAGACATTTGTATATATTATATTATGAAATGATGACAAATACAAGTAGTTATCAAGAAGCTATAAAAAAATACATGTAATCTGGACAGTAGTTTTTGTGCGTGCATGAATTCAAAGTTCTGAGAATATATTTAATCAGCCAATTAGGTTAAATTGTGTTCTTAAAGACATGATGGAACTGCAACCACGTAACCTATAAAGAATATGAATCAAGGGCCACAAGTCTCTGTAAGCAAATCACATGATACAAGCCGTAAAGGTCACAACCACTGATTAAATGCTATGATCACATTTCAGGCCATCGTTGATGAGTCTGTAGTCTCTGCACTGATACATATGCTTGGAGCATTTTGGGAAATAAAGAAAATAACGCTTTAAAATAAGCACTATATACTCATATCAGGTCAAGACTGAAGCAGCAAGTTAGAGCATGAAATACATTTGGTCATTAAGGTAAACACTTTGTGGAAAACAATACCCTTGATACAGGTTACTTCATGTAAAATTCATGTATTTATATACACAGCTCATGAAATTATAAATGTACACATACCTTGTAAGTGGGTAAAAATTTAACCTTGGCCTCTGCAAATATATCTTTCTTTCCTTCAAGAAAACTGGAAGCTATAAACACAGACACAACTGATTACCAGTCAGACTTACATTCAACAACTTTTAAGAACAAATAACAGTATACAACTGTCAGTGCACTGTGTATGTATAACAGACAGTGATAGCGAAATGAGTGTTCATACAAGTTACTTAAATACACATCTAACTTTACTAGGTAACAAGCTTATAAATTATGGTAATCCACACCTGACCAGAGCGATTTTACCAGCAGAGTTCAAGAGCTCGTGAATGCATCAACACTAAAGGCTAACCCTGATCTTAAAAGGGCTTGTAACTCACACATTCTCAAACAACTGAAATAAGCTTCATTTATTACTCAAGAATATTTCACTTATAAGACGGTGGTCTGCATTACGGTGGGAGGAAATCGGGCACAGCTCACGGGAAACCCACGAAGGGTGCTGGCTAATCTTCCCATATACGACCAGAGAGGGAGCAAGTGTTAGCTGGACTTGAACTCACAGCGATCACATTGGTGAGAAACATCTGGGTCATTTCACTGCACTAGCACGCTAACCCCCTCAGCCACGGAGACACTGCTAAAATAACTTCCTTGTAAAGAAAACGACTGTGTGTCTGTGTATTGATCTCACCTGTGTAGAATGTTGTTAAAGCCACAGGTGCAAACAGGAGCTGTTCAGACACAACTTTCTTCACAACTGTCATCACAGCTCTTCCTGGGCAGAAGAACTCAGCCAGTCGCAGCCAGCTGTACACCAGTGGGGCTATGGCAGCAAACCCGACACAACTTGTCCGGACAGTCTTATTCAAGTCTAAGGTTTGTTTCTTTGAAATGACTTTTTGTTGGCAAACGTCTGACGCTGCATACATTACACCATAAGATCCCATTGAATATATCAAAGGCTTAATCCTGACACACATTTTGATTAGGCTCAGGGATAGATTAACTTATGCTTATTTATGCTGTGCAATGTTTACTGACAGAGTTTAAAAATGGACGATCAGTACATGTACATGTGTAAACTCTCTCTGTGTAGGGGACCTTTCGCTTCTGCCACAGGCAACTTATGAATAATGAACTATGTGGGAATGGTGAAGAAATTGATCTTACATACCGAAATATACTGATCTGACTAATGAATGAATGTCAGCTAATATTACAGATTGCTTATCTCAGTTATCGTCAGTCTGGTCTGAAAATATGTGTAAAACAAAAGTAATGGCAGTGCATACAAAGTTTACAGCAGTTTACAAAAGTAAAGCAGAAAATCTGATACACATATATTATTTTATCCTATATCTTTATGAGTCATAACAATAAATATAATATATAAAACTTCATAATACATAAATATATGTAAGTCCTAGACAGCATAGATATTATCTTATACAGGTTTGTGGCCTGTTCCTCATCAATCTTATCCCTATCACTGGTAAAGGATCATAAGCTGCAATATCTGCATTCATCTGAAAGAGAAAAATTCATGTGGTGTTAATATAAATGTAAACATACATATAGCGATGGTCAGGTACCAAAGTGTATACATTTCTTGTAACTTTTATCACAGATCAAGTCACTCGATGATACTTACAATAACTCAGGTATCATTCATGAGAAAACACACTGGGTAGGCCTGTGTACAAATCAACTGACAAAGTTTTGTGACAGAGGTCTTACTATATCATGTTAATTCAGTAAATAAATAAAAACATGAAGAAAACATTTTATATTAATGGTCATAACACTCATGTAATGACCATTGAACATAATTAATATGCAAAGTGCCATCATTCTCTGATAACTAAAGTCTAACATATGATATTGGCCATTATAAAACTGTTTCTAAAAAACAATCCCAAATTTTAGCTCATCCACTTGTGGGTGACAAACGACAAACTAATGACAAATGGCTGACAGCTCAACGATATTAACAGTAAAGTGTATATAGACTTTTACATGCTGCCTCCTTTCAAGTCTATATCTGGCGACACTACCGCTTGCCGGCGACTGGTCAAACTTAGTGAATACATTACATGTACTGAATTTTCTGTTGGCTCATGGTGAAATACACTACAAGATTAACCATATTGTGGTATAAATTACTTTCTGTCATACAAAATATCACCCCAGGGGAGTATTGTTTTCATGACAATGTCCAGCAGAGACTGGTTTGAATGACGTGTTGGTCACACGACTGGTAGTCAAACCTGACTTTGTCGACTGGCGACATGACGTCCACCGTGGCAACATACACGTACATGTATTAACACAGTTTAGTTTTCCAGAAACAAGACAGTTTATGGTGTGTAAAACCACGTAATTCTGTTGTTTAGAAACGCCTGAGAAAGATTCTCCTACACTTGTTCGTAAAATAAACTTACACTGAGTACATAAGCCCATGAGCCAGCCGTCAGTTTGATTGAAAACTTTTCTCGCTTTGACAGTTCTAACAGTTGTTTCTGGGGGCTGACATATTGGATTGAAAGCGAGGCTAGTAACACATCCAACATCCGCCTTATGTTTTCAGATACTCATGTGCGTGACTTGTTTTTCTCAGCCAGTAAAACGCGATGACTAAATACTGATGACACTCACAAAACAGTCGCGGGAATTGGAGATCCCTGACCAGAGAAACGGATAAATATGATTGACTTGTGTGACTAAGTTACTGCTCGGACATTGATTCGGCTGTGCAATTTACGCACAACAACAACATCAACAACAACGTAATGTTACCTTCACGCCTCATTTTGCAGTGTGGTTTGCTGTTGTTATTACACGGTGTGTATGCTGAGGGCTACGCTCAGGAATGGCTTTCCGGGAACAGGGAGAGACGCGCTCCCCAGACACCCCCGCCGTTACCTGCTCCCACGACACCCAGCCCTACCACTCCAGCATCAGCGACAGTCACCCGAGCGAATAATATCAGGTACAGAGCCATATGTATGGATAGCTCTGTAAGACTGTGATGACGTGTATACTATCACAACCTTATCATGTGCCATGAGCTTATCTTGAACACTTCAAGCTGTAGCTCCGTGTTGTCCGTAATCTATCAAAGCTAGGCTGGTTAGAAAGTGTCTCTACTCATTCAGCCTATACACCCACCCACCCATCCATCTATCCATCCATCCATCCAGTTAACCACCCAACCTACCAAAAAACAACATCAGTCTGCCTGACCTGCAGTGTAGGAATTCAATTTACTGTGACAGATTTCTAACATATATCAACAATTCTGTTCTTTTTGTCCAGTACTGTGAATGAGACTCTGACCAACCTCACCAGCACTGAGGCTCCCACCACGGCAGAGGCTGCCGGAGGGGGCCTGTCCAAATGTGGGGCCGCAGCGGAGGAACATGACAGCAGCATGACCATCTTCTTTATTCTCCTGGTTGTTGGTGAGACTGTGTCATAAACTGTATGTCATAAACACCGAGACACTCCGTTCTTCTAGATTATTCATGTTTTTACTTGTGTGACTCTATATGGCAAGGTGGTTTTATTGCATGTAAGAAGTGTTTGCTAGTCATGTTGTATTTTCATCTCATGTTTGACCCCAAAAAGGCACTTATGGAAACACATAAGCCCTGAACACCGTAAACTCATACTTTGGATGCCAACATATAAGGCTTTTCAGAGGAGAAATCAATCAAACTGTGCCAAAAACTTTTAAATGCCCCTGTGTCATGGATGAATCAATCAGCATCAAGTAACGTGTGTCACTTGAAAGAAGCTAAACCTTAGGTGATTGAAATGCAGTGTCTGGCTTAGTGTTGTCTATAAGGTTTTTAAAATGTGAAGTTCTGGACAGTCAGGTATGCGTATGCTGGGAGCTGGGCACAGCTCAGTGATAATATGTGTAATGCCAAATGACTGCCACTTGCAGGTTGTGAGTTCAGTTCCCACTGTGGTGAGGTAGTTTAGATTTGTCACTCAGTATATTTCTAAAGAGTCACATGTAATGGTCATGTCTAGTGACTTTGTCATGGCATTTAAGTGAGGCAGCTGTCGTACACACCTGTAATATGTCATCAGTGAGACACCTGTGGCTAGGGTACACTGTTGTTCTATGACCAAGATGATGCAGAAAGCAAAGTGAAATAACACACATGCAAACAAACGAATGAACCCCCCCCCCCCACACCACGAAAGAATCTTTTTGCTTCATTAGTGCTTCTCTACCAAATTTTTTTCTTTAACTCTTGCACGAAACTGAATGTCGTCAGAGAGGTTTTTTTCATATTTAACGGAGACAGGATTTAGTAAAACTTCATGGATTAAAAAAATTTATATCTTGGGTGATTTGTAGCAGTTATTTGTTGTTGCAGCATTCCTAACAGAGCCAGATCTATTCTCTTCTAAAAACTGAAAAATTTTTGAGTACGACGTAAGACCCAAGCATGCATACATACTTATACATAAATATTCTCTTCTGTTCTGTCTGTTTTTGTAGACTTGTAACTGTGCTATTTCTCTGTCGACAGCTATTTGTATCCTGCTGGTTCACCTGCTCATTCAGACCAAGTTCCACTACCTACCAGAGAGTGTGGCCATTGTCCTCTTAGGTGGGTCTCCAAAATAGCAGTACCGTTTTACAGTATCGTTTATAATAGAAAATGTGAATGGTAACAGATATGGCGTTTACTTTAAATGAACTAAAATTTCGCCTCCAAAATTGCGTTTTTGGAGGTAAGTAAATAAAGTACCATGTCCTCATTTGTAATCCTTATCATATTTGAAATCATTACGCTGTGCTTTTTTTTTCTTTCTTCGCAGGGGCTCTAATTGGTTTGACATTAAAGTTAACGAAGTTTGGAAACTGGAGAGTAAGCAGTATGAAATTAGAGAACTTATTTCTATTTCCAGCGTTCTGTTTTGTGGAAACGTCCAGTCTGGGTTGAGTAATTGTAATGCCTTTCTGTGAATCTCTTGGGACACTGAAGGGTTTTGTTAAATACCTGAAGTAGATCTGCCAGCACCCTGCAGATGGTCGTGGGCCTCCCCTGGGCTTGGCCCGGTTTCCTCCCACCGTAATGCTGACTGCCACTGTATCAGTGAAATGTTCTTGAGTACGGCGTAAAACACCAATCAAATAAATAAATAAATCAATACCTGAAGTGGCACAGGGCCTTGGTGGCAGCAATTTGTTGATGATGACTGGGGGGATTGTTTTTAGATGGTCTAAGATGAAGGTTGTAGAAAACATTTGCCCTTCTCTAATAAGGCACATATGTAATAGCTCTCTCTGCATGAAAAATGTACATCACTTGTGGGAAAGCCTGCCACTTATTTTCCAGAGGGTGATGTTTTACTCCTGGCTACTCTGGTATTTTCCACCAATCTAGTTGAATGCCTTGGGGAAGAAATGTCCATGGGGAAGTCGTTCAGCCCGAATTAATTTATATTCAAACCAAATGACAACTGTTATTGTCCAACATACATTAAATTACAACAAAATTCAATGTCATTGTCACATGGAAAATCTGGTTAATAGCTTGTGGACATGCACCATTGAAAGATTGAATCAAAGCAGCATTGTGGGATTGAGAAATTGTCAAGATTGTATGTACAAACGCAAACATATTAAAACAAGTCAGAAGTGACTTATTCATCTGTTCATGGGAGAGGTTTAACTGTCTTTATGCTTATACACTTCACCTGCTGGTGTAGTCATTGGAATTGTAGAGAAAACAACATTTTTGTAACATGATCGGATCATATATTTCTTTATGCTATAATTTCAAGATGTAAAGCTGTGGTTTCTTGTATTTCCTTTTGTGTTTTTAGAATGAGGAAGCATTTAGACCCACGGTGTTTTTTCTTATCCTTCTTCCACCAATTATCTTTGAATCCGGCTATAATTTACACAAGGTAAGTGTAGCATATTTTACTTATACAAGTTCAAGACTCAAACTCTCAGTTTTGATTTTGAAGTTTAATTTAGATTCTGTGCAGGTTAAGATCACTGGGGCAGTAACATGTATTATGGCCATGTGAAAGGAATTTGTCAAATGATGTATTGTACAAGTTTTTTGAATTTGATTACTATCATTACTGTGCAATGTCTTCAGTTTTGTAGAATCCTTTTCCCGAAAGATTTCACATCGTTGAAAACATGCAGAAATTCGCAGTAGCTGTGACATCCAGTCAAAAGGATGATGAGGTCTGGTAGTCCTGTACCCTTATTAAGCGTGTTGGCAATGTTAAACAGTAACAACGCCAGTTTTACTGACTGTATGACATATAGACAGATGGACCAGATTATAGAGAACTGCTTGTTAACCATGTTAACAGCCAAAAACACAACCCCGTAGAGATGCTAGACCAGTGAGATTGCATGTTACCACTCTAAAGCTGACTATCCTACCATCTTTAACAACCAGTTTATCGTACTATCCTTTTTCAGGGTAACTTCTTCCAGAACATAGGTTCCATTTTGGTATTTGCTATATTTGGCACTGTGATATCAGCTATGGTTATTGGAGGAGGAGTCTATCTGCTGGGAAAGGTAGGTAGAGGGATGACTTGAGGATTGAGTCATTTGTTATCATACAATATACACGGAGTATTTCTGTGGTTAGCATTTCCCATATGGAGGTGAATGAAGGAATGAGAGATTAAATGATTGAAACCTACATATAAAGAGGGTAACTCTGTCAAATTCACAATCTGCTCTTCCCAGAGGCCCTCTAATGTAAATAATACATGAACAGGGAGAAACGGTATAGACACAAAGAACTTATTTAATAATTAAGCACCCCTGTGGTTTTCATTGTGGCGTTTTTGTACACATGTGATTTGTGTTCTTCTGTATGAAAGGAGTGTAAAATGTGATTGGCTGTGAACCTTGTGACTCTGTGGCTAATAAAAAATCGACAGAATGATTGGAATCGATGTCTGAAACAATGGCATTACAAGTATGGTTCTCGAGTGAGCAGTGGTTGTAATTACTCAATGAAAATGTCAAGTTCTTTGTATCTATATTGTTTCTCCCTGTAAAGTATTTACATCAATATCAGGTGTCAGCTGTGTGCCTGGATAACAACCTGAACCCTTCATCTAGGTATCGGGAGGCTGACAGGTGGTACGAGGAGGAGGCTTCACGTTGTCATCCAGGCAAACGGTGGATACACTCGACACTGATGTAAAGCGCTTTACGAGATTCTAAATGAAGTTTCCATTGAGTAATTTCAACACCATGGACACTGCTCACTCCAGAACCATACTTGCAAAGCCATTGTTGCACATGAAAACCAGTGATGATAGAAATGCATGTGTCTTATCATTAGAGCACATGGATTTCAATCATTTTGTTGTTTTTCATTAGCCAATAGGTCACATGGTCCATATATTTTTCACTCATTTGATACAGAAGAACATTAATCACATGTGTACAAAGTCGCCACTGTGAAAACCACGGGAGTGATTAATTAAGTTATTTGTGTATGTGCACATTAGCATTTTTGAAACATGTCAACAGTCGCATTGCTAAAGACATGCATATAGTATGATGGGAGTACAAATAGGTAACATGTAAAATGTATTGCAATTTTTTGTCGAAATCATAAATAGACACGTTGTACAAGTCACTGGTTGAAATAATTTTTCAAATATCATTTCTGGAAACAGTCAGCAAAGGTGCTGTTTATATTCTGTTGGCAGCTTATAGGTGTAATTCTTGCACACCTTGTGGGACTGATGGGCAACTCTAATAATAAATTTCTGTGAATTCAGTTTCTGCACTGAAATTATTCGCCTTTTTTGCAAGATGAATTTGTTACTTGGTTACTTGGTGCCAGGATACCAAGCCTGCATATAGGTGCCTGACGTTTTTTTTAAAACACCCTTTTGGTGAAAGTGGTTTTTCCAGTGATATACAACATTGTCAACATGGTGATGCCACTTTATCCAAAGATGTGTTTTAAAAAATGTCAGGTACCTATTTGCAGGTTTGGGATACAAATATATATTGTTTCATACTGTATTAAAGCCACATGTTGGGGTAGGTTGATATCCTTTTCTGATATGAGAGTGTGATTCTGACAACACGAACAGTCATACTCTCTATCTACTAAGGGTACATGTTATCTGCCAGCGCTAGTAGGTGCTGGAAATCAGTTGTATTAAAACTTCCTTCACATCGGTTAATTGTTTTCGCTTCATGTCTTGTTTTGCCTTTACCAGGCGCAGGTGGCGACAGAGCTTGATGTAGTGGAGAGTTTTGCCTTCGGCTCGTTGATATCGGCGGTCGACCCAGTGGCCACTCTGGCTATCTTCCAGGCCATAGAGGTGGACCCTATACTCTACATGTTGGTGTTTGGAGAGAGTGTGTTGAATGATGCTGTCTCTATTGTTCTCACAAAGTAAGTGGTCACTGGTATGAAATTAGCTCTACACTGAACTTAAAGAATGGATGAAGAGTGACTCAGAAACAGAGGTCATGGATTAAAGGAAAATGAAGAAAGCATTTAGTTTTACTCATACTTTCCATGAATGGTTGGGAGTTTTTGGACATCAGAGATGAACTTTTTGGGGCAGAAGAACCAGCTCAGCTGCCCCAGCCCCCCACCCCACCATTTTACTTCATGTGTCCTTCAGCAGTGTTACAACAGTCAAACTCTACCCACACACATTTGATGTGACATCACTCACCAAAAATACATGTAGTCATTTGAAGTCAATGTCATCCAATAAAATCAAGGCTGAGAAGCTTTTTGTGGTATTTTTATACGTTAGAACATATAGCAAAGGACGTAATCAAATTTTGTGTTGTATGAAGCTTGTATTATAGAAATGAAGTGCACAGTCAACTTCTGTGGTTAAAATGACATTGAGGATCTGAGCCTGAGGGACTGTTTTCCTTTATGCCGGTAACTGGAAAAGTTTTTCAAAGTTTCAAACCACTGTTGCTGTTGTTTTCAGGACAATGCTGGAGTTTAACTCAGTGGAAACGACAAGTGCCGCAGCTGCAGTCTTTCAGGCCATCGGCATCTTCTGCCTCATGTTCTTCGCCTCCGCAGCCATTGGGGCTGCCTGTGGTTTCATCAGTGCTATCATATCCTTGACTGTCTCACATCTGATCTAATGAATAACACTTGATTCTCAGACCTTCTCACCATCTCATGTTTGTATTTGCTGTCATGAACCACATGTAAATGATGGTATGGGTGAGGGTGGGATGCGGCGAGAGGGAGGGAGGGGGTTACTCTGTATTCTTTGAGTATTTCACTTGTACCACAATTCAACACCTTATTAGATATAAGGTTATGTGTCCCAAAATTTCTTCCAAAAAACCCTCCATTTTCAAAGCCAAATAAATGTCATGAATTATTACTTTTGGTGCTGAAACTTACATTTTCCCAGTCTCCTACTTTTTAGATAAAACAAACCTCTTAAACACCTTTCCAGGATAAACAAAACTCTGAACAGAATTAGGCAAAGTGTCCAGCTTAGTCATAAGCCAAACTTAGGTAATATACCATGTACAGAGGGACATAACATCTCATTCCTCCCTCCTTGACTGTCAGTCACGTGTTGAAGATTGTGGACTTGAGGAAGACGCCTTCACTGGAGTTTGGCATGATGTTGATATTTTCCTATCTGCCGTATGGCCTGGCTGAGGGAATACAGCTGTCAGGTCAGTGCTGCAGTAAATGCTTATCTGTCTACGCCCTTTACAGAAACCCAGCTGATTTCTATAGAATATGCTTTGACGGCCTCGATGGCCTTTTGGTTAGAGCATTCGCCTCGAGGTCGGGAGATCCGGGATCGATTCCAGATCAGTCCCTGAGTCGGGTCATACCGAAGACGTTTAACATGGAGTGCGCGCGGCACTCAAGATGTTAGAGTGAAGGAAACAGGAGTGGTCGGCCCGGTGTCAGTATAATGTGACTGGGTGGGGTGTCAAGTCTGATGTCTTCGGCTCCAATGGTGGCAGCACTTTGGTTGCATGGACTAGCCCTGCCGCAAGAAGACACAGTATATCTGCATTCAAAAAACTCCTCGTCATCCTGTAACTGAAAAATTGTTGAGTACGACGTTATACCCAAGCATACATACATACAATATGCTATTGTGTCCAGTATGTCATTGTAATGACCATGGGACAGTATATGCATGGTGGGAAGTGAAATCACTGAGGAGCTAGATGGCAGCTTCCAGGTTACACAAGAATAGATGTGCCGAATGAGTCATGTGGTAGACAAGCAAAACCACGTGTTCATTTAAGCCTAAGCCTCAACATGGCAGACTTTGGTTACAGCCATAGATTCAGATGTTAAAATTTTTTATATTTATCTGTTTTGTGACTTGAAACTGTATTCAAAGCCATGTCAGATTTGCTGAGATGTGGATGACTGGAGAGTGTTAGAGTGCCTTGAAACATAAGGAGACTACCTTTATATGACATAGCCAGATTTACTGGCTTGTCATCAGGGTTGGGAGCGGCTAGCGGTCTGTTGACTAGAGGTGCTTTCAGTTGGCTAGGACCCAGGAGACGCCGGTTCAAACCTTGCCTAAGACAGGGAATTTGTAGATTCCTCCACTCTCATTTCTTGTGGGGCCGTGGTGAGAATAGGCTGTGAATGACACCTGTATGGAGAGTTGTTCAGTCTCATGCTTGTTTTCTTCCAACAAACCACTCTACTATCACCAGTCTGGTGGGGAAAGTTTGTCGCTAACTTGCCAGAGGCTAATGGTTTTTGAGGTTGTTTTGTAATGACTTGAAGTGAATAGGTGGCGGCTGGTGGATGGGGTGTTGCAACCATGTGATAAGATGATTGAGCTCAAACAGTGTCTTTAAAACAAGAACATGTGTTATAATTTTCACTACAGGTATCAAGGCCATTCTCTTCTGTGGTATTGTTTTGCCTCACTGCACTCATGTGTCCCCAGTCACACAGATCACAGTGTTTTTATCACAGGTGTTATGTTTTTGATTACAGGTATCATGGCCATTCTCTTCTGTGGTATTGTTTTGCCTCACTGCACTCCTGTGCACCCAGTCACACAGATCACAGTGTCTTTATCACAGGTGTTATGTTTTTGATTACAGGTATCATGGCCATTCTGTTCTGTGGTATTGTTTTGCCTCACTGCACTCATGTGCACCCAGTCACACAGATCACAGTGTCTTTATCACAGGTGTTATGTTTTTGATTACAGGTATCATGGCCATTCTGTTCTGTGGTATTGTCATGCCTCACTGCACTCATGTGTCCCCAGTCACACAGATCACAGTGTCTTTATCACAGGTGTTATGTTTTTGATTACAGGTATCATGGCCATTCTGTTCTGTGGTATTGTTTTGCCTCACTGCACTCATGTGCACCCAGTCACACAGATCACAGTGTCTTTATCACAGGTGTTATGTTTTTGATTACAGGTATCATGGCCATTCTGTTCTGTGGTATTGTTTTGCCTCACTGCACTCATGTGCACCCAGTCACACAGATCACAGTGTCTTTGTCACAGGTGTTATGTTTGATTACAGGTATCATGGCCATTCTGTTCTGTGGTATTGTTTTGCCTCACTGCACTCATGTGCACCCAGTCACTCTGATCACAGTGTCTTTATCACAGGTGTTATGTTTGATTACAGGTATCATGGCCATTCTGTTCTGTGGTATTGTTTTGCCTCACTGCACTCATGTGTCCCCAGTCACACAGATCACAGTGTCTTTATCACAGGTGTTATGTTTTTGATTACAGGTATCATGGCCATTCTGTTCTGTGGTATTGTCATGCCTCACTGCACTCATGTGCACCCAGTCACTCTGATCACAGTGTCTTTATCACAGGTGTTATGTTTGATTACAGGTATCATGGCCATTCTGTTCTGTGGTATTGTTTTGCCTCACTGCACTCATGTGTCCCCAGTCACACAGATCACAGTGTCTTTATCACAGGTGTTATGTTTTTGATTACAGGTATCATGGCCATTCTGTTCTGTGGTATTGTTTTGCCTTACTGCACTCATGTGCACCCAGTCACACAGATCACAGTGTCTTTATCACAGGTGTTATGTTTGATTGCAGGTATCATGGCCATTCTGTTCTGTGGTATTGTTTTGCCTCACTGCACTCATGTGCACCCAGTCACTCTGATCACAGTGTCTTTATCACAGGTGTTATGTTTGATTACAGGTATCATGGCCATTCTGTTCTGTGGTATTGTTTTGCCTCACTGCACTCATGTGCACCCAGTCACTCTGATCACAGTGTCTTTATCACAGGTGTTATGTTTGATTACAGGTATCTTGGCCATTCTGTTTTGTGGTATTGTCATGCCTCACTGCACTCATGTGTCCCCAGTCACACAGATCACAATGTCTTTATCACAGGTGTTATGTTTGATTACAGGTATCATGGCCATTCTGTTTTGTGGTATTGTCATGCCTCACTGCACTCATGTGTCCCCAGTCACACAGATCACAGTGTCTTTATCACAGGTGTTATGTTTGATTACAGGTATCATGGCCATTCTGTTTTGTGGTATTGTCATGCCTCACTGCACTCATGTGCACCCAGTCACTCTGATCACAGTGTCTTTATCACAGGTGTTATGTTTGATTACAGGTATCATGGCCATTCTGTTCTGTGGTATTGTTTTGCCTCACTGCGCTCATGTGTCCCCAGTCACACAGATCACAGTGTCTTTATCACAGGTGTTATGTTTTTGATTACAGGTATCATGGCCATTCTGTTTTGTGGTATTGTTTTGCCTTACTGCACTCATGTGCACCCAGTCACACAGATCACAGTGTCTTTATCACAGGTGTTATGTTTGATTGCAGGTATCATGGCCATTCTGTTCTGTGGTATTGTTTTGCCTCACTGCACTCATGTGTCCCCAGTCACTCTGATCACAGTGTCTTTATCACAGGTGTTATGTTTTTGATTACAGGTATCATGGCCATTCTGTTCTGTGGTATTGTCATGCCTCACTGCACTCATGTGCACCCAGTCACTCTGATCACAGTGTCTTTATCACAGGTGTTATGTTTGATTACAGGTATCTTGGCCATTCTGTTTTGTGGTATTGTCATGCCTCACTGCACTCATGTGCACCCAGTCACACAGATCACAGTGTCTTTGTCACAGGTGTTATGTTTGATTGCAGGTATCATGGCCATTCTGTTTTGTGGTATTGTCATGCCTCACTGCACTCATGTGTCCCCAGTCACACAGATCACAGTGTCTTTATCACAGGTGTTATGTTTGATTACAGGTATCATGGCCATTCTGTTCTGTGGTATTGTCATGCCTCACTGCAGTCATGTGCACCCAGTCACTCTGATCACAGTGTCTTTATCACAGGTGTTATGTTTGATTACAGGTATCTTGGCCATTCTGTTTTGTGGTATTGTCATGCCTCACTGCACTCATGTGTCCCCAGTCACACAGATCAGAATGTCTTTATCACAGGTGTTATGTTTGATTACAAGTATCATGGCCATTCTGTTTTGTGGTATTGTCATGCCTCACTGCACTCATGTGTCCCCAGTCACACAGATCACAGTGTCTTTATCACAGGTGTTATGTTTTTGATTACAGGTATCATGGCCATTCTGTTCTGTGGTATTGTTTTGCCTTACTGCACTCATGTGCACCCAGTCACACAGATCACAGTGTCTTTGTCACAGGTGTTATGTTTGATTGCAGGTATCATGGCCATTCTGTTCTGTGGTATTGTTTTGCCTCACTGCACTCATGTGTCCCCAGTCACTCTGATCACATTGTCTTTATCACAGGTGTTATGTTTGATTACAGATATCATGGCCATTCTGTTCTGTGGTATTGTTTTGCCTCACTGCACTCATGTGCACCCAGTCACTCTGATCACAGTGTCTTTATCACAGGTGTTATGTTTGATTACAGGTATCATGGCCATTCTGTTCTGTGGTATCGTCATGTCACACTACACTCACCTGAACTTGTCTCCGGTGACCCAGATAACTGTCCAGCAGACGTTCAGGACAATAGCCTTCATGGCAGGTCAGTCTTCTCCTTTGTTTTAATCCCCCAGAAGTACTGGAATGGACTTCAGGTTTACCACATGTCTGTCAGTCTGTTTGTTCAGCCGTGAAACAGTTTTCCAGACATTTTCATAACTATTGATGGTATTAAATTTAAGCTTGGTATATGGCTTCCCCTTGATGGGTTACAGAACTTTTTTTTAGTAAGAATGATGGCCAGTTTTGTCTTCTTTTGATTTTTTCATACTTTTTTCTTGTGATATCATCTATTGAATTGCATTAAGGTACATGTCTTCACCTTAAGTTGTAGATGAAATTCATGTTTCAAACTGTTTAGTCTGTTTTTGATAATGTTATGGATTGTTTTGTCTTGTTTTGGAATTTTTCAGATAGCTGTTCGTTATGTTGAATTAAACCTTCATTTATGGCTTCTCTAAGACAAGTGACAGATCAAGTATTTAGGACTGTTTCATGTAGTTTTGACACAGTCTTGCCCATATTGACCTGTTGTTGACTTCAAAATTATTTTGACATCTCAGACTTCTGGGGGATACGCAATAAATCAGGAATGCATATTCTCTGAAGGCTGAAAGGCTGCAAATAGCGAATATAAACCTCATATCCATTTGGTTTTGAGCAAGAAAACCTACAGATTGTTGACAGTGTGTTTTATTATCTCTGTGGCAGTGCTTTAACCTTCGATATGAACTTAGTAATCAGATAAATTTTTGTTATCTCTGTTTTGTTTTTATTCATTTTCAGAAACCTGTGTCTTTGCATATCTAGGATTGGCGATATTTAGTTTTAAACACGTAGTTCGTCATGCCTTTGTGATATGGAGTATTGTAAGTACTTGTATATCTGCTGGATGTATTAGATGTTTTGGTTGATCAGACAATTGTGCAAAAAATGTTTGGGTAAAATTGACATTTTAGCTCGCTGTTACAAAGTTATTCTAGGTGTTGTGAGTGTGGTGGAACTGACATCGGTGTTGATATTCGTATCAGGCAAGTGTCTTTGTTAAGGTCAGCTCTGTGGTCAAGTGTAAACTGAAGCACATGTGGCCTGGTTTCGCCTAACTCTTGGTTGCTTGCCAGTAGCCTTTTCATCCATATTGTCTCTTGGTCGTTTGCTTGTCAAATATGCTACATGCACTTAAACAGCACTAGTCTTTGGCCAATGGAAATATCTCAACTACAGTTTATGTGGTTAACACCCCCCCCCCCCCCATCCATGAACATAACCGCCATTATACAAATGAAATGGTTTCCCCCACTCATGAACGTAACCACCGATATAAAAATGAACTGGTTTCCTCCACCCATAAACACCTTTGAGCTTTTCTTGAATGTCGTGTAAATGAACGCCAACCAAAAGTTTAGTAGATGCTGCCTGACACCATACTCAACACCAGACATAAGAGACCACGTAAGTAATCACTGCCTTTTTGCAAGATACTGGTGAACTTTGCCATATGTGACATATGTTTTACCAATGGAAGGCAAGTGTTCTTCAGGTAGGATTGTGTCAGACAACACAATAGAGCATCGTAACGGCTCCCAATGTCAGGAATGAAAATCTTAAGAAATGTGCTGTCCAAGAACGGGACCGTACCACCATGTAACCCCAAAATAAATTCTTGTCCTCAGTGTTATGAATGAATGAATGTTTTTTGATATTATGTGCACATTTCCCTTCTTCTGTGTTCCTTACTGAATAAATGTGAGCAAAGGTAGTGCTTGATCAACAGTCAACATTTTTCTTCCCACAGGTGTTGTGTTTGATTGGTCGAGCTGTGAACATTTTCCCATTGTCCTTCATGTTAAACTACTTCAGAGAGCACAAGATCACACGCAAAATGCAGTTTATAATGTGGTTCAGTGGTAAGTACGAACATCTCTGTAGACTATTGAGATATGAGGAGGTTAATGAAGTCTGCAGGGATGATCACATCAGTCAACTGTTATGTCCTGAGCTTCAGTCCCTAGTTGGAAGTACTAAAGTCTCAAGCTCAGATCTGTGGCGTAGTTTACACCTGGGGTTCACTGTATCACTGTTACGTTTTTACCTGTACAGTTTACACCTGGGGTTTACTGTATCACTGTTACGTTTTTACCTGTACAGGATTGACTGGAGCTGTTTCTTTTGTCGTATTAAAGTTTACACCTGGGGTCTGCTGTATGACTGTTATGTTTTTACCTGTACAAGATTGACTGGAGCTGTTGCTTTTGCCGTATTAAAGTTTACACCTTGGGTTTACTGTATGACTGTTATGTTTTTACCTGTACAAGATTGACTGGAGCTGTTGCTTTTGCCATATTAAAGTTTACACCTGGGATTTACAGTATGACGTACATTTTTACCTGTACAGGATTGATGGGAGCAATTGCCTTTGCCAAATTAAAGTTTACACTTGGGGTTTACTGTATAACTGTTACATTTTTACCTTTACAGGATTTAGGAAAGCAATTGCCTTTGCCATAAGTTTACACCTGGGATTTACTGTGTAACTGTTACGTTTTTACCTGTACAGGATTGAGGGGAGCGATTGCCTTTGCCATAAGTTTAAACCTGCATTTTAATGATGAAGAGAAGCAACATATCCTGCTCACAACCACCCTTATTATCGTTCTGTTTACTCTACTTTTCCTGGGGGGTTCAACCATGCCCCTCCTCAAGGTAAGTCTGCTACAGTCATAACGACAAGAAATAGGAAATACTAGATTTATTCTGTTAACCAGTATTGTTCTACTCCAAATTGCTAAAGTACATGTAGAAGCAGATAACATAATTATGAATAGATGCTTATAAATCTTATGCACATGAACCTTTCTCTTTTCCAGTTTTTAAAAGCAGAAAAAAAGTCAAAGAAAAAGAAAAGGCGAGAAAGGATGGAGATTTCACTGAGCAAGACCAAAGAAATGGTGAGAAAGTAAAATAACATCATGTGTGAGGGGATTCCTGTATTGTGGTATCCATAGGATATGACTGGAGAGCTGAAGTGTAACTGGAGAGCAGAAGTTTGACTGCTTGTGAAGCAGATGTGCGACTGCATGTGAAGCAGAAATGTGACTGTAGAGCAGAAGTGTGACTGTGGAGCAGAAGTATAACTGTAGAGCAGAAGTATTACTGTGGAGCAGAAATGTGGCTGTAGAGCAGAAATGTGACTGTGGAGCAGAAGTATAACTGTAGAGCAGAAGTATTACTGTAGAGCAGAAGTGTGACTGTAGAGCAGAAGTATTACTGTGGAGCAGAAGTGTGACTGTAGAGCAGAAGTGTGACTGTGGAGCAGAAGTATAACTGTAGAGCAGAAGTATTACTGTAGAGCAGAAGTATAACTGTAGAGCAGAAGTATTACTGTAGAGCAGATGTGTGACTGTAGAGCAGAAGTATTACTGTAGAGCAGAAGTATTACTGTGGAGCAGAAGTGTGACTGTAGAGCAGAAGTATTACTGTAGGGCAGAAGTATTACTGTAGAGCAGAAACGTGGCTGTAGAGCAGAAGTATAAGTGTAGAGCAGAAGTGCGACTGTAGAGCAGAAGTATTACTGTAGAGCAGAAGTGTGACTGTAGAGCAGAAGTATTACTGTAGAGCAGAAGTATGACTGTAGAGCAGAAGTATTACTGTAGAGCAGAAGTGTGACTGTAGAGCAGAAGTATTACTGTGGAGCAGAAGTATTACTGTAGAGCAGAAGTATAACTGTAGAGCAGAAGTATTACTGTAGAGCAGAAGTATAATTGTAGAGCAGAAGTGTGACTGTAGAGCAGAAGTGTGACTGTAGAGCAGAGCAGAAGTGTGACTGTAGAGCAGAAGTATTACTGTAGAGCAGAAGTGTGACTGTAGAGCAGAAGTATTACTGTGGAGCAGAAGTGTGACTGTAGAGCAGAAGTATAACTGTGGAGCAGAAGTGTGGCTGTAGAGCAGAAGTGTGACTGTAGAGCAGAAGTATTACTGTAGAGCAGAAGTATTACTGTAGAGCAGAAGTATAACTGTAGAGCAGAAGTATAACTGTAGAGCAGAAGTATTACTGTAGAGCAGAAGTGTGACTGTAGAGCAGAAGTATTACTGTAGAGCAGAAGTGTGACTGTAGAGCAGAAGTATTACTGTAGAGCAGAAGTATAACTGTGGAGCAGAAGTATTACTGTGGAGCAGAAGTGTGACTAACAAGGTCCTAGAAGTCTGACTTGTGCAGAAGTGTGACCATGGAGTGTGCGTGTGGATGAGGAGTGTGGCTGTAGAATAATAGTATAGCTGTTCTTAAAACTGTACTGATGTATTTCATGATGGTAATTGCAGTTTGCTTTCCAAACATTCACAGGTCCAAAAATGTTTGTCTTTATAGTGAAGCAGTTTTAAGTGTCTCAGTAATGTCTCTCTGTATACAGTCTTCACTGAGCTGTCCCAATCTGCCTTGGTACATGTAGCTCAGTTGACACCCAGTTAGTTTAAGATTTATAAACCTGAGATAGTTATTTGATTATTAGACAGTTGTTTTTATACTGTGTGATTGTGGTGTGTGTCTACAGAAAGCTGTGATTATTAAGCGGTGTAACTCCTGTAGAGTGCTACTATCAGCATGTAGCTCAAGTAATCTGTGAGGAGAAACTGTGAGCTCAAAACTATTACACGTATTAGAGTGTGGTGACTGCAGGTGTAACTACTTAAGACTGTCACTGTTACAGCTCCGGTGGCGTTTCACTCCGGTAATTCATTAAAGGGAACACTTTAGGTCATTTACTGGAGTCACACGCTGTAGGAGCTAGACTTTAGGTCATTTACTGGAGTCACATGCTGTAGGAGCTAGACTTTAGGTCATTTACTGGAGTCACACACTATAGGAGCTAGACTTTAGGTCATTTACTGGAGTCACACGCTGTAGGAGCTAGACTCCAATAAATGACCTAAAATATTGCCCTTGGCTGAGTTGAAGATTTTGCTTGATTTTGACACTTCCGTTAATCGTGGAAAGGTGATTTGATGGTTGATTTGAAGGAGGACTGATGTCCTATTTGAAACATGTTCATTTCAACTTCAACTACCGAAGTGGTAGTTTATGACCTTATTAGCCTCTGGAAATACTGAAATTTGAGGTCACACTACATGTACAGTATGTCAGAATGTAACATCAGGATATCTGTCTGTAGGGAGATGCTCTGGATTCCGAACACCTGTCCGAGCTGACAGAGGAAGAATACGAGGTGAATTTTGTGAAGCCACACCTGAAGGGCTTTCTGAAGATTGATGCCAAGTATCTGATACCCTTCTTCACACGGAGGTTCACACAACAGGTTAGTGTCAGTTAACTGCCCCAGTGTCTAATTCCATTCCGCATAAAGAGGCTCACACAGCAGATGTCACACAACAGATTGCCATCAGTTAGCTGTGTCATTGTCTCATTCCATCCTCTCTGTCTTGTTTCCTCCCACCATAATGCTGGCTGCCGAAGTATATGTGAAATATTTTTGAGTATGGCGTGAAACACCAATCAAATATATAAATAAATAATTCATTCCATAATTCACATAGAGATTCACACAACAGGATCCTGTATTGTGCTGTTTATGTCATTCTTCTCGTGTGAAAAACATGATGTTTAATTACTGTTATTATTATCTGTAGAACAAGTAGTGGTCAGGGTGCTAGTGCAGCACAACGGACCATAATCATCTCACTGGTACCCTCACTGATAACCTTCCAGTCCAGCTCATGCCGGCTTCCTCCCCTTGTGCAAGGGAAGGTCTGCCAGCAACCTGTGGATGGTCGTGGGTTTCCCCCAGGGCTCTGCCCTGTTTCCTCCCACCATAATTCCGGCTGCCGTCATATAAATGAAATATTCTTGACTACAGCACAATATGCCAACCAAATAAATTAACAAATTTGGAGATATTAATAAGAGGGAGTGTTGCTCATATTTTGTGTCATCTGTGTAAGTCACAGTTGCAGCTGTATATCACATGCTGTTGTAAATTGTTACCAGGAGGTTCGCGAGGGCAGGAACCAAATCAACCACCTGACCAATAAGTGGTACAAGGACGTCCGGGCTGCTCCATCTGAATCTGAGAATGAGGAGGAGGAGGAGGAAGAAAATGAGGAGGAAACGAGGATGATGATGCAGCACAACTAAACTGCTGTGCTACGGGGATGATGCACAACTAAACTGCTATGCTACGAGGATGATGCACAACTAAACTGCTATGCTACGAGGATGATGCACAACTAAACTGCTATGCTACGAGGATGATGGACAACTAAACTGCTGTGCCACGGGGATGATGATGCCGCACACCTAAACTGCCATGCTATGAGGAGGATGATGCACAGCTGAACTGCTGTGCTGCAAGGATGATGATCCACATCTAATCTGGTGTGTGCTACATTGTACATGTAGCTGAGGAGTAGCCTACATGCATGGCATGTGGTAGCTGACCATGTGGTAGCTACCTAACTTTGACAGGGACACAACTAGTATTGAACAGTATTTGCAGCTGGGCCCTGGAAGACAGGGCATCCTGTTATTGCTTACCTGTCTGCAAACATGAAACAGTCAGTAATCATGAGAATCCCCGTCCTTCAAGGTCCAACATTAGATTAATATTGAGGCTCAAAATGTCAGGTGACATTGTTACTTTACCACTCACCTATCACTTGTGGTCTTGAGGCACAAACATGATAAATGACACCTCCTTCCTTCAGGGACTACTTAAATTCACAAATTTTCATCTCAATTTTTACCAGTGTTTGCCTATTCTTAAATAAGTTTTTGTGAAACTTTCGCCGATGCTTACGCCCATGTTGCACTAAGTGCAATCAAACATAGTTGGTTAACATTATGGTACAGTATAATATGATGTCGTTTTTTACCTGGAGCAAAATAAGAGTTCGAACTGGAAATTCCCTTATTGCAAAACAGTACACTCCCTGTAGATGTGGTGTGGATCATACCCTATAGGTAACACAGGTGATATGTATGTGCTTGAACTTACATGAGGAGTGTAATTCATGTTAAAGACATGTAATTTAATAATCTCTACAAACCAGTGTGTGCACAGACCACCACACGAGTGTGTACAGACCACCACGTGTGTGCACAGACCACCACACGAGTGTGTACAGACCACCACGTGTGTGCACAGACCACCACACGAGTGTGCACAGACCACCACATGAGTCTGCACAGACCACCACATTAATGTGCACTGTTAGCTTGATAGTTGTGCAGGTTAAGTGCCTTGTATTCCCTAGACAGAGGATGACCTCTTCCTGTCCCCATTTATTTGTGCGTTTATCTCTATGAACTAATTCATGTTGTGGGATATAGTCAGGTTTAGCTTTGGGTGTTCCGACGTGGGATATTTTGCCAGGTTCAGTCTCTGGCATTCCAACTGGGATATTGTGCCATTCTCAGTCTGGGGCGTTCCAACCTGAGATAGTGTGTGTGTAATTCTGATCTGGGATACTGTGCCAGATTCAGCCTTGGTAGTTCTGACGTGGGATACTGTGCCAGGTTCAGCTTCTGGTGTTCTGACCTGTGGCATCGTGCCAGATTCAGTCTCTGTAGCTCTGCTGTGGGATACTGTGCCAGATTCAGTCTCTGTAGTTCTCACCTGGGATACTATGCCAGGTTCAGCTTCTGGTGTTCTGACCTGTGGCATTGTGCCAGATTCAGTCTCTGTAGTTCTGATGTGGGATGCTGTGCCAGATTCAGTCTCTGTAGTTCTGATGTGGGATGCTGTGCCGGATTCAGTCTCTGTAGTTCTGACGTGGGATGCTGTGCCAGGTTCAGCCTCTGTAGTTCTGACTTGGGACACTGTGCCAGGTTCAGCATCTGTAGTTCTGATGTGGGATACTGTGCCAGATTCAACCTCTGTAGTTCTGACGTGGGATACTGTGCCAGATTCAGTCTCTGTAGTTCTGATGTGGGATACTGTGCCAGGTTCAGCATCTGTAGTTCTGACGTGGGATACTGTGCCAGGTTCAGCCTCTGTAGTTCTGACGTGGGACACTGTGCCAGGTTCCGCCTCTGTAGTTCTGACGTGGGACACTGTGCCAGATTCGGTTTCTGTAGCTCTTATGTGGGATTCTGTGCCAGGTTCAGCATCTGTAGTTCTGACGTGGGATACTGTGCCACATTCAGTCTCTGTAGTTCTGACGTGGGATACTGTGCCAGATTCAGTCTCTGTAGTTCTGACGTGGGATACTGTGCCAGGTTCCGCCTCTGTAGTTCTGACGTGGGATACTGTGCCACATTCAGTCTCTGTAGTTCTGACATGGGATGCTGTGCCAGGTTCAGCCTCTGTTGTTCTGATGTGGGATTCTGTGCCAGGTTCAGCCTCTGGTGGTCTGACGTGGGACACTGTGCCAGGTTCCGCCTCTGTAGTTCTGACGTGGGACTCTGAGCCAGATTCGGTTTCTGTAGCTCTTATGTGGGATTCTGTGCCAGGTTCAGCATCTGTAGTTTTGACGTGGGATACTGTGCCACATTCAGTCTCTGTAGTTCTGACGTGGGATACTGTGCCAGATTCAGTCTCTGTAGTTCTGATGTGGGATACTGTGCCAGGTTCAGCCTCTGTAGTTCTGACGTGGGATACTGTGCCACATTCAGTCTCTGTAGTTCTGACGTGGGAAACTGTGCCACATTCAGTCTCTGTAGTTCTGACATGGGATGCTGTGCCAGGTTCAGCCTCTGTTGTTCTGATGTGGGATTCTGTGCCAGGTTCAGCCTCTGGTGGTCTGACGTGGGACACTGTGCCAGGTTCCGCCTCTGTAGTTCTGACGTGGGACTCTGAGCCAGATTCGGTTTCTGTAGCTCTTATGTGGGATTCTGTGCCAGGTTCAGCATCTGTAGTTCTGACGTGGGATACTGTGCCACATTCAGTCTCTGTAGTTCTGACAAGGAATACTGTGCCAGGTTCAGCTTCTGGTGTTCTGACGTGTGGCATTGTGCCAGATTCAGTCTCTGTAGTTCTGACGTGGTATACTGTGCCAGATTCAGCCTCTAAAGTTCTGTCATGGGATACTGTGCCAGATTCAGCCTCTAGGGTTCTGACCTGGGGCATTGTGCCAGATTCAGTCTCTGTAATTCTAATGTGGGATATTTTGTCAGATTCAGCAAGAGATATTGTGCCAGATTCAGTCTCAGGCGCTGTGTCCTGGGATATTGTGCCAGGTTCAACCTTGGGTGTTCTTACCTGGGATATTGTGCCAGGTTAAGTTTCTGAAGTTCTGACTTGGGACGTTGTGCCAGATTCAGCCTCTGGTGTTCTGACCTGGGATATTGTGCCAGATTCAGCCTCTGGTGTTCTGACATGGGATACTGTGCCAGATTCAGCCTCTGGTGTTCTAACCTGGGACATTGTGCCAGATTCAGCCTCAGGTGTTCTGACCTGGGATATTGTGCCACATTCAGCCCTTGTAGTTCTGACGTGGGATACTGTGCCAGATTCAGCCTCTGTAGTTCTGACTTGGGACATTGTGCCAGTTTGAGCCAATGGCGTTCTGACCTTGGCTGTTGTGCCAGTTTCGGCCTCTGTAGTATTTTTGCCAGGTTAATGCTTAAGTTTTGACCTTGGCTGTCGTGCCATCTGGGTTTAGGTTGTGGAGCTTTGAGCTGGGTATGTTGTGCCAGGTTTTGATTCTCAAGTTCTGTGCCAATCTCTCACCTGGAATATTGTGGCTGTGACATGCATATATATTTGTATATTAATACTTGAATAGTGTAACTTCAAAATATATATATATATTAGGAACCATGCATTTTATTTAATGTGATGCACATCAGCACACCATTAAAGTCAATGAGTAACAGTTAATCTATGATTTGTGTGTATTAATGATCTGAAAATTTGATCTATCTCATTTTCCTTTGTACATGAATGTGTATGGTACATGGATAGAGTTAGCCTGTTCGTCTCTTACTAGTGCATGTACTTCCTGGTGTATAAAATGTGTTTCAGCTATGTTAAAGTAATGTTTGTGTTTTATCAACAAAGTCCATGGTGTTGGTTTACGCATAGTTCTTTTTGTATCGGTTGGTGTATTTGTTGCTTGTCTGTGAGGTATGACAGGCCCCATGTGTTCATCAGGATAGCCTGTAGGTGAATTGTCCAGTCATTGTCGCTGGTGTTGAGTTATAACAGCGGAATAACCAAAACATTCCAAGCCTCATGCAGTCAACAACTGCACAGTTATTGTACATGTAACATAGAAAGTCAACAGGGAGGCCAGCGTAATGACGCAGAAGCCTCCCACCACAGTTTCACAAAGTTTACTTAACCTGTGAGTCTGAACAACTATAGTAGAGACAGTGTGAATTCATCCTCGGAATCTATAAACAGTAAATTTTAATATAATGGTTCTCAGACCATGTGATTAGGGCCTACATTTGGTCCTTTCATTGAATATTACATTCAGTGATAAATATATATTAAATTATTAACCAGGTACAGTAGTAATAAATATGATATATATAGCACTTCTTGGCATAGGTCATAGATTTATGAATCAGCAAGATGAAATACAGGACTAAATTTTTTTGTGCAGATATCCATTCTGAAAACATACATACAGGTAGATTTGCACAAGATGAAATTGTGTGTAAATACTAATTTTGTGCATCTGAAATATAGGAAAAAACTGATATCTTGATTTGCAGAGTGCTACTTCTTACTGGCTGTAATTCATCAGGCAGTCATACTCCAGTTTTCTAACATTAGAGTGTAGTCTTACATTACAGCAGTTCCTACATGTGTGCTACAGCTTTAATATTTCATCATGATTTGTTCTTTGTCATGTTGCATAATCTACACGTACCAAGCTGTTACATTATGTGCTTTGTTTATAGATTCCTTGTTCTGTTTGTTAAGCAGTTGAGTCACATATCGTATCATAACAGGGTTTGTTTTTGTAGCAGTCTGCAGGACCGTACAGTCTGAATGCCAGACATGAGGCAGCCGTATCTGTGGGACGTTGTCATATGTATATACAGCTACGGGTGTATGTGATACTTAGAAAACGCATATATGTGACTGCATACATGCGATGGGATATATGGCTTTGTGTCCATGCATGCCATACACATGGCTTTATGTATGCATGTATGTGATACTTGTAGCTTTATGTGTCCATGTATGTGATACGTATGGCTTTATGTGTCCATGTATGTGATACGTATGGCTTTATGTGTCCATGTATGTGATACGTGTGGCTTTACGTTTCCAGTTATGTGATACATATGGCTTTGTGTGAGCACTTCAGTGGCTATACACTTTAAGCAGTAAACAACTTTTTTATTTTCTTGCTGTTCTTTCAGATGCAATTTTTATTTCATTCCAGGAATGCTGGAATTCCAATTTTTATGTCCATTTGAAAGAAGGTAAAATTCGTGGATGTATTTCATTATATCCGCTTAAAACTTTTCACACATTATCACATGAAGTCAATGATGTTCCAACATACACTGTTAGAGAAGATTTCTGTCTGTGAAGAAAAATCACTAGTACCCCATAATGATATGTACGTCTGAAAAAATATTTCCTCTACATTTCATATTTTATATGCTGACCCAGGTCATATTTGAACAGTTAAAATGAACAAGAAGATGTTAATGATGTACTCAGTGAATGATTCAATGACTCCGTGTGTTAAAACTGCTGTGCATGTGATTAAGACCAATACATATGATTTTTGTGGTGAAAAAGAAAAAAAAAGCAAGACATTCTGCCTGGGTCAGGACGTATTGATTATTTTTTTTATTTATGTGTGATATATTTGCAACTTTTATCTGTGTATGTAAAAAAGATGTGCTTTATTATGATGAATTCCTGCCCATTTGCATATTGTGTAATTAAAACAAGAATTTCAGGTTAATAATAGTCTATAGTCCCACTGCATTAAGTTATTCATGTAGAATGTGTTGTGTTATACCTATTTGTCTCGGGGTTAGATTTCGTTTTTGGTTTCGTTAATAAATAAGTTTCCTTTTTTTCTTCAAGAGTATTAGGGTGCAAAATAACATGGTTTGCACGATGGCTTAAAGTTACTATCTGGTGTGTGTGTTAATTGGATAACATCATGTATAATCCAGTAAGTGTGCATTAAAGCCAGCGTTACCAAAAGTGACTCAAAGCTGAGATAATTTCCTATTTATTCCTAGATGAAACCATGGTCATGCGAGTGCTTGAATATTGCTTAGGTGTTCAATAAGCATTCAGGGCTCATTTCACAGAGCTTTTAAATGGACTGATTTTCCTCCTTAAATGACAATACGTTTGAGCTGGGCCAAAAATTAAGGCTACAAGACCTCTCTAATATTTCATATAACTCATGATCATGAACACAGCACGCTTGAGCAGAACTCATGATCATGAACACGGCACGCTTGAGCAGAACTCATGATCATGAACACGGCACGCTTGAGCAGAACTCATGATCATGAACACAGCACGCTTGAGCAGAGCTCATGATCATGAACACGGCACGCTTGAGCAGAACGGTCATTTGAAAAGATCATTAATTGCTACAGAAATACAGTTTCATTTCCGCACACTGTTGGTCCATCTAATAACAACATACATGTATCCGTGATTTCATTCCGTGATGCGAGGAAAATGGGCCACTCGTGATGTGGGAGAATATGCAGATCATGGTGTGGGAAAATGGGACACCCATGCTGCGGGAGAGTGGGCGGAAATTGGGTTGTCCAGGAGAAAGTAGGAGAATGGGACAGCTGTGATGCGGGAGAAAGGTGCACGAGACCTACAGCCTGTCAGCACTCATGGCATGATGACCTAGTGTGTAAGCAGTACTCCACATCTCACGTTATCGGCAGGGATTCTCTTCCTTCTATAATCCAGTGCTTTCAGACCGGATGAAAGTCCCCAGATGTAATGGACGGTAATTGAACGGGGTGTCCAACCTGGCTGTCCTCCAGACCAATTGGACAGTGTGTGTAGGGTCTTCTGCTGAACAGAGACACTAATTTTTGTACAAAGTTTCAGGAAAATGGCCCAGAGAGTCTCTGTAGGACTCCTCCTGGGAGTTTTCTGACTGTATTATTGATACATACATTTATCTGAGTGAAATTTAATGCGGATCTTTAGAATTTTTCACTGTCCCCTTGACAAGTCGACAATGGCCAGACAGTTGAGTCAGCGTGACTGTAGCCATGAGACCTCTAGAGAATATTTATTCACTTACTTATATGGTTAATTGTTGCTTTATGTCACACTCAAGGATTTTCCACTTATACCATGGTGGTCAGTTTCATGCATGGAGGAAACCAGGGGCCACTTTCATCAAGATGTTGTATGTGTACGATACTTTTGACTGTACGACAAGTATGTAAGATACTGTACCTCAGGTATATGCCTCTCACATGCTGCTTTGTGAAAACGGGCAACGTTGTAAATTATCGTACGACAATTTACGACAAAAAAATATTGTACAACCTTTGGTGAAAGTGGCCTGGCCCTTGACATACATCACCGACCGTCACTGACTTATCCTTCCCACATGTGATGTACCCGCACAGATGTGCACATCATATTTGTTAAGACAAGTGGTTTTCAACAAACGTCTAACTGCACAAATAGCCACCTCGAGCAGGTAACCAGAGCTGGGGAAGGTCCAATTCCTTTGGCTGGGTTTGAACCCTTGCCTCATTGTTCTAATGAGTGAAAGGCAGAAGATTCCATAGATAATTCATACTGCTGAAAACCCAGCATAGTCCAACTACCCAGTCCACTTGTTGCTGGATGGGCTGTGCTTTGATATATGTATGTCATGAGGTACATGTACGTCGAGTACGTGCCAAAGGACGGTGGTTTTCTCTCTCATCAAAATGATCATTGTCATTGAGGAGAAAAAGTGGATACAGCAATGTTAAGCACTGAACTAATAAACAAACACACCAAAAACAAGTCAATACAATGAATAAAACTTTCTGTGGAAAGAAAATTTATTTGCATTGTAATTAAAATATAACCAATTAATGCATCAATCAAAATGCACGCAAGAAACAGCACCATTTTGTATAGAGTTAACCAAGCTAAGATTTCATTGCCTCAAGGCATCTTGACATGTTCTTGGCAAAAACGTTTCAATTGGTCTTCCAAAAATGGCAGGCAGAAAATTTGCATAGGAACTGGACTGTTATGAACCCATTTTCTCACACTACTTCTTTGGTACCAGCAAATGAGACAATACACATACACAAACTTAGGCTGCCCCGAATAGCTATAATAACCAGCAACATGATACTTTTTGGAAACTTTCCACTATGACACTAAGACATATTCACAACATCTAAGTAATCCACTGAACTGCCTGAAATACTGACAGCGACGATACAGTATTTCTTTTTTAACTGATTCTAAAAATGTATTTGTTAGGAGTTGCTTTCCTTCCATCTTCACAACATACTATGTGTAAACCTATATGTACAATATACAAAGTTAAAACCACAATTAGAGTATGTCCGTCCAATCCCCAATCCTGAAACAGCACAATTCTGATATATGTATATGATCTGCATGTAACACTGCACTAAGTCAGTGTTCTGCTGATATTTAACACGTTCAATATCACTTGCCAGAGACAACCTTCTATGTTCAACTTAAATAAATTAATTGCAATGATTTGTTGGAGAAGCAGCAGTTTCTACGGGTATTAAACCAGAGGCAGTGTCTCGAAGCAGTTTTGAAATTTGTATCCAGATGTATTAACTTCTAAACATGTTTGTATATGGCATAATTCTGTCATAAGGCTGTGAGGATTTTTTTTAGGTGCCAACAATATAAATGAATTGCATACTTTCTGTTCTGGGAAAAGAAAGGAGAACATATGTTTAAGACACTCTTTAGTCTATATGGCTCAATTCCAACTGTAGGTGCAACAACCATAGAAAAAAATTGTGAACCACAAGTCATTAGAATATGGATTTACTTTACATATGTACCATGTTCTCATAAAGACACTTTTACGAATATAAACGCACAATAAATTCTGGCACAGGAACTGATAAAACATGGGAACAGCTGCAAGTTTTTGCCCAATTCAGTTACAACATAAGAGACAGCACATGAAGTGCATACAGTTATTGCTACGTTCTCACAAATAAGTGCAAATGCCCCACAATTTCTCTTAAAGGGTCTAATGCTGTATACTTTCCCTACTTGGAAGTGGACGTTAGGTAACAAAAACATACTCTAGAGTGGAAGGGAGATATGGGAACTAGATGTACAGGCCAATAATTCATTATATACATGAAAGAATAAACAAAGAAAATCATTAATCTTACCATACGGGCCAAGAGAGTAGATAAAGAAGAGATAAATTAAACCTACGTGCATGTACATGTAATGGGAATAAAACTACAAACAAGCAGGTAAGTCAATCACAGTCCAAAAACTAAACACAACATTTAGTCGTGCTTTATAATGCCAACTCGTCGAGCACACACAATTAGGAAAAACAGCTTTAATTAATAACATCTGCTGATATAGAAAAAAAATATATATAGAACTATGTTTATGTATACAAAAACACTTTAGTTGAATCCTGGGGGTGGGGGGGGGGGCGGGAGAGTTGGTAACACTTCAAAAAACTGTGTAACTTAATGTGTCATAACTTAACCCTGTAAATCACCTTTGCCATTTAATAAAAATGTAAATAGGGGAAAATACATTTACAAAATGTTTCTGAAAGTGGGCTCAGAATGCCTACAACACTTCTAATCCATAAATATTACATGAGGCTAATACACATGTTTACATGTCCAGTTGTTCAGTTATATGTCCGATGATTCAACGATGTGAAATATTGCAGCATTGTAACTTTGTTAATTAACTAAGTGATTTAAATGTATTTCTTTCTTAAAACCCAGTGTGAGGGGAAGGGGGTTGGATTCACGTCATAATGTTTGTCTAAAAGCTGATCTGTGGTCAGGAAAAAATAAAAGTGCCGATATATAAACAGCTGTATAATGATCAGACAGACTAAAACCTTTTTTACACACAAACTGGAAACAGTACAGTTATATATATGGAATTGTATTTTAATATAGACTAATTTACTTGCATTGAAAGTTAATCCACATTTGACTTCCTTCACTGTAGTCATGGAGCAGCAGTGTCTAACATGTAGGGACCTTCAATGTACTGGTTACTGGAAGCAACTGGATGTCAGACTACACATTGATCTGCCTGTTGGTCAAATCTGGGATAAGGTATGGATGTCCCCGGTCAAATCCATAGCAATTGGGCTACTCACTCAACAAGGGGTCTGCGTTCAAGACTGCACAATGTTGCACACAGCGAAAATTTGAGTTTGTTTTTTGATGTTCCAAAATTCCAAAAAAGACTTACACCTCTCTAGGTCCACAATTTCACCATTTGTCATGACGTTTTGTCTTGTTCAGTGACAACAATTTCAATTCTCAGAGACCATAAATAAGATTTAAAATGAAAATAAAATTTAGTCCAATAATAGTCGGGGAATTTATAGGCTCATTCATGGAAACATACATCTACATCCATTTGAGAACTTTGTCACTTAAACACAACTTCAGCTCTTCAGGTATTTTGAAAGATTTCCTACATTACATGTACAAACATCTACTATTAAAAAAATTTAAAATTTCAAAAAAAAGAACGATTAAGATGGAATCTAACAACATTTGAGCTACACAGTGTAACAAATAATATAACAATAAAAAGTACTCCAATATACATGTATATACAATATCAAAGAAATGTACACAAAGGGAGGGATGCAAGGTGAGTTCATATTACATGCAATAAGGCAAAAGTTGAGCAAATCATGTACCCACTAAATAAAGCATATGTGTGAAAGACTGGAGATGTGATGGATTGTCATTTTACAGAGAGAGTTCAACAGACATGGGGTTAAGCCAAAACCATTAATCCATTCTATACAGACACTGGGCTGAGCTTCACATAGTTTCAGTCATTCTGCATGGACAACTGGAACTAAGCCATGATGATTGATTCATTAATTATACAGCAACACAGTGTTATGCCATAATCCTTCATTCACTCCATTCTGGCTTGGCATTCACTCAAGCCATAATCATTCATAATAATCATTTGTTTCTTCTTCACAGACTTGGCACTAAGCCATAATCATTCATACATTCTATTCAGACTTGGCATTAGCTCAAGCGATAATCCTTCATTCATTTCCAGGAGATGAATCACGTTTTTACCACTGTAGAGTGTGTCAATAACACACCAGTCTCTACATGCCAGCTCTATACACGCTGTCATCCAAGCTTTATACCTCTTAGCATAATGTATAATTATACCTCATCCTGAACTGGGCACAACTCTCACATGAAAATAAGAAGGCTTGAAGAATGTTGAACTGGGCAGTCTAACATCAATATAGGAAGGCCTTACAAATGAAATGGTTTAAATTCAATGGTTGTTCATTTCTTTGAGGTGTATTAACATGATTTTAAACATTATTTCCATGAAATATCACAAAAGTGGCTCCTACTATACCAGCCTGCCCTGATTCTGACGTATTTATGGTGCTGCCACACTAAATTGTCATGCTGAAGACACCTGACAGTATGCTCCACTACGTTACAGTAGGCATATACAGACATTACGCTGATCAGTGCTTATAGGCTTTACCTTGAGCTAAGCACAAAGACAGCTCATTTTAATGTCTTGAGCATCAATCTGACAAAACGAAACTGTCCATCTACCTCCAACTGATTCAACTGTTGACATCTACGGGCGGCCCTAGCGTGCGTTACATGCTTAGTGTTGTGATTCATTTGTCTGACTGATCTCATTTTCGACATTATTTTGGCCATGTGGCAAAGGTTCAAGGCAATGACGTTTATTATTTATGATAAAAGGAACAACTATTTGAACAGGAATCTGTAGGAACTTTACATAGTGTTGTAAGTTATTAATATTTTAGATATGAAAGTACTAAATAAAGCTTCTCAAAAACATGAAAGAAAAGCGCACTGGTTGTTGTCATGACAAACAAATACCTTACAGACACATGTTTACCAAGTGAATAAGAAAAACAAGAAACACCACAAGATCAATTGTTCTATCTAAAAACAGCACTTGTGCGGCAATTGAGGAAAATAAATCTCATAAAATATTACTTTTGGTGCAGAAACTTAGATTTTTCCAGGCTTACATCACCCTACCTACTGAACAAAGCTCATCATATAAAGGAACTCTAATTATCTGGCAAAATGAGCAAAATTAATCTATGGACAAAATTTTAGATATTGAATTATACAGAGCAGACTATGCCCCTGTACAGAGCAACACAGCTGGGGATTACATTTCATACAGTACATGGGAACTTCATTCCTGGGAACTTCTACAGTCCTGAGAACCAACTTCACAAAGTCATCTTTGACTTGAAGTCAGGATTTGAAATGTGACTATACTGCTCATTTTGGAGCCAAGTAAGTAAGATTGTGAACATTTAATCTATGGTACCAAGAAAATTTCATCACAATGATGTTTTAGAAGTTAAATTAGTAAGTTCAATAAGACGTCAGTCACCATTCCATCCTGTGTATGGATATAAACATGGCCTTGAGTATTCAACTGGCCCCAGGTTATAACCATCCTCAGTCATCCAAATCCAGCATGATGTGTACAAATGAAGAGGCACTCAATCATAACTTTACCTAATATGTTTAACCAAGAGTTAAATAATGGCCTGATTTAAATCTTAAAAAAGCACCCCAGTACCCAAGAAAAAAAAGACATGATACCTTCAAATCAAGCTAGACGATCTGGATGAGGATAATTTTCAATAAAACTTATGCTACATGAAGGCATAGCTGATGTGAATAGACAACTTGCTGTGGCCTCTACTGATACAAATTGAAGATAAAAAAAAAGAAGGAAAGAAAAATTGAAAAGTTTTAGTCACAAAAAGATGTGGTTATAGTCTTATGACTCCTTGACCCTTGGGTGCCGGAACTGATTTCTTTTGAGTGCTGATTAGATGACCCTTTTTCCCAACAAAAGTTCAGCAACAGTTAACGACACTGCTCCATGTGACACAGGCATGTCAATTAAAACAGAAATAAAATTGTAATATACAATACAATTTACATACAACTTTTTTGTGAAACCATTCATAATATAAAATTACAATAACCTCTAAAAAAATATGTGTCTGTACACTTTAAACCACTTACATGTACAGAGAGGTTTTATTGTTCCAAGACAGAGAAGGCAATACCAAAACAATCAGTGATGACCAATGAACAGCAACAACAACCATAGTCTAAGCGTGTCCAAAAGTAAAAATAACACTGGAAGCTCATGAAAACTGTAACACACTTTACACTCTTAAAAAAAAAATAAAAAAAAACATGAACCACTGATCAAGTTGAATATCAAATCTGCACCATTGCACTTGATAACCCCTTCCAAGTCAAAGTGTATTCTGATTGTCTGTACATAATGGGAGTATCTGTAATTCCTGTGCAATGGTGCTTTAGTCAAAAGTTGGGCTGAACCTTGCTCTCTTGTACTGTACATGGCTACTACATTACGAGTTTGCCCACAACTTGAATGAATAAAAAAAACTACCGTACGCAGCTTTGGTCTCGTTCACTTACAAGGGAAAGACCTGACAACAATATTAGGGATCATACTGATAATGTGTGCCAACAGTTTGGTGTCGTTCACTCACAAGGGAAAGACCTGACAACAATATTAGGGATCATACTGATAATGTGTGCCAACAGTTTGGTGTCGTTCACTCACAAGGGAAAGACCTGACAACAATATTAGGGATCATACTGATAATGTGTGCCAACAGTTTGGTGTCGTTCACTCACAAGGGAAAGACCTGACAACAATATTAGGGATCATACTGATAATGTGTGCCAACAGTTTGGTGTCGTTCACTCACAAGGGAAAGACCTGACAACAATATTAGGGATCATACTGATAATGTGTGCCAACAGTTTGGTGTCGTTCACTCACAAGGGAAAGACCTGACAACAATATTAGGGATCATACTGATAATGTGTGCCAACAGTTTGGTGTCGTTCACTCACAAGGGAAAGACCTGACAACAATATTAGGGATCATACTGATAATGTGTGCCAACAGTTTCACGTCACTCTGACATTTCTCTGGCTCTAAAGCAGAACTTTAAGGTCTTAGTAGCTTTTCACACACAGGTACAAATTACAGGAGTACGGTTCACAAGGACTTTATTCACAGCTGAACACAAAGGTACACAAAACGCTTTGTGACATCATTGATGAACCACCTTCATCAATATGGTCCATAAAACTCACCGTACAATCAACACATATGACTGCATTTACTTTGGTGCCAAAAAAATCTAAAAAACCCAGTGAAGGTAATTTCAGATGCAGTTTCTCGTGGTCTTTCTACTCACCATAGCTTCATTTTTGCAAGGTCTTTTGTTTAAAGGACAGAAAAGTCATTCAATTTGATAGCATGTCTAAAGGCGAATGCCGATTCCTGTGTCTACATTCTGTACGGTACAATGACAGACGGCTGCTGATTGCCTCTTCCAACTGGCTGACCACTTCTGTGCAGCAGCATCGGGCACATGTCAGGTTATGGCAACTGGTTTTAAGGCACAGGGATCAGTTTTGATTGGGTGACAAATGAAACGGATGTACCATCATGTGAACACCTATTAATGATCATAAGAGATAACTACACTGGTAGTTTTTTTTTTATAAAAAGAACAAAGCCATATTCCTCTGGGCTCAACCAATGCTGTTGAAAAGTGGGTTAAGTTGGGATTAAGGCTTAAATAGGCTTAACTTTAACCAGTTCAATACTAATATAAACCAAACTTTCTTCAGACAACAGCCTCTGTCATCCTGCTGTTGAGGTCACCAATCACAACTACTGACAGAGAGACAAATATTACCTTACCCTGTTTTGGCTAACATACAACGTTTAAAGCCTTTACCTGGTGTTGGCTGACTCTTACACATAGGCATGTGTGTTTGTGAAATATAACCCTGCATAAGCAATATTTTAAGGTTACAGTTAACCCTCAGTAGGCTTAACCAGATTTGGCGGTTTTGGAGTTTTCTACCCTTCACTCACAGCTAACAGACAGTGCTCCATAAGCAAACTACACAGTTACCCAAAGGCGTCCACCGTTAAGACAAGTAAATGTACAGTAAGTGTTAAAAAAGTGGTAAAAAATCATCACAAATGCCATTCCTCTCAAACACAAGATTAGTTTAATTAAATACATCTGCACGTACCATTAATATATTACCTTATTCAAAGACTTATCTGGTTGTTGTTTTATGTCTTTCTCACAGATTTTGCACTTGGGGTATCATAGTCTACAAAAAATTTTGTTGACAGTTAAACAATCGACCAGTGTTACATGGATTTGTTGTGTATTTTTCCCCATACACTGTTTCAAATACATTTCACAAGAAGCTCCTTGAAAATAGCTTATATCACTACAAATGTACCGAAAACTTTGCTGAGAGTTCCAGAATTTCACATCTCCATAAAATCAACTTATCACACATCCATTTGAAAGCAGCCTTGAGGCAGAGACAAGAGTTCCCATGAAATCCTTGCATGGTTATCTGGCCCTGAATTTTCAGTCAACTCCTGTGAAGAAGGTAATTTTCTCTGCACCTGTTGAAAGGTCACAATGGTCTAAATCCTGGCCTGTGTAGAGCTCAGTCCACACTGGACAATGGTCACTGACGACCCCTCCCCACTTCCAGCCGTCCGGGATCCAAGGGCTGTGGAGGCCGTCCCTTACTACCCCGGCCTCCCCTGAAATAGATGCAGAGGATACAGGATTCTGTTTAGGCAGTTCAGATTATGCTAAGGGTACAGAAGGTATAAAGGCTGCATAATACCTTCATGCTGAATATTCATATCCATATGTATTATAGTTTCTATCAGTGTTCACATTTAGAGTTGATGTCTCACTTTAACCTTATTCAGGCCATATGCAATATGTCTCAAATCCTGCTTGAGGGTAAAATACCGGTGGGGATATTAAGGGCATTAAGACAATTCAAAATGTAGGAAATTCTTCATACTCTGAATATATTTATTTATTTATTTGATTGGTGTTTTACGCTGTACTCAAGATATTTCACTTACACAACGGCGGCCAGCATTATGGTGGGAGGAAACAGGGCAGAGCCTGGGCAAAACCCACTACTATCCCCAGTTTGCTGGCAGATCTTCCCAAATACAGCTGGTGAGGAAGCCTGCCTGAGCTAGACTTGATCTCACAGCAACCACATTGGTAAGTGGCATCTGGGTCATTACGATGCCCTGGCACATTTTCCCCCTTGGCAACGAAGGCCCCTTCAAGTCCTGTAAAGGTTTATATTTGTCACACTACTGCTCATCGCAGAGCCCACTTACCTGTGAGTACAGATTCCGTCTGCTTGGCCACCCAGATGTTGTCATAACTCTTGCTGCCCTCTCGTTTGGAGGAGCTGATCTTGGTGAATGTGTCAGCTGGAATGCAGTTCTTATATCCTCTCTCTTTCAGCTCAACAAAATCTGTTGTTAACAAGAAAACCAGCCAATGATGCAAGGATTTATATACCTACATGAAGAAAGCTTACTTTTCCATACAAACTCAGACATTTTTGCCCTTAAAATCACAGATTTTATTTTTTTTTTTTTTTAACAAGCACTCGTCAATGCAAATAACATGCTGTCCTGTTTCACTAAACAAACTATGATCAAAATTCTCCAGCATGGAGAAAAAGAACTGATTTAGGCCACTGCAGTGCAACCATACAAAAACACATTCCAGTTCATGAAAGCCAAAAACTGATTTCACAACCACCTAGCATATGCAGGAAGTTCATTCAACTTTTATAGTCTTTCACTGAAGAAAACTTGGAATGCTGAGAAAATGGAGTAGGTTTAGAGGGACACCCCACACAACTCCTTGAGGGTGCTCACCGTTTGCCCCTGGGGTCAGGTTAAAATCTCCCATGATGACCACATCACGTTCACCTGTTAACGAAACAGACAGTATTACATACCTGTCATCACATTATCTCAGTTTCTGGACCTAGCTATTAATCAGAGTGTCAGAGTGTCAACAAGCACTTAAGGTATGTCTGAACTCAGCATCACATTGTCTGCATTTCATAACGTACATTGCTACTTGTACATAGGTGTTGAAAGGTGTTTTGAGGTTTGCTGTTTTGTTTGGAGGGTAGGATTATATGTTACTGGAAAGACGAAAATTTCAGCACCAAAGGTAATTATTTCACGGCGTTTGTTTAGGCCATTTACAGTAAAGCTACGTTCACACTACACACCAAAATCAGTCCGGGCCAAAACAGTATTCGTGAGTGGTAACGTTTGTGGAGAGTTGCATTCACCTACGGGATATATGGCGTGCGGGTCCAGTATCCCAAGTAAATTTATTTCTTGAATAAACTGGTCGTCGTTTATTTTAGCAATGGATCATCACATAGTACCATTAGTAATCAACACATAATTAGAAATTTACGCATAAATTACATCTCGTGTTGCTGCTTTTGTTTTTGTATTGATGTGAATTAGCACACTGACCAGGTTATACAATCGCCAGTTTTTGATGCGAGGCAAAGTAGCTATCCCGCTAAATGCAATAACATGTGATCAAGTTACCGTTTTCATGTCCGAAACGGTGGCCAATCTCATGCCACACATCCATCTTTTTTTTTACATGTTTGTAATTACAGTCTCTATGATCAGACAACAGTTCATTCCTTCCCACTTTGTGAATTAGCAGTTCAGTGCGATCTGCACTTGTCACCATGTTTAAAAGCTAAATGATATTTCACTATGGTCAATAGTGAAATTCTGTCACGATTTCTCTCCCCGGTATGGAAAAAATGGGTCCTCAAGCCATCTGCCCGAATCCGTGACCTGACAACAATTTGGCACCAGTGTATGTGAATGCTTGCATGTTTTACTACCGATTCAATTTACCACAAAATCGGAACAGAATCCATTACAGATCCCGGGTCGTTTTCCGCGCATATTGTGAATGTAGCTTTATCCAGGAGATCCACTGATCAGCATACCTATGCACGTTTATGGAATATGGTTTCAAAATGAAATCGTCTTAAATAATCAGCTCCATTCCATTATATATCCATTTGTATGTCCCTAAAACAAGCAACTGGTTCAGCAGAGTTTAATGAAAAGACCTGCTCTGTTATTATGTCACCCAGTCATCGAAGAGTGTGTGAGGTGATCAGATAACATGCAGAGACTGAAGAATTATTCAATTAACAGAGAATGTCCACCCTTATCTGAACAAACATATTCTAAAACTAAAGTTAAGGCAAACTTATCAAAAGCTTGTGTCTCACACCACTTGTGGGTGTCTCTAATCTGGAAGGTGCATCTGATCAGGGAGTGTATCTCAACTGGGAAGTGTAGACTATACCTCACCTCGGAAATGTATGTGCATGTAGGAGTGTATCTCACCTGGGAAGTGTGGTGTGTATCTCACTTGGGAAGTGTATGTTGAGGGGGTGTATCCCACCTTGGAAGTGTATGTTGAGGTAGAGTATCTCACCTCAAAATTGTATCTCACCTGGGAAGTGTAGTGTGTATCTCACTTGGGAATGTATCTTGAGGGAGTGTGTCTTACCTGGGAAGTATAGTGGGTACCTCACCTGGGAAGTGTATGTTGATGAAGTATATTTCACCATGGACATGTATCTCACCTAGGCACCATGTTGAGGGAGCATATCTCAGTGTGGACAGTGTGGTGTGCATCTCAAGTGGGAAGCATATGTTGGTGAGAGTGTATTTCACCTGGGAAGTGTAGTGTGTGTCTCACCTGGGAAGTGTAGTGTGTATCTCACCTTGGAAGTGTATGTGGAGGGAGTGTATCTCACCTGGGAAGTGTAGTGTGTATCTCACCTGGGAAGTGTATGTTGCGGGACTGTCTCCCACCTTGGAATTGTATCTCACCTGGGAAGAGTATGTTGAGGGTGTGTATCTCACCTGGGAAGTGTCATGTGTATCTCATCTAGTAAGTGTCTATTGAGGAAGCGTATCTCACCTGGGAAACATGTGTTGAGGAAGTGTATCCCACCTGGAAAGTGTATGTTGACAAAGTGTATCTCACCTGGGAAGTGTTGTGTATATCTCACGTAGTAAGTGTTTGTTGAGGAAGAGTATCTCACCTGGGAATTTTAGTGTGTCTCATTTGTATTGTAGTGTATATGTTGAGGAAGTGTATCTCATCTAGGAAGTGTATGTTGAAAGAGTGTCTCTCACCTGGGAAGTGTACATTGAAGGAGTGTATCACATCAGACACTCTATCCACCTCCTCACCCAGCCTCTCTCTGTCCTCATTTGCCAGTCCTGTCCCCTTCAGGTGGACACTCACCAAAACACAGTCCACACTCCCTAACTGTAGATGGTAACAACAGTACTATCAGCATAAGGTATCGCCTTCAGGAGGACATTCACCAAAACACAGTTCCCATTCCCTAACTGTACATGGTAACAACAGTACTATCAGCATAAGGTATCGCCTTCAGGAGGACACTCACCAAAACACAGTTCCCACTCCCTAACTGTAAATGGTAACAACAGTACTATCAGCATAAGGTATCGCCTTCAGGAGGACATTCACCAAAACACAGTTCCCACTCCCTAACTGTAGATGGTAACAACAGTACTATCAGCATAAGGTATCACCTTCAGGTGGACGCTCACCAAAACACAGTTCACACTCCCTAACTGTACATGGTAACAACATCGGCATTAGGTTTAGCTACAAAACTACGACAAATGTGTATAAGGCTATGTGAACCATCTGCTGGATCTGCCTAGAAGGAACAGTCAAATATACAAGAATTGAGATGGTGAGAACAATGATGGTGTGACTTTGGTTTTGAAAACAACGAAGTAAACTATTTCACAACAGAATTCACGTTTCTGAACAATGTGGGAGACAGTTTCATTTTTCATTTTATTTTTATGTTAACATGCTCGAATCGTGTAATTGGTGACCAAATGTAAGCCTACAATAACTATCACACTCACTGACCTCCAAAAGAAAGGAAAGGTTAGACCTTGTGACAGGTAGTACTGTCACTTCCATGTGTCAAAACTTCAATAACCTTTCAAAAATGTGTGAATATTTCCACCTGAATCTCACCTTAAACACCCCGACAAATGGTTTTCTGGTAAAAGCTCTCCATCCGTTATCCATCCCATCCAGTAAGGCAGAGCTGATCAGTGAAATTTTCTGAGACTTATCGTATAAAAACCCATTATATTCTGTAGACTGTAACACAAAAAATATATCATGTTTATTTTTTACTTGACTAGTGTTATATACTGTACTCAAGAATATTTCACTCATCAAAAAATACATTGTATTAACCAGACTGCAACACGAAAACCAGAACAAAACACATTAGCTCACCAAATTGTTAAATAGCTGAGAGGGTGGCCTACATGGCCGAGAAGGCTAGCATCCTTGACTCTCACCAATGCGGTGGCTGTAAGTTGAAGTCCTGCTTATGATGGCTTCCTCTCCGGTCATACCTGGGTAGGTCCACCAGCAACCTGCAGATGGTCACGGGTTTCCCCCAGGTTCTGCCCGGTTTCCCCCCTTTCCCACTATACTGCTGGTGGTCGTTGTATAAGTGAATATTCTTGAGTATGGTGTAAAGCACCAATCAAACAAATAAACAAATAACTGCTGAGATATGAACGTGAAAGAACACAAGTGCCTTCCGATCAGGGGAGATAATAACCAATGATCAAGGGAGATAACTTTTACCACCAGACATCCACCAGATGTACATCCACCAGAAATACTGTTTAAACAGCAATTCATGTGTCACTGACACACAAATTTCTTTATTCTTTGACTCCAGAAATGTGAATACAGTATCTTTAATACATATTTCAGGTTTATGAGTTATTCTCAAGTTTCTTAAATACACCATAACCACTCAAATTCCTACTGTGTTCACCCAGGTAAATAATCGAATTTTTGCCTACAGATATCTGATCAAATATTCTCTAGTCAAAAGGATATGGTCTCATGTTTTACTCTCACTGACTCTACATTTTGTGACAGTTAATTCTCTAAAATGAGAAAAACCAAGTCTGTTTAACCTGACATTGCCCCAAGTTTTGTTTGAAATTCGAGCCATCCATGAATGGAGTACCTTTCCTGGCTAATAAATTACCAGTTTGCCCACAAAAAGCCATTCCAAAGGAGAAATGAACAACAGACCACACAGCTTGGGTCCGAATTACTTCAGGCAGGAAAGGATTTCCACTGGTTTGAAAGCGTTCTTAAAACACTTCAGGGCCCCATTCCCCAAATGTTTAGTTTATAGGCTAAGTTTACGGGAGACTGCCATGACTGTGTACCTCTTGCCATGGTGGTTACATTGAATTTCGCCCTGATCATCTCGTGAGGAGAAACCCTCTGTTCCGCATAAACTCCACAGCCCTGGCTGAAGGAATGACATGTTCCAGGGTAATGTCTCTGTGCACGATCACCAAGGGAGCTTACCCTGAACATCCTGCCCGCAGGGTCGGAGGTCACGCAATCCCATGAGCCTCTGTAGCCGCTCCATCGCTTCACACTGGGTAACACTGGGTAGTTGAGTTCATCACAGATCTAAAAAACACAGGACATGTCTATGTTAATCAAGTTAAGATGTAAATCTACATGTATGTCGTTTACCCAGGGCTCTGCCCCGTTTCCTACTATCATAATGCCGGCAGCTGTCGTATAAGTGAAATATTCTTTTGTACGGCGTAAAACACCTGTCAAATAAATAAATACGTGTATGCCTATTTAAAGAGATTTTACCAGAGAAACTTTAAATCGAGACTTCTATACGACTAGAATTCATAACGTACCTTAGCATGCCTTAGGCTTACATATAAGTAAATGTAGACAAATCAGGCTGAAAAATCATGGTTTCTGAATTTTTCTGCGACATGCATAATCTCATAAATATTCAATTTTGGGTCAGCCCATTTTCTGAACTCTCACCCACGAAAATGAACATGACGACATGTCACTATTGTTGCAAATCCGTCAACCACATGACGCAAATATTGCTTTCCCTGAGAACAGAATGAAATGCAAGCGGCTGTTTTGAACGACAGTTGCCGAAAGGCACAGGTCCATGAAGTTACAGACGGCATTACCAGATCACACATAATTACCATTTGTAGAGCATCTTTATCTGCCAGTTCCTGGAAGGCCACCACACTCAACCTGAACAATACACAATGATATACAAATACATGTACATGAAGAGACAACAGGCTCAGTCTGCTCTAAATTATAGTTCAATTACAAAAACAAGCATCACCTCGATAACTTTACACCCTAACATTTCTCTGTGAAAGAGCAGTGTTTAGAACGACTAATGCAACTTTTCAATTTGACTTTAAGAGACAGAGCTACACTCGTGGGGTTGCTGCTGGCTAACATCGGGGTTTCAGAAAACCCTTCTACATGTATTTGTCGAAACAATAAGCAGTATACAAGGAAGTTTTTCATCAGAACAGAACAGACTTTTGTCACAGGAATATTTCCTGGCTTACTCACGCGTCAAAAAAGTGGACAAACCATACATACACGTCGGTACATTAACACAATTTGATTTGAAAGGTTTGATTTCTCTCTACAAAACAGAGGCACTCCGAATGAACTGAGAAATTGTGTTGTTGTCATGAGACGTGCTAAAATTGCATCAATTTATATTAAAGACTAGGGGCTGATGAACAGTCACTAAAGTTTGAAACGGCTACATGTAACTGCCTTTCTGGTGGACAATGCATGTAATGTGAAATTGTCATTATGCGATGCTCGCTTTCGCCGCAAATT